>OX336899.1:400000-472500 GCA_946959425.1 Argyrosomus regius | reverse complement strand
ACCAGTACTGTGCAGATATATTTTAAGATCTTAAGGTGGCAGCTAACATAAAGTTAGCTTTCCCATCTGCCCGCACAGACGTCCCATGAATCAGGTTGAGGTGATATGAAGTGTGTGTCGATTGTGCTTTAGCCAGCAGCTAGTTTGCTTAGCTTAGCATAGTCTGTAAATTCAGTTCAACAGTAAAAACAAATCTGTGTTACTCGTCAATATCTCATTTAAAAAATCACTTCCCTACAGATTAAACAGTTATAACGTGTTCATTAACGAGGTTTACAGGTGCTACACTTTGTTACCTTTGGACAGAGCTAAGCTAAAGTGACTGCTAGCTGGAACCCTTTACTGAATGGGCAGTGATATCAATCTTAACTGATCCGACAACTAAGCAGAGTGTGTGTAAATCCAGTGCACAAGGTGACAAATGTAGATGAGGTAATAAACAGATTCGCACTATGGTTAGCCGTGTTAAAGTCATATAACTCATATAACATATTACTTTTTACAGTGTGCTTAACCCTGGCCTGTGGGCCCATTTGACCGTGTGGTGACCTCAGTTGACCTCTGACCTTTTAATGTTCATCTGAGGTCATAAAGCAACACCTGACCCACACGGACGGAGTCTGTTTGTGTTGATTTTATTGACGGACGAATGATGGAGCTGCTCAGCGTGAAGCCACGGCCAGCGGACAGAAACTGGCCGACCGGCAGTGGCTGTAAACCTGAACATTAAGGTATCGATTCTCCCAGAAGTCCCTGCAGGATTTAAGTGTCTCGTGTTTAACGTGCCGTGGTGTGCTCTTTGTCCGGTAAAGCGCTCACAGTTTCTTCACGTTAACTGACCTGCTGCTCCAAACTGATAAAAAACCACAAATTAAGTCGACGCTGCAGCTGAACGCTAACATCAGGCCTCTTTACGCCTGACCCCATTTGACCTCTGACCTCTTTATGGCCCCCGGGGTGTTTCTCCAGGATCTTCAGGGTGTAATTGGTCCTCTGGCCTTTGCTGTTGAACTCAATGTGACCCGTCAGACCGTCGTACTCCACCTGATGACACGAACACAGAGACACCAACACGTGATGTTAGCTGAGAGCAGCTGAATCTGAAGCTCTGAGAAGAAAAAGACAGTTATCGATTCAGAATGTTGAAGATGGAAAGAGAGAAATAAGATTCATATTGGACAGATCAGTGAGGGAGCTCCAGATCTGTGTGTGTTAGTGTGTGTGTGTGTGTGTGTGTGTTTGCAGGGATGTGCAAACGAGTGTTTGTGTGACACGTGTGCAGTGAAGTGTGTTTATGTGAGCAATGTGCAACTGAGTGCACGTACAGTATGAATGAGTGTGTGTGTGTGTGTGTGTGTGTGTGTGTGTGTGTATCTGCATGGCTCAAGATGAATTACATCCCAAAAACAGTGTGGCAAGAGAGACAGAGGGAGAGAGAGATGTTTTTTCTCTGGTTGCTGCCAAAAAGCAGTGTAGAGATGATGAAGTGATGCACTGAGAGCAACAAAAACAATATGGAGGGAGGTGATGGAGGGAGGGAGGGAGGGAAGGAGGTGAGGGAGGGAGGGAGGGAGGGAGAGGTCATCAGTGGATGGAAGAAACAAGAAGTGGCATACAGAAAAAGCTTACATGGTTAACATTGTGAAACAGACGCAGTTGTTGTGTTAGGTCTTGGAAGTTACGTTGGCCACCTGGACTTAAATATGTGACATAATAACTGCTTTAATGTGGGACCTGAACAGCAGCCTTCTCGGTGAAAGTCGTGCGTTGGTTTGACCAATCCATCCACCCTAACCTCCTCCACGTGTGGATGTTCACGTTCTTTTACGCCACATGACTTTGATGGCACGTCAAAACATCACTGGCTCTGGCCTCCGTCAGCTCCTGGCCGCAGCGTGGGTGGACGCTGTGACGACACGTGTGTGTGTGTGTGTGTGTGTGTGTGTGTGTGTGTGTGTTTACCATGCGAAGGTAGTTCATGAGGCTCGTTCCATGCTGCCAGATGAGCGGGGAGGTGCAGCTCAGCGGCTTCACTCCGATCTCCTGACTGCGGTTCAGCTCCCGCACGGCGCTCACCACCACGTGAATCGCATCGAACATCAGCGCTGATGACAGCTGGAAGAACACACAACACAACACACAACACACAACGGGGTTTTACAACAGAAACTGTGAAACTGTGACCATCCTTAAAGTTTCTGTAGAATCAAACAACCTCCAACAGCTTCTTCTGTCCATCTGCTAGATGTTCCACTTTCTTCACCAGCTGGTCTCTAACTGTGTCTGAACAGGTCATGCACAGAGAGTTTATCAGACCTCAGAGACTGACCAGACAGACGATGTGTTGCAAAACCAAAACAAGCAGCTAAAAGAGGCTAAAAAGCTCAGTAGAGCTGCAGAGTCATTTAATCATTTAATCGCGTATTGTTGTAACACTGGCCGAGACAAACAATGACAAAAGTGTTTGTGTGTCTGTTTATCCTCCGACAGGCGAGAAAAAGAAGCGCTCCTATCAGCGGCGTTCAGCGTGCGACTCACACGGCTCAGTGAGCCTATCAGAGGCTGACGTTCTGGTCTGTTCGGTCAGTTGTCAGTCAGACTGACACTGAGGGAATCAGACAAATCGTATGGAGACGGAGCTTCACAGTCTGTCGACGGCTGATAAAAAAGATGGATGTATGACTGAGTGTGATTGGAGTTCTCTCCGAGTCGATAGTTTCAGGGCTGGATGACGATAACTAATTACAGTTTGAAGAGAGAAAGACAGACGAGGGAAGATAGCGATGGAAAGAGTGAAGAATAACTGGCAGCCCTCAACAAAGATTTGTCCGTTTGGTCCTCGAGTTCATGCACCAGCTTCAAGTGACCGTTACTTCAGGACGGATCAGACTTTGAGCTCATCACTGATGTGTCATGATTTGGTCACACTCATGAGTAACTTCAAAATGTGACAACACGTTACAGAACGTTACAGACAACTCGTTCACAGTCCAACTCGTGCCATACGCTTCAAGATATCAGGTAGGTTTCCCTCCAGCTTCATCTCTGGATGTTCAGAGCTCTGCGGTCAAGTTGGCAAGAATCCATGTGAAACGTCTGGGTGTAAATTCAAGCTTACATTGTGAAGCGGACGCAGCTGTGTTAGGTTCAGGAAAAGATCATAAGTTATGTTAGTTACCTGAACTTAAGCAGCCGTACGTAACTCTAAAGTCGATCCTGACTTTTGGTTCACGTGGGACATGAACAGCAGCCTCCTGGGTGAAAATCGTGCGTTTGTTTGACCAATCCATCCACCCTAAACTCCTCCACACATGTATCACGCATGTTCACACTCTTTTAAGATTTGATATTTTATTGAAAATAATAATAAATAAATAAATCAGCTGAGAAGTCGCCTCATTTCTCCATAAGACTCAATACACTCAGACCCTGCAACCAGTGGAGCCTCCCACTGCTGGCCAGTTAAAGACACCCTGACTTGACCAAAGTGTTTTCTAAACTTAACAACAGGCAGTCAGCTGATGTCAAACTGAAGATACGTCAGGATGAAAATTGTTTGTTTGAATCTTTCACGATGATAAAATAAAATAAATATGAAGCTCCAGCCTTTAAAGGAAACTCAAATCATTGTGTGCCTGCAGCCATTTCATCTGATAATCATATAATAACCATAATTATCACAATGATAAACTCATCACAATCAAAACAACCGTATTCATGGCTCCTTCAAGCACTGTAAGTGAATAAATATAAGTAATGAAGCCCCGGGGGACGTTCTCCGCGGTGATGATGGCGTCTTCAGTGATTGAGATAAACACCATTGTCATTACTGTTATCTTCATCATGGCCGTGCGCTCGGTGTTTTTGCCTCAGAGCTGCAGATGAGCCAAACAGCTCTGGAGAGATTGATTTGTCCTGATCCGTCTTCTCGTTATGAAGGAGGAGAAAGATGTAGAGAGAAGATCGATGGACCTGAATCTTCACAGGAACCTGAGCAACACGGCAGCAACGTTTAGATTTTTGTTTTTGTCTTATTATTAATTTTTTTCAACATTATAACTGTCGGGCTGCCACTTAATTTAGCGCTCATGTTTTGTAATTGAACTCATTATGTGCAGATCACGTCGTACTTATCTCATTAAGGCTCATCATTTTTTAATATCATTATCTGGAGATGTTTTTAATTGACCGTTCATAAAGACACAGATTTGGTGTAAAAAGGTTCTGCCCTGTGAGAGAGGTCGCAACGAGGAAACGAAGCCTACATCAACAAACACAAACATCAGATCTTACTGATTCATTCAGGACCAACAACAGTACCAAAACATTACAAGGAGAACCGGAGCTGGGCGAGCGTTAGCAATGTAACCGGGCTCAGCAGCCTCTATGGACATAATGGCAGAGGGGAAGAGAAAAGGAGAGAGTGAGCGAGCAAGAAGCCGCCGGACAAGAGTAAATCTGGGACTGACTTTTAGTGGTTGGTGAGAGCTTGGTGAAATAAAAGGCTGAAAGACAGACGCCGAGCTGGGCTGACTGCTGTTGGACTAGTCAGTAATATTAGCTGGCTGCTATGTCTGCTGTTGGTGACCTTGTTGATGTTTGTGAGCGTCTCTTACCGCTGGTCCTGGGTACGGGCTGACGTCGCATCCTTCCATCCAGGACAGGTTGAGACTCCTGAGGAACTCCAGGTAGAAGGGATGACTGCTGTTCAGCATGGAGAAGCCCACGATGTTGGACTGATTGTCCACCACGTCGTCCAGCCGCAGCAGAGGGAAGTCCTGAAGACAGACGGATAGAAAAAGAGGGAGAAAGAGAAGTTACATCTTTTGTCTGTCTCCTGTGATGCATGTGAATACAAAACAGGAGTTGTGAGCTGCAGAAACAACAACCATTTAAGATCACAGCAGGAGAAACTCCCAGACGAGTGAAGGATGAAAGAACAGCAGAAGGAAGAGGAGGACAGAAACAAACGAAGGGCCTGATTGGGTTTTTCTGCACGACGTCAAGTTCAATTTTTAAATTCAGAGCAGGCTAACAGGAAAAAAAAAGATGGACATCAAACGCTGGGGAATTTCAAAGAGCTTCAAATAGTCCTTGAAGGCGAGTCGGTGTCACGCTGCGCTCTGCTGTTGAAACAAACCAGAATCAAACTGTCGCTCGGCCCGCCAACATTTGTGTTTGCTCTGAAACTGAAGCTGACAATGAAACATTTAGCTTCAGCTGTGCAGAGCCGAGAGGCTCCGACTCAAACCAAACACTGCAGCTTCACGGAAACAAAACACACACATGCACACACACACACACACACTGAACCAACTCCTAATATTCATAAACCGGTGGTGGACAGAAACAAGACAGAAACATGTCAAACGTGTACAGTTCAGCTAAAGAGACAGATATTTTTCATGGGAGCTGGTGGAGACCAAAAATGGAGCTAATAGGAAAGATTTGGTTAAAATCTGCGACAAATTTGGATAAAACAACTTCAGGATCAGGATTACTAATAATTCAGTGTTCTATATCACGATATCTCCGTATCAAATCATACTCATAATAGTTCACTTGAGGTGTTAACGAGGATGAAAACACTTCTTCTCTGAATAAGTCGTTACCTAGCAAACGCTGCGGTCGCGTCGTCTTGTTGCGCCCTCTTCTGCGCCACCTACTGCTGACCTCGTGAACAGAAGTCGGTGTAAACAACGTGCATTGACATTTTCTTTTTCTGAATTATTCGAAATTTGGTTCAAATTGGCGACACACTGCCTGACGCGACCTATTCTGACACGCTGCACCCAGACGGGCGTCTTCACTGGTGATGATTGACAGCTCCCTCGCCCCTCTGTGGAGTTTGCCGGTCGGTACAACCAGACTTTCATCTTTCCACACGTCTAATCGGAGCTCTTAGATAGTTTTGATCTGATGATTCTTTTTGAAGGTGGTTTCACAGAAAAGAATCATTAAAAACATTTTTTTCCAGCCTGATATCACAGGAGTCTGACAACACGTCCTTTGTTTGTCTCTAATTGTTTTGACTCTGACGGTTCTGGAAGTTACTTTCTTCTTCGTGTTCATGCTGTTTCTTTTCCTGTTTGATTCAGGATCTAGTTAGTGGACACGTCTCACTGTGGACCAAAGTGTTGGACGGACACACTGTCATCATCATCATTTGGCTGCGTCTCCAGCAGGGTTAAAAATACTCTGGCACAGAATCTATCCAGTCTGCAGAAACTGTGTCTGTACAGGGAATGAGATGGAGGAGGAGGGGAGGGTTCGTTTTTTTCTTTCACCATCGAGGCCCAAAATTGAGTCAAACATCTGGAATCTTTTCCGTCCAGCTGTTTAGAACAACTGCTAACCTGCGTGTAAGGTTAATTTCTTAATCCCCGAATCTCTCCGTCACTTATTTACTCCACCACGTCCCAGCCTGGCGGGAAGCTGCTGCTGTTGTTCTCGTTGTTGTTGTTGCTGGTGCGGCTGCCAGTTTCCAAATCAATTTCAGCTGCGGCCAAGTACACTGTCAGACTGTAGGCCTGCCAGCCGTGACAAAGAGCTGTTGGCTGGAGGAGTCGCAGCGGCGAGGCCAGCACTGCTGAGGGAGGAAACACTGCGACAGTATTCCAGAAGGACGCCAGCGATGCTGCGTGAGGCTGCAGCACACTGTAGGCAGGACGCTGGTTTGGACAGAAGCAGCTTTTCAGCAGCCGATGAGGGCGGATGAAGGTCAGTTCAGCGCTCCGCCAACCAACGATGTGACAGTTTCTCTGCCGCAGATTAGTGCGAGTTTCAAAGAGCAATAAGTAAGATTTAGATTCTTTCCTGGCCTTTTCAGGAGGACGTGACCGTCATATATCTGCAGGGCTTTGATATGATTATTGATCAATTGCTGTGACTCACTGATCACTGCACCAGACTGTAGTCTGAGTCCTGACTTCTGAAACTCATGTTGTAGTTTTGTAGTCAGTCGGGAACATTGATCCCCACAAAACATTTGTAAGATTCATTAATCAGGTGTCTCAATAAAGTTTACACATTCAGTCAAACTCTGTACTTAAAGGTCCGGTGATTCAGGGCTCTATTTACAGAATATAATATAATATTACACATAATATTCATAACTTTTGAAGGTTGTGTTCAATGCTGACACGAGCTCATAGCATAGTTGGGGTGTAACGCATACTCGCCATGGGCTACTGTGAGCGCCAAGAACAAGCAAACAGAACTCTGCTTACTGTTTAATGGTGACTAACAAAGGGCTCCACATAACCAGCGTCTTCTCATCACATCCCATCCAATAGCTGTAAAGTCATTTTAATCTGGACTGAAGTGTTTGACGAGCTGGCAGACAGAACGACACACAGGACGGACAGCGTCGAGCAAATGAATAACAGAGGACGTCCAGATGGCATCACGATGGAGGACGTGCAATCCTGCTGTCAATTAGCTCAAATTTAATGAACTTAATCTAATGTTTGGTTTGACCCTCATTACACACAGCTGATGGTCTTCTACATGGAAGCCTCATTTTCAGCCCAGTTCAGTTAAGGTCCTCTCCTCAGCAGCCATGCTGACACTGACACCGGACAAAAACTAGAAGCTAAAAGAGGCTAAAAAGCTCCCAGAGCTGAGTTTCAGTGAGAGATTTAAATGCAGTGAAATTACAGATTTGAGGATTAAGCTTCCACTTTACTTCCTGTGTTGTTCTTTTCACACTCGGGCGCCGCACAGCGGCGGTGAACTCGACATAACGTCCGTCCTGCATCTGAAACCTCCTCGCCTCGTCTCAGTCAGCAGAGCGTGTTCAATACAAAGTTAAAGGTAGGTCAAAGACAGGTGTGTGAGTGTGTTGAGCTGTGTGTTGGTTCCTGTCCAGGGTTCTGCTGGAGAACGGCAGCTTCGCCCTTGGTTTTGCGAGCGTTGGCGTGAAGTGCCCTTGTGAACGGCTCCGAACGGCAGCGTTTAGAGACGAGGCGGAGATCAAGACGAGTTATTATCCACGCAAAGTCCCATCGCACAAGGGCGCGACACCGGACATGGAAATTATAATGATGACAAACGGAGACGAGGCCAGCATGCATCTCTGATGAGAGGAGAGAGAGAGGAGTTATGGGTAAAGAGGGGAGGCGTGCTGTATCACAGGTGAGAGAGGAGAAAACGTACCTGGGGAGGATGAGGCCAACAAACATCCTCAAAGTCTCCATCAAGTCCAAATTCATGTTTATTTAAGTGACTTTCCTGATGAACCATAAAAAGTTGTTGATGACATCATCCTGCACTATACTGAACTAGTAATTAAATCCATGTTGACCACGTGATGTTGGATTTGTCCACTTGTCATGTTGCTGACAACACTACTCAGTTTGGTAAGTGACAAATCCTCGTGCTTCCAGAGACGCTCGGTGTCTTCGAGGTGGTTTCGAGTCTCTACAGCTCAGACTTGATTTTAATTAGTGTTTTATGGTCGCTGCACTCTCTTTGTGTTTTATAACATGTTCATTTTCATGGCTTTTAGTTCATTTTATGCTCTACATGTGTTCTGCTTTTTATTGTAGTTTGTAGCTGAGCTGCAAAAGAGGCCACATAAATAAAGTTTATTATTTTTATTAGTGCGAACAGAGCAGCAAAGATGGTGAAAAATGGGGCTATTATGGGAGAAGAAGGATGGAAGAACAGAAAGGAGGGAGGAAAGGAGGAAAGGAAATGTGAAGGAGAGAAGAAGAGGATAGATGGAATAAGGAAGGAGGAGATGAAAGAAGAAGTCGGGTTTATTGGATAAAGAGTGTGTGATGAGGCTTCACGGTGAGGCTCTTACCATGGTGGTGAGGATGTACTTGTAGAAGGCTGATGTCATCCCCAGCTCGTTCGCCTGCAACATCACCAGAGAAGAAGAAGACAAAAATGTCAGCGGTGTGAAACAGGACGTACACAAACTGTCTCTGAAGAAACACGAGTCACAGTTTATAAAAAAAGGAACCATCTGCTGTATATGTCCTCTCCTGCTCGCTGTAGCTCGTCCCAAACTGGAGACAACATGTCTCACCGCCTGCTTCTTTAATCACATGAAACAACCTTCAAACGGCAATTAGGTCTCCGAACACATCTACAGGATCTGTGAGCGATGAGACGCTGCTCAGAAAAGTTTGTGGAGGTAAAAGTAAGACAGAGAACAGCAGCAGACGATCTGAAGGTGAAAAGACGTCTTTAATTTGGAACGTTGTGCAGACGTTTGAATTACAATCGTCGGGAGGTTAAATGCTGATACAGAAGCCAGACGTCTAAAAACTTTTCAATTAAATTTGAGTTTTCAAAGCTGAGGTTCGACCTTGATGTCTTCTCACATCCAGAACTGACGGAGATCAGCTCCACACTCAGCGAGGCTCCGCTGCCGGTCCACGATGATGTTCGACCTGCACAGGACACCGTACAACTGCAGGAAGCTATGGGGGACGTCACAGAGACTACGTCCAGGTTTTAGACAGTCTGCGGGGACGTCACAGAGACTACGTCCAGGTTTTAGACAGTCTGCGGGGACGTCACAGAGACTACGTCCAGGTTTTAGACAGTCTGCGGGGACGTCACAGAGACTACGTCCAGGTTTTAGACAGTCTGTGGGGACGTCACGGAGACTACGTCCAGGTTTTAGACAGTCTGCGGTGTCTGCGGGGACGTCACGGAGACTCCAGGTTTGAGTCACCAGTTTTAGACAGTCTGCGGGACCAGCCAGGTTTTAGACAGTCTGTGGGGACGCCGGAGACTACGTCCAGGTTTTAGACAGTCTGCGGTGTCTGCGGGGACGTCACGGAGACTACGTCCAGGTTTTAGACAGTCTGCGGGGACGTCACGGAGACTACGTCCAGGTTTTAGACAGTCCATGAAGAGGACCTGTGGTGTTTGTAGATATAAGGTAACCAAACCTGCAGTCACAAACATTTTAACGCTCTGGTTCTGTCAGTTCGGACTCAGACATTAATTTGTCATTTGCCACCGTTGACACTAAAAGCAGTCGTTTTATCAAACTGTACTTCGGTGCTCAGGTCTGGGTGTGATGCGTTCGAGGATCAGAGGTTCCTTTTGTTTCATAAACCTGCTGAAGGAGCTGCTGCTTCACACTGCAGTACAAGTGTTCAAAGCCAGGCTGGGATTTGAACTGGCAACCTCACAGCAGAGAGCTTCATTACTAATCCATTAACCTTCCACACACTGCGAGCTTATCTCGGCCTTATTCTGCCCGCAGGAGCCGAGCTTCACCCACGAACATGACAGAGTTACTGAGCGCTTTTATTTTGTATTCAAAACTCCTCAGCGCTCCAAGGTTAGCGGGCAGAGAGTGAAATTACAACCTGCCAAAAGCTGCTAGATTTAGTTTGAGGCTGTAAAGTCTGTCGACTCCACCTGCCAGTTTGGCAGTGAACCAACCAACGAGTCTGAAGGTCCTGCTCTACTCTGTATACACCACAGAGGAAGAAGTAGGCAAACAGGGCAGGAAATAAAGATGTGTCAGACAGACAGAGGATGTGCTCACAGCCAGTCTTATTTTATAAATGTGTTTATTTAATATGATGTTTTATTTCAGGCGGAGCGCCTCCACCAGGACGCTGCTGGAAAGACAGACTTCGTCCAGGTTTAAGACAGTCTGCGGGGACGTCACGGAGACTACGTCCAGGTTTTAGACAGTCTGCGGGGACGTCACGGAGACTACGTCCAGGTTTTAGACAGTCTGCGGGGACGTCACGGAGACTACGTCCAGGTTTAAGACAGTCTGCGGGGACGTCACGGAGACTACGTCCAGGTTTTAGACAGTCTGCGGGGACGTCACGGAGACTACGTCCAGGTTTTAGACAGTCTGCGGGGACGTCACGGAGACTACGTCCAGGTTTTAGACAGTCTGCGGGGACGTCACGGAGACTACGTCCAGGTCCTGTCCGACATTTGAGTTATGCTACGTTAGCTGTTAGCAGCAGACAAACATTTGTTTACAGAACGAGCATGTGAGCGTCACTCTGACTCCGCCCTCACCTTCCTGAGGATGTGGTAGGAGATGGAGGCGTTGGCGTCGATGATGATGGTGGCCACTTTGTCGTCACGGATCTCCTTCAGCAGGGGGGTGGGGTCCAGGCTGTCGTCCAGCATTCGCACTGACAGCGTCTCCCTGGAGATGAGGAAGCGGTGGACCAGCTCCTCCAATCGCAGAAGGCCTGAGGGGTGGAGTCAGAAATCAGGAAGTGTAACAGACTTCATAAAACACATTAACACATGGTCCAATTCCAATCACCCTCCGTCTACCCACTGGGAGGGTCCGCCACATTAAAGTCCCCATGAAACAGGAAGTAGAGTTCTGTTTACTTCCTGTAAGAACAGTCAGACAGGGAGGAAGTTGTTCAGAGGAAGGTCGTTCACTAGTTCCAAAATCGAAGTTAAAGTTTGATGATTAAAACATTTCCTCAGTAACTTTTAGAACGCCGGCCGCTCTTGCATCATCTGAGCGTTAACATTCAGAGCCGGTCGTCCGGCCGTGACAGAAGCAGCTTCACGGGCGCTTCCTGACTAATCGCTGCCATAAAGCGTTCATCACGCCGCCGCTGGGTTTAACTGGCTGACAAGTGACGTTCACGACAACAATACAGGCCTGTTAAACAACTCGGGCACAGGAGCGTTAAAACAGTGAGCCGGGGCAGCCCAGCCGGGTGGAAAAACAGGAGAGAGATCGATGGAGGGAAGGTGGAGGGGAAAAGAGAAAGAAGGAAAGGAAAGAAGGGAAGTGAAAAGGAAAGGAAACATTTAAAACAGCTGTGGTTCGTTAACTCCGATGCACCTTCGTTGATCCATGAGATGTTTGCTTGGTTCAAATTTGTCACATGATGCTTGATAAATATATGCAGAGTGTGTTATTACACATCTGGACATAAAAAAAGGTCGTAAAAAGTGTGATGTCATAAAATTTATGAAGCATTTTATGGATGAAAACAACTTTTGCAACAACATCTCAATCTCAGTGTTGAGATACGTAAAATGAGCTTCTATCAGCTCAGTATTTCTGATGCTAATGGATGCTATGTGAGTGACAAAATCAGCTACAATTACATTGTTTTATATCGGGTCGTCTTTACTGGCTACAGTTTCTATGTATTCCCGTCGCTCATGTTGCAGATAGATGAGTTACAGTTGATTAATGAAGTTGAAATAAGGAGTTATCTATAAAAAACCTTCATAAGATGGCAGCTGGCTGCAGGTTCACAGGCAGCTGGAAAACACACCATCGCTAACAACGACCTATATTCTTCATATTTTATATCATTTCCACCAACTAAACATGAAAATATCACAAAAATATCACAAATTAAAATGTCTGTGAAGGTTCTCAGTCATCTTTCTTCAAAAAAGGTTACGTCTGGGGCAGGACTAGACTGATATTTGCATCTTGGACAGGGGAAACAGGTGGTTTGAAGGAGGAGTGAAGGAGGATATCTATGTAAAAGTAGAGAAACCTTCACTCAACAGAGGAGGAGGCCTCAGACAACACTTTTCCTCCACCTACAACGTTGTGGTTTCATCCCTTCCCAGGACTCTGAACAGCAGCATTCACACTTGGCCTCATGTGACTCTAACAAGCATCGTTCAGGGATCAACGACCATTAACGACTCTGACGACAGTCGTCATAACAACGATTACTAACGAACTAAATGGAACAATGTGCTGATCTATGATCTTTCCTAGGATAAATACTTCAGTCAGAACCGAAGAAGCTTCTTGGATGAGAGGAGAAACGTCTTCACTGATCTACAAACAAGTCCAGTTGACCCATATATGTATCATAGAGGGTCAAAAGTGACCATAGTTCCAGAAATACATGTTTCTTTCATCTTTAACAAAGTCCAGATGATCCCAACATTTCATTAAAAATCTACCTTTGAAGGAGAAAACTATATTTCAAGCCAAAGTAACATCTTAGTGAACACTGCAGCATTTGAAAAACTGCTTGATGTGAACAAACCCCAACCGCTCCCAGTGCAGCACATTCAACCACTCAGCACTTTCTTGAGATATCTAATACCAGCGGAGCACCGCCGAGCGATTGAACCTCCAGAATCGAGCAGATAAACAAAAGCAATGGACCAGGAGCTTCGGTTCAGCTCGAGAGGAAAAGAACGGTTGGATCAAACCACAGAGATGGACTCACACTCTGCTTTGGCACAGACGAGGCTCGCCGTCGGGTAACCGAAGGAGCGCAGGATGGATCCAATGGCCAGGCTCAGGTCCTCGTTACTCGGGTAAAGAGTCACCGAGGCGAAGCGAAGGTACGGCAGCTTCGGGGTTTCCTCAGGACCGATCTTCACGTGAGGGATCTGAGGGGAGGAGGAAGAAGAAGTATTAGGAAGGACAACAAAAAGGAAAGAAAAGACGCCTCTGGGTTCCTTTGGGGTGATTTTCATGTTAGACGAAAGTAAAGAAGGGAAAGGAGGAACGAAAGGAGATGAAAAGAAACGACAGGGTAGGATAGAAGAAGTGATTTTCATGTATCCCATGTGCAATCAGTGTTCTTAAAGGTTAGAGGAGCAAGCTTATGACCAGAAGGTTGTCGGTTCAAACCCCTGGACCAGCAAATGTGGGGAAAATGAATCCCAACCGCTCCAGCTTCGAGGTGTAAATGTGATCAGGAAGTCTCTGGAAAAGAAAAGAAGGAACTTTGTGAATAAATAAAGATTAAAGCAAAATAGCCTCCTGGTTCCTCTTTATTTTTCTTATCTTTATTCTTTGTGTTGTAGCTTTTGTTGGTTTTTATCACCTATAATCAGGAAAAACCATTCGTGTATGTGACCTGTGATTTGAATCTGCTCCAACATTTAATGGGTTTTCCTTCGCTACACCTTTCCCAGTCCAAGATTCATGAAAATCAGGCCGGTAGTCTGTAATCCTGCTTACAGACAAATAAAATATAAGCTCCTCTGTGGGAAGAGGGTAATAAAAGCCATCTCTAACATCACTGTAGAAACACCTCGGTGGAGGTCTGCGCTCTCTGAGTGCCCTTCTGGTTATGAATTGCGTTAACAGTCCAACAATCTTTATGTATGTGTGTTTTTGTTGTGAAGCTGCAAAAAGATTTTCTTCTTGTCGGACAATAAAGATCTGAACTGAAGAAAGAAGAAAAATATTAAAGAGGTGACGACATCAAAGGATCAAACATATTCTTAATAAATCATCAAACCATGCCGGCTTTACGGGGAGAATGAAAGCTTTAATCAGACTCTGACGCTCGCTGATAATCGAGTCTTTGTTCAGTTTCAAAATGAAAATCTGGAAATGGAACAAAGCCTTGATCATCGGTGATACTGGAAAAGTGTTTCATGCAGGAATCACAGAGCTTGCGTTCACGTGACATCTGCGGGACCCCAAAACAAGGAGGAAGTCGACTTCAACACAACGGTTAAGGTCGCTTTAGTGAGCGACAAAGTCTGCGTTAAGGAGATTTGTTGGGGTGGACGGACGGGTCAAACCAGCCAATCAGGAGCCCGGTGTTCATGCTGCTTGTGAAACTAAAAGTCAACATTGATTAATTTAAAGTTTTAAGCTGCATTACGTTTTCCTGAGAGTAACAAAGTACTTTTGTGGTCTCTGGTTGCATTTTCAAATTAAAGCTCTCTGAGGTTGCAGTTAGATTAGCTTTAAGCGGCAAAACTTTGTTCGTTTTAGGAAAACTTCCAGTTACATTTCGTACCTGATGTTCACGACATGAGTTGACTTTCGGTTTCACGAGGGATTGGACTCGGTCTAATAAAAATCTTTGTACCTTAAAGAGTCTGAGAGCTTTTCCCGTTAATCTCAGACAAACAGATTCTTAAAGCTGCTCTGTTTCAATTCAACTCCTCAGAGCAAAGATCTGACTGTGACTCACTGTGTCTGTGTTTCAGCTTAAAAATTCAAGACAAATTTAAAAATGAATCATATCAGCGATGAATAAAGAATCAGGTCAGAGGCCAAACGTCCTGTGTGATCCACTGCTCGGCGATTTAACCTCCTTCACACCTGCAGAGGTTTAAACGGTAAACTGTAATTAGCTCAGCTGGGCTTCACTCTGATCTGAGAGCTTTATTTTAAATCCGAGCGGAGAATCCAATAATATGAGACCCGTCAGGCAAAGGAGAGGATATCAGGCCGGGTTAGAGGCTTAGCAGGAGATGGAGATGGACCTGCGTAGATTCACTCAGGCAGGAAAACGGTTAAAAGTTAAATCCACACCGACGTCACTGCAGACTTCAACACATTTCATCTGAATAATCTGACATATTTTAACAGCCATGGCTCCACGTTAGCTGTTACATTAAGATTCAATTTTGAGCTCCTAATAAAGTGCAGTTAATATCAGTTAAATATCAGTTAAAGTCATACATAACATGTACAGTGTGACAGTTCTTATACTCTCGCCTGGCGTTACAGAGTTTCATGTTTTGGATCCAGATGTGACTCACCTCTTTCTCCCCACAGATGTGGCTGATGGTGGACCCGGAGGCGGGACTGGAGGCGGGGCCAATCACTGAGACCACGCCCTTGGGCAGGATCTGACACACTAAAAGAGAAAACAAGAAAAAAAGACCAAAAATCAAAGTTTGCTTTAGACTTTAAACCAAAATATCCAGCACTTATGGTGTTTGTTCGCTCAGTTTGAGCTCCGTTGTTGGTCTCCACCACCTCCTGAGCTAAACATCTGTCTCTGCAGCTGCTAAATGCTCCACCAGCTTGTCTCTGTGTCTCTGTTGGGCACTGACCACCATGATGAGAGACTGATCCTGGTTTGTGAGTTTTCCGAACTATAGAACTGTTGAAAGAGTTATCGGGACGGGAACAGGAAGACGTTCACGCGGCAGAGCGTCTGTGTGAGACTGTATGTATCAGCACTGTTTTAATTTAAGCTAGGCTATAAAGCTATGACTATGCTAATGTAGCTAACTTCAGCTAACAACAAGAACAGTCTGTGGTTGGCATCAAAGACAGAACCACCACTAACCTGTGATTAGAGATAACAGTCAACTAATGAACTAACTAAATGATGTTATTTCATTTAACGCTCCTTGTCTCACACACGCTAATTCACTATATGAACACAAGATATGTTGCTGCTATAAAGATGTTTCCATGGTTACCACACGTAGAGCTTCTAGCATTCACTCGTATGTTTCATATTTATATTTTAGGAGTCAAATGTTGGAGCTAATGCTTTGCACGGTTGCTATTTGGCAAAGAAGAAGAAGAAGAAGAAGAAGAAGAAGAAGAAGAAGTGGTAAAATGTTGCGATCATCATTTCCAGTAAATTCACAACTGCCGTACTCGAACTGAGACACTACCTTGCTGAAATGAGTGCACTACACTGGGAAGTACACAGAGTACTACATAGAAGAGTCCTAACGGAAGTGTACAGTAATGTTTGACTCATTCTGTATAGATTGGAGTAATCAATGATGAGTTAAACCGTGGCTTTTTTATTGGTTTGTTGTTTTATTTTCTTTTAATTGAATCAGTTGAGTGAATCTACGTCAGTTTCAAAAGACATTTAAGTGCTTCATAAAGACGTTTGTATGAAACAGAAATAATGAAGTGCTTTTCATGTTTCATTCATGAGAGGAACATACGAAACATGACGCACTCACTGACGAACAGATTGTACATGGACGGAGATGTTTTCATGATTGGATCTGTGGTTTGTATGTTTGTCCATGCAGATTGTTTATTGGTCAATTTGTGTTCCTCTTAATGTAAGCTGTGTGTGTGTGTGTGTGTGTGTATACAGCTCTGACAGGAAACATTAACTGCCCATGACCAGGCGGTTCATAATCAATAAACATCAACAGCAGGTGCTCATGCAGAACGCCGCGATGCTCTCCCCGGTCACGACGACCTCCGCTTCACACCGACGCTGCGTCCCTCTGAATCTGTAAAACACCGTCATCGTCCACCTGTCCGTCTGTCTGCGTGTCTGCTTCCATCATGTTCAAGCAGAAAGTCAACGGTGTGAAACATCTCGTCACAGATGAGTTAAAAACCATCTTCAGTAGTTGTACAGAGAGCAGCTTTTTGGACCAGATCAACCGAACCCGCACAGATCCAACAAAACTTCCAACTCGTGAAATACGGCAGCTTCAAACTGGAACGCTTTAGTTACCCTCGAGCGTCAACTGAGGAGTGTTTTTATGTTGTTGCAGTTTCAGAGCCTGTGTGATATTTAAAGGTTCACTGAGTGAAGAAAAACCGTTTGCACCTGCTGACCTGCCTTGTTAAATAACAGTTGCTGCTTTATTGCCTCCTCACAAAACTCTTCCTGAAGTTCACCATCAATGAAAATGTCAAGTCTGAGCTAGATGAAGAAGATTAAGAGGAGAACGTGAAAGAGGTGACTTACTGGTGTCGGTGGTGTCGTACTGGGAGTCCTTCTGCAGCTCGTAGACGTCCACCTCCACCCTCGCCTGGGAGGTTCCCGCCATCAGACTGTTGATGTTCTCCCTCGCCAGAGCCAGCGCCAGACGCTCACCACGACCACACGCTGACTGATCGTCCAAAATGGCCGCTGTAGGGAGAAAGGTTGAGAAATGAACATATGTTTCTTTATAAGCTGACAACAGGGATCACTTTAATAATGGATTAGACCACAACATGTTCACTGACACGCTGGAAAGGACGGCAGGAATCCCCAGTGTGGCTTTAAACTGGTTCATGTCTAGATGTTTCTCTGACTATGGCTGGCCCCCATAAACAAGCTGTATGGTGTCCCCCAGGGTTCAATTCTGGGTCCCCTTTTAGTCTCCATCTACATGCTTCCTCTTGGTGACATAATCATTAATATGAAGTCCAGTTTCACTGTTATGCTGATGACATACAGCTCTACACGTCTAACATAGCACCTCTCCACAGCGTCATTGTAAACTGTCTGTATGTTTTTATCATTTGAGAAATGCAGCCAAGGTTACGTCTTTTATTTAACCTAAGAAACCAAAGTCAAACTTGTTTCAGTCAGAATTCAATCCACCGCCTTCAGTTAATCCAAAAATAGATAGATAGATAGATAGATAGATAGATAGATAGATAGATAGATAGATAGATAGATAGATAGATAGATAGATAGATAGATAGATAGATAGATAGATAGATAGATAGATAGATGAAAAAACTGAAATATGTGATCAGATTTTGAATGTTCCCGATCCAAACTGCCTTCTACTACAGGTGTAAGTGGGACAGTCATGACTGGCTCTCAGCCAGGTGAAACACAGCCTGTACAAACCGAGAACAGAAAACAGACAAGACCAAAAATAGATTTGATTCTCGTCCTTTAAACAGGAAGCAGCAGCTGCAGCGGCGAATAAAAAACGACTCGTCATCGTTTCTATTTCCTCGTACTAGTAAAGTAAAGAAAGAGTACCTGTGGCTGTACAGTAACACCTGCCATGTTTATTTCCGTCGCCGCCTCCCGCTGACTCGCCTGCTTTGAATACTGAACGTGCTGATCGGAGAGCGTGCAGAACGCAAACGGCAGGTAGTTCATTACATGGATAAGATGCTGCTGCTGCTACCTGATCTGACTACCAGCAACGTTTTTAACCACAGAAGACGAAGAAGAAAGCATCGCAGGACTTGAACAGCAGCGTTTCTGCAGAGTAATTCCTCCTCCCTCGTATCCGTATTTCAGTGGACACTGAACTGTAACGCCGCAGAGCAAAGAGACCAAACAACAAGACCAAAAATCAAAGTGAATATGCTGCTGAGAGTCAGTAACAAGCAGAACGTCTGCTGCTGCTGCTGCTGCTGCTGCTGCCGGGGGTTTGTTCTGGGTTTGATTTGTGTTTCTTAAATAATTAACGTCTCTCAGGGCGAACGAGGAGGCGATTTATCGTGTCCTTCCTCAGAAAGACTGTTGTGGGTTTTTGCAGTTTAGGGGAACACAAAGAGAGGCAGATGGTTCACGTCGAGTTATCTGACGCTCTCTGAATCGTGGCGGTGTGGCAGAAACTCCTCAGGAATCAAACTGAAGAGGAAGAACACACAAAAAGAAGTCATATCTGACACTGACATCTGTATTTCAGACCTGGATGATACCCGCAGCGTCTCCTGAGAACTACGTTCACACAAAAGGAGGCGAAACGAGGTCACCCTCCCACAAAGAGAGCTCCTGTTTGTCTCCACGTCTGCACATCAAATATATCGTGTATAAAATCTGATCCAGTTTCACCAGAATCACTGAATAAAGTTCTAAAGTTGTTCATCAGAAACAGTTCTGAAGAAGAAAATCTGAAGACTCAAACAGCCAAACTGTGTGGCAGAGCTCAGAGTCTACCCAGAATCCTTGGCTCTCGGAGGGATGAAGAGGGAGGTGGATGAAGATGAGAGGCTGAGATAAAGAGTCTTCTTCAGGAGCCTCAGCAGTGTTCAGACACTATCTCTGTTTACACTGTATCTGCTTCTCTGGGTCACTGCGACCACACACACACACACACACACACACACACACACACACACACACACACGTTGTGTGCAGCAACAATGCTGGACAGAAGTAATCACAGGGTCAAACACTTGAACTGAAAGTTTTTGAAGTGACTCTCTTGTCGGTTTGTTTTTCTGTAATGTGAGAAACACTGAGCGGCCACAGACTGTCTAAAACCTGGACGTAGTCTCCGTGACGTCCCCGCAGACTGTCTAAAACCTGGACGTAGTCTCCGTGACGTCCCCGCAGACCGTCTAAAACCTGGACGTAGTCTCCGTGACGTCCCCGCAGACTGTCTAAAACCTGGATGTAGTCTTCGTGACGTCCCCGCAGACTGTCTAAAACCTGGAGGTAGTCTCCGTGACGTCCCCGCAGACTGTCTAAAACCTGGAAACCTGGACGTAGTCTCCGTGACGTCCCCGCAGACTGTCTAAAACCTGGAGGTAGTCTCCGTGACGTCCCCGCAGACTGTCTAAAACCTGGACGTAGTCTCCGTGACGTCCCCGCAGACTGTCTAAAACCTGGACGTAGTCTCTGTGACTGTCTAAAACCTGGACGTAGTCTCCGTGACGTCCCTCACAGGTTTCTGAAGAGCTGTTGTGAAGTTCAGCTCTGGAGGTTACCGCTTGGTTTTGTATTTATTTGAATTTTCTGCGTAAACCAAACTGAGACTACACTCGTCCTCAGAGTTGACTCAGAGTAAGAACGTGTTGTTGTGTTTAGAAATATTTCATTTTTAAACTGAATCATTAATTCATCTTTTCTTGCACTAACTGTGTTCATGCAGAGGCGAAGCGTCCCAACATGCTGCTCTGGCTCGTTTGTTTCAGTTTGTGATGAACTCGTTTCCTGTTTTATTCGTCTCCGTCTGTTTCCTGTGAATTACCTCCTGACAGCCGTGTTTACCAGCTCTGAGCTGTAAAACAAGCTGCACTCAAATTTAATATCAAATTATGTTGTTTCAACTTCACTTTTTACCCCGGTGGTGAAACGCCTTCGCTCATTCTGCCCGCTGGTGCAGAAACGTCATCTTATATTTATGCATTTTAGAGGTTTTAGGGCGTCGCAGCCACCGCGCCGTGCGTTTTGTTCTGGATTTAATCTGAGACGCGACGATAAAACTCCTTTTATCGAGGCAGACGGAGCTGGTTTTATTTCAGTCCTGGAGGCGGGTAACTTCAGAAAAAAACTTGACTAACAGGTTTTCTTGTCACTTCCCACCTCTGAGCTTCATGCGTTTGACATTCTTTGATATGAGTGTGGAAGTCTGGACTCTTGGGGGACGCAGGTAGGTCGACGGATTCAACGACACGAGACAAAACGGTAAAACAACAAATCGCTCCGTCGGCATGAGGGCGGGAAGCACGGCGCTGCAATCCTCCGGTGGCTGATGTCCATTCAGAGACTCCTCTGTGCACACATCGACCCGTCTGCATGAGAACGTCCATGTTTTAATGGAGTTTCTTTAAGTGGAGAGCTGTGATGTGGCGGTCCCCAACAGTAACACTGTGGTTATCAGACAGAGCCTGCAGTTGTAGTTTGAGTCATTTAGCAGAGATATTCTGTTAAAGTGGAGCCGCAGGGTGTTTGTTAAAGATCGGTGCTCTTCTCAAACACCAAAATCCTTCAGATTAAAGCTGCAGGCCATCAAAGGATTTGTTTACTTCTCGTTTCTCTGCTGGGTCGTCTCTCTCAGCGTTTTTCTGCTCTTTTTATTCATTTATTTGATTTTATTCATCTCTGTCGGCGTGCACGTCCTGTAAGGTTTCTGCTCAGAGGTCAGAACAGAAGACGTAAACGTCTGAAATTGATATTCAGTCTCCAAAATGAGACATTTTAAATAAAAACTGACATCTTCACTTTCAAAACGAGTTTTCTGCTGCACGTCTGAAAAATGGACTTTGAGCTAATTTTTAAAGGATTAATGTTGCCGCCGTCCCGTGGTGACAAACTACCTTTTCACACGGCGTCCTCGCCGTAGTTTAGAGATATCTATTGATGAATTTAAGCTAATGAGTCCTTCAGAATGACTGATCGCACAGGTTGGAATAATTCATGGAGGTTTTTAGCGGCGGCTGAAGGACACTGATGCTGCTGAATTGTTAAAATCCATCACTACAATATTTATGCACTCGCCTTGATTTTTTTAATCCTGCCGGAGGAGAAAGTATCGATGCACTGATGAAGATTTATTTCAGGCTCTTTTGATTTTCAGTCACCGCAGAGGGTGGACACAATAACACGAACAGCTGTGCAATGAAATGCAATCCTCCCCACAGCGAGCTTCACTGAGAGGTAACCACGCCCACCAGTGATGTCACACAAGTACACCTGAAAGTCCGGACCAAGGGAAGGACCAAAAACTGCAGTTCCTCTACGTCCAGGTTTTAGACAGTCTGCGGGGACGTCATGGAGACCACGTCCAGGTTTTAGACAGTCTGCGGGGACGTCACGGAGACTACTTCCAGGTTTTAGACAGTCTGCAGGGACGTCACGGAGACTACTTCCAGGTTTTAGACAGTCTGTGGGGACGTCATGGAGACCACGTCCAGGTTTTAGACAGTCTGCGGGGACGTCACGGAGACTACTTCCAGGTTTAAGACAGTCTGCGGGGACATCATGGAGACTACTTCCAGGTTTTAGACAGTCTGCGGGGACGTCATGGAGACTACTTCCAGGTTTTAGACAGTCTGTGGGGACGTCACGGAGACTACGTCCAGGTTTTAGACAGTCTGTGGGGACGTCACGGAGACTACGTCCAGGTTTTAGACAGTCTGTGGGGACGTCACGGAGACTACGTCCAGGTTTTAGACAGTCTGTGGGGACGTCATGGAGACCACGTTCAGGTTTTAGACAGTCTGTGGGGACGTCACGGAGACCACGTCCAGGTTTTAGACAGTCTGTGGGGACGTCACGGAGACCACGTCCAGGTTTTAGACAGTCTGTGGGGACGTCACGGAGACCACGTCCAGGTTTTAGACAGTCTGTGGTCTTGTTTTTGTGTGATCAACATGTTTGACTCGGCGGTCTGTTTCTCGGTGGTGGTAACGTCTTTTTCAGCCTTCTGATTGTTTGTTCTGTTCTGTTATCAGCTTCTCTCGACACTAATTGGCGTCTGACTGGAATTTATTGACCTGTGAGCCGGTGTGGCGGCTTGGCCGGAGACCTGCAAAATAAACACGAAGTTGCTCTAATTACATTTCAGTGTTTGTGATCTCATCTGGGTCGTTTCTCAGCGTGACAGCGGCGTTAAACGTACGTGATTGATAATTAGAGCTGAGCCCTTCTTGTTTGGTGATTTGATTGCTGCTCGTGGCTGTAATTGCATCTTTGGAGGGTTTGTTTCCGCAGATAAGATGTCTGAGGACAGTTTGTTCAGATTTTAGTCAAAGGTTTGCTCCTTTGTTACAAGAACGCACTCTCTGGAGTCTTTTTAAACATTTGTTCAGGTACATAGTTTGTTCTTGTGTAGCTCCTCGTGAACAACAAGATCACCATGTTCCCATTTTATCGTACAACAATGGAAGCTATTGATAGAAACAAATCAGACCTCAAAGAACATCTTCCACCTCCTTCACCAAACCTTTCTGACATCTGAGGCAGCTCCATCCAACAACTTCTGTAACTTCCTGAAACAGACACCTCATGCACTGATTGGCCAGGTGTACAGAGGTGTGAAAGATGCCATTCTTCACACAACTACCTCCGACTGTCCAAAAGTATCACCACTGGTACGATTATCACACCTCGTCCCTCTGTAGCACAGCAGCTTTTTCACTTCCAGTGTGACCGTTCAGCACAATCTGAACACTTTGGCCTTCACACGACTCCCAGACTAAGAGTTTCCAGTGAACCTGGACCCGGACACAGCATCCGAGACCAGCAGAGACCAGTTTAACAACAGGAGATACAGAGAATATATTCTGAACATTCATACAAACAGACTTTGTTCTTTCATTATTGGTCCACATACTGGCGTATAGTGGCTTCAACTCACAGTCCACATAATTACTTTTCTTGGAGCTTTCGACCATGATTCTGAGGACTTCTCATCCTTCTTGTCTTATCTGCTGATGAAGAACATGTCATACATCATCAAAAATGAAGTTTAACTTCACCAAATCCTGACAGGAATGTCTCAGAGATAAAAAACAACTACTGAACGGGTCTTAAATCCAAATCACACACAAAATACCAATGAAAGCTAATTCCGTCATAATAATTCCCGGAGGAACGGGCTTTGGGATATCTAACCCTACTTTTAAAATACAGGTCTCTTTCTGATGTTAGCTGCATCGACATGGAAGTATCAAATTGTTAAAGACTCCAGGGAGCAGTCAGACCAAGCTTTCGGCCTTTTATACCAGGCAGGTCCTTCGGAGGGTCAATGTTACACTGGACTGTAGCTGAATTTCCATTTCCCTGCAGGTAACACTAACACTAACAGTACCCAGGCTGTTTTCCAGTCGGCATGGAGCTTTCCACATAAATCCAAAGATCTTTTCTCATATTAGTTGCCAAAGACACAACCTACTACCACATGACTGTTGTCTGTCATGGGTTGCTCTAAATTCTATCTCTTAATCACCGTAGATAACCGTAAAGTCACTCGGCTCTCACTGCGTAGACAAAGGCTGTTTTCTGGGCGACAGTTCACCGAAGAGTCGACACCGGGGTCGTGGGACTTTTCCACATCTACGTTGGTAGCTGCATGATTTATTTTCTTTCCTCTGACTCATCATTTGTTTGTATCGAGGCTCACAAAGTATACTTTACACTTGTTGATGATTGGTAGTGACACACAGGGATGGTTCTTCTGTTCTGAAGGACCAGTTGTGGTGGAAACGTTGTCCATGTGGACTAAAGAAGAGCTGAGAATGAGGCAGCAGCGTGTTTTTCATCTTTGATTCAGATGATTGTTACCCAGCTCCTGCAGAGATCTTATGAACACGAGCTGCCTCCTGATGATCGTTTGATGTTTGCTTAGCCGCCGTAGCAGCACGTAAATCTGCCCGACGCCGTCCGACCGCAGGACGAACTGCACCAGCGTTTGACTGCTGCCAGTTTCCCACCATGACCCGAGTCCTTGAATGACAAACACTTTTTCACACAGTCCTTTTTATTTCTCTGCTGCTGAATCACAAACCTTGAACATTTGGTTATGGCTGAGTGTGTTGGAGTGGAACTAAATTAGATTTTCCACCACCTGAAGAGAGAAATGCAGCTAAAAGGAAACACTGATGCACCTGAACGCTGAATTTAAACAAACACAGTCTGAATGTTGATTTGTCTGTTTGTTTTTTTAATTAAGAAATTTAATTCAACTCCAAAACTGCAAAATACCGAAATAAAATCAAACCAACAAAACAAATGCACGATGCATTTATACGTTCATTGAGAGAGACGAACAGACTGTGCAACATTATCAGTATTACATGTTTGTCCTTCATCCTCCACCTCATCACTCTCTTTTTTTCACCTTGTTTATCCACCACATCACGAGTATCAGACTTTCTAAAGAAACTTCAGAGTGGCTGTGTGGTAACAGGCGACCAATGTGATGTGAAGCCTGCGAGATGAGCTCATACATGTGAGATCAAGCACGTGTCTACTGCAGGTGGTTACTGACAGTGCTGCACGTGAACTACTTCATCTTATGGTGTGTTCACACAGAACGGGAACAACATGTGCAAGTAGATTACATCGAGTCAATGTATGAATCACCAACACGATGCAGTTAGCATCCTTTTCATCCGTTTGTTGCGATCAAAACACGGCAACACAGCAACACGGCATGTGTTCATTTTGGGGTTCATACCGCTGCAGTAAGCCGGATTAAAGGTGAATATTTACTGGATTACTTGTGAGAGCAAGGCGAACATTTGCTTCGTGTTTGGTCGATCACCTTCAGTGTTAATCTGTTAAAATGACGTCTGGCCTTCAGATTTTTGTTCAAATCTTCGGTTCTCCAACCTCTGAGGTGAAACGTTCAAACTGAACTCTTTCATTATGAATCGGCAGACTCGTCTCCGTGTTCATCTTTTCATCTGAATCCAGTCTTTCTTCTGTAATATCATGTGTCAGGCTAAACTGTGACTTCTCTCATTTTCACTGTAACTTCACTCATCAGACGTGAAACAAACGTGTGTGTGTGCATGAGTGTGTGTGTGGTCAGCTGGTATTAATGGAAGAGTCAAAGGTGAGCCATTACACATCGCCAGGCGACCCGGTTGCCATGGCAGCTTGTATTTAAGTGCCAGACGTTTTTTTTCCGAAGCCCCGCTCGATAAAAGGAAGAGGGATTTGAACTGTGGTCCACCAGGGCTGAGCGATGAACATGAAAAAGAGCTTCATCTGCTGCGAGGAGAGAGCTGAACTTTTACTTCCAATGTTAAGTCTAGTTAATCTTCCTCTGCAGGGCGTGATGACGAGAGGAAACACCAGGTGCTGACGGCAGAGCGGCGCGCAGGCCTCGCCATGAATCATGAAGGGAAGTCACGGAGACGCTCTCTGATCCGGTTTCTGGCGTTTCAGTTTTGCACCCACAAATAATCCAACTTGGGACGGAAACAATACGAGAAGGAGAAGATGAAGAAGAAATGGAAACGGCGAGTGGAGGAAACAAAGAGAAGCCCCGAGGGACTCGTAAAACGACAAACAAAGTGAAGAGATTGCGTGACAGGAATCAAGATGGCAAACAGAGACGACGGTGGGTGGTGAGAAGAGAAACAAACAAGAAAACAGAAGAGAGCGAAAGATGGAGGAGTAATGAGAGAGAGAGAGAGAGAGAGAGAGAGAGAGAGAGTTTAAAAATAGAGGTGATGAAGAGGAAGAGTTTGTTTTTATCTGTTGACACCAACAGACGAGAGAAGAGGAGGATTACTACAGAGGATGAGTTTTATTTACAGAGACAGGAGCATTCTGGGTAAACACTGATACTGTGTTCTGTGTGATAGTATCACAAAGTACACAGTATCACTGCAAGAACTGATGATAGTACACAGTATCACTGCAAGAACTGATGATAGTACACAGTATCACTGCAAGAACTGATGATAGTACACAGTATCACTGCAAGAACTGATGATAGTACACAGTATCACTACAAGAACTGATGATAGTACACAGTATCACTACAAGAACTGATGATAGTACACAGTATCACTGCAAGAACTGATGATAGTACACAGTATCACTACAAGAACTGATGATAGTGTACTAAGAACTTGGCGTACGGGATTCATGTAGACTTTCAATTAAGTGTTAGATCGTCTAAACCGCCCACTCGAATCAAGACCAACAAGTCCAAATCAAGTCTTAAGTAAAGACCAACAAGTCAAGACCAACAAGTCCAAAACAAGTCTTAAGTAAAGACTAACAAGTCCAAATCAAGTCTTAAGTAAAGACTAACAAGTCAAGACCAACAAGTCCAAATCAAGTCTTAAGTAAAGACCAACAAGTCCAAATCAAGTCTTAAGTAAAGACCAACAAGTCCAAATCAAGTCTTAAGTAAAGACTTACAAGTCCAAATCAAGTCTTAAGTAAAGACCAACAAGTCAAGACCAACAAGTCCAAAACAAGTCTTAAGTAAAGACTAACAAGTCCAAATCAAGTCTTAAGTAAAGACTAACAAGTCAAGACCAACAAGTCCAAATCAAGTCTTAAGTAAAGACCAACAAGTCCAAATCAAGTCTTAAGTAAAGACCAACAAGTCCAAATCAAGTCTTAAGTAAAGACCAACAAGTCCAAATCAAGTCTTAAGTAAAGACTTACAAGTCCAAATCAAGTCTTAAGTAAAGACCAACAAGTCAAGACCAACAAGTCCAAATCAAGTCTTAAGTAAAGACTAACAAGTCCAAATCAAGTCTTAAGTCAAGACCAACAAGTCCAAATCAAGTCTTAAGTAAAGACCAACAAGTCAAGACCAACAAGTCCAAAACAAGTCTTAAGTAAAGACTAACAAGTCCAAATCAAGTCTTAAGTAAAGACTAACAAGTCAAGACCAACAAGTCCAAATCAAGTCTTAAGTAAAGACCAACAAGTCCAAATCAAGTCTTAAGTAAAGACTAACAAGTCCAAATCAAGTCTTAAGTAAAGACCAACAAGTCCAAATCAAGTCTTAAGTAAAGACTTACAAGTCCAAATCAAGTCTTAAGTAAAGACCAACAAGTCAAGACCAACAAGTCCAAAACAAGTCTTAAGTAAAGACTAACAAGTCCAAATCAAGTCTTAAGTAAAGACTAACAAGTCAAGACCAACAAGTCCAAATCAAGTCTTAAGTAAAGACCAACAAGTCCAAATCAAGTCTTAAGTAAAGACCAACAAGTCCAAATCAAGTCTTAAGTAAAGACCAACAAGTCCAAATCAAGTCTTAAGTAAAGACTTACAAGTCCAAATCAAGTCTTAAGTAAAGACCAACAAGTCAAGACCAACAAGTCCAAAACAAGTCTTAAGTAAAGACTAACAAGTCCAAATCAAGTCTTAAGTAAAGACTAACAAGTCAAGACCAACAAGTCCAAATCAAGTCTTAAGTCAAGACCAACAAGTCCAAATCAAGTCTTAAGTAAAGACCAACAAGTCCAAATCAAGTCTTAAGTAAAGACTACAAGTCAAATCAAGTCTTAAGTAAAGACCAAAAGTCAAGACCAACAAGTCCAAAACAAGTCTTAAGTAAAGACTAACAAGTCCAAATCAAGTCTTAAGTAAAGACTAACAAGCAAGACCAACAAGTCCAAATCAAGTCTTAAGTAAAGACCAACAAGTCCAAATCAAGTCTTAAGTAAAGACCAACAAGTCCAAATCAAGTCTTAAGTAAAGACAACAAGTCCAAATCAAGTCTTAAGTAAAACTTACAAGTCCAAATCAAGTCTTAAGTAAAGACCAACAAGTCAAGACCAACAAGTCCAAATCAAGTCTTAAGTAAAGACTAAAAGTCCAAATCAAGTCTTAAGTCAAGACCAACAAGTCCAAATCAAGTCTTAAGTAAAGACCAACAAGTCAAGACCAACAAGTCCAAAACAAGTCTAAGTAAAGACTAACAAGTCCAAATCAAGTCTTAAGTAAAGACTAACAAGTCAAGACCAACAAGTCCAAATCAAGTCTTAAGTAAAGACCAACAAGTCCAAATCAAGTCTTAAGTAAAGACTAACAAGTCCAAATCAAGTCTTAAGTAAAGACCAACAAGTCCAAATCAAGTCTTAAGTAAAGACTTACAAGTCCAAATCAAGTCTTAAGTAAAGACCAACAAGTCAAGACCAACAAGTCCAAAACAAGTCTTAAGTAAAGACTAACAAGTCCAAATCAAGTCTTAAGTAAAGACTAACAAGTCAAGACCAACAAGTCCAAATCAAGTCTTAAGTAAAGACCAACAAGTCCAAATCAAGTCTTAAGTAAAGACCAACAAGTCCAAATCAAGTCTTAAGTAAAGACCAACAAGTCCAAATCAAGTCTTAAGTAAAGACTTACAAGTCCAAATCAAGTCTTAAGTAAAGACCAACAAGTCAAGACCAACAAGTCCAAAACAAGTCTTAAGTAAAGACTAACAAGTCCAAATCAAGTCTTAAGTAAAGACTAACAAGTCAAGACCAACAAGTCCAAATCAAGTCTTAAGTCAAGACCAACAAGTCCAAATCAAGTCTTAAGTAAAGACCAACAAGTCCAAATCAAGTCTTAAGTAAAGACCAACAAGTCCAAATCAAGTCTTAAGTAAAGACCAACATGTTCCAGTACATCTCCAGTCAAGAGTCAGGTCAAGCTCATAAAGTCCCAGTCAAGTGAACAACCTTGTACTTCCTGTTTGTTACTGCAGACAGACAGATAGACACTGTGGGGTTCTAACCCACGTCGTGTTGGCGGTACTCACCCATCCGGACGGCAGAGAGGGTGTTGGCCTGGCTGAAGGAGAGCGGTGCCATGGTCAGCAGCAGGACAACGACGTAAATCGACAGCAGCAGTGCTGGCAGAGCCGGCATCTTCCACTGCTCCTCATGGAGAATGGTCTGCTGGCTGCCTGTACCGCCACCTGCAGGACAGGAGGATGCATTAGAGTGACATCGAGAGCAGCATACATCACATGTTCATATCCAGTATTTATCAGCCTGTAAGAAACCATCCAGACAAACAGATCTCACCGCCGACAGTCGACATGCAGCTTCACACACGAGGCTGCTAAGACAGCGACACTCTTTATGAGCAGCGGATGAGTTTGAGGAAAGCTCGGTGGTTAGTTTATTGAGCGCATCTCTGTACTCTGCTCGAAGCCTGGTTAAGTTACCAGCTCCTGTTCTGGCACGACTCTGGCTCTACTCCAAAGTGAGCTAACAGCAGCTACAGTTGGCAGTAGTTTACTTCACTGTCCATCACTGTCCATCCAGCAGTTTACTTCACTGCGTCAGGTTTAACCATCAGACCGTCTCACTGCTGAACACACGTTTGCTGTGATCAACAGTTTTGTTGTTTGCTGACTAAAAGAGGACAAAGAGGAACGAATGTTGTAGTTTATCTGTCGCTCAGGTGCTTCAATGTGGATGAAAACTACCAGTGGAGGAGCAGGTGTCTTTTTAAATGTGTGGATGTAGTTTAGAGAAAAGGAAAGGTGAAAGGAGAGGAGGAGATGTGGAAACGAAAGAAACGAAGGAGACAGAGACGGAGGGAAAATATCTGAGAACAAAAGTGTGCGTGAGATGAACAGACTATCACATGAAGCAGAGAGAGAGATTTAAAATGGCTGAGCGAGGGAGCGTGACCAAACGAGTCCAAATCTTCAAAGTAGATTAGAGCGACTGAAGCGAGATTTTTTTCATTAGCAGTGTGTGTGTGTGTGTGTGTGTGTGTGTGTGTGTGTGTGTGTGTTTTGTATGTTTGCATTCAAGTTTTCAGAGCAACAACACAGCGAGCGCAAAGCCCCTCGACAAACATCTACCACTGTTCAATCCCATCATCTCTTCGTCTCTGCGTGGACAGTTGAGTTATGCTCCTCAACAACAACAACACTGCTCTTGATTTGTTTAACCCGCCCCATGCTAAATGTTTATCGCCGCCCTGCCAATGAGGCGTCCCGCATGAATTTAAATGAGATTCCCAAATGGAATTTAAATTGCCTCGAGTCGATCGGGGGATGAGCTCGATGGCAGAGAGAAAAACGCAGAGAGACAAAGAGTGAAAGATAAAAGCCTCCGACGATGGAAGACGAGGAGGGAGGAGAGAGAGTCTGTGTTAGAAGTGATGCTGATGATGATGAACAATCTGTTTGTAAAGTTAAATGACTCACAGACTCTTTTCTGTTGACCAAACTAAAACTTAATCAACCAAAACGAGGGGAAAAGAATTTCATTAGTCCGACTCACAGTTCTTCCAAATTCTAACTTAAACTTAGAGTTTCCTGATGGACAGTAAAGTTGCCAACTGTAGCTGCTATTAGCGAAGGCGTTTTGGGCCACCGGGAAGAAAAAGAGGAGGTTTTCAGGCCCGGGATGCAGGGAGAGGAGCCCTTGTTGCCAGCTGTAGCTGCTGTTAGCTCAGTTTGTTAGCCGGGCTGTGAGCTCAGAGCACCGGGGGAGTGTTAGTGTTTGTACCACAGGTTTTCAGGTTTGGGACGCAGGGAGAGGAGCTGGTGTCGTCGAGCGGGCAATGTAACCAAGCCAAGCAGCTTCTATGGACATAATGGCAGAGGAGAAGAGAGTGAAGAGGACGTTGACGGAGGAAGCTAAGAAGAGAAAAGGAGAGAGTGAGCGAGCAAGAAGCCGCCGGACAAGAGTAAATCTGGGACTGACTTTTAGTAGTTGGTGAGAGCTTGGTGAAATAAAAGGCTGAAAGACAGACGCCGAGCTGGGCTGACTGCTGTTGGACTAGTCAGTAATATTAGCTGGCTGCTATGTCGCCTCTGAGCGTCAGTCGGATGCTGCTGAGTGATTTTCCTGAGTGGATGGATGAAGGAGCAGTTCACTCTTAATGTATAATTATGTGGTTGTCTCACTCATCTGTGGGTCATTGTTACTCTGCACTTCTTCTTCTTCGTGGTTAATGTTGATTTCATAATGATCCTTACTAACTGAAGTCAAGCAGCAGAAGTTAAGTGTTAATATGCAGATGAGCTGTCGATGTCACTGTTTATATATAACACGGCGTTATCTGCAGCATAAATGAAGAGGCTCCAGCCGTCACCACACTTTCACGGTAGTTACAGTTCTAATACTGCTCATACGATAATTTCACCTCACTCACATCGTCGTCCTTTGACGTTACTTAACAGTTTTACTGTCAGTGTTGGCGTCTCCAAAAGAAAGCCGAACTGGACAGAAGAAGAATCTGGAAATTTAACCCATTCATGACAAATGCACACAAACAGGAGATCGTCTGATGTTCAGATGTTCTCCTTGAGGAACTCGTGGACCCTTATGGACAACGGCATACAGCGTAATCTGCGTCATGACAAACATTTTGGACCTTTGTGCATAAATGTTCTACTCTCCCTTGAACAGTTTATAGACTATATATCGTGCCATGGTTGTCGACTGGCCTGAAGCTTCTCGACCATCCATCCAACCCATCAGCTGATGTGTGTGTGTGGATGTATCTGATTGGTTGTCTTTCATATTTTTCTACTTTATTTAAATGTTTGTCGTGTGTTTTGTGATGACCCCGATGAAGGCCACAAGCTGAAACGTCGTATTACTATACATACTAAACTATACGAAATACTACAAGTGGATTATGGCTAATGAGGAACGTAGCTCCATGGCTAAATGTGGTTTGAAGTTTGCTCTGTGATTGTTTTTTATTCAATTTTCAGTCCTAACTGACTTACACTTGCAAACAACATCGACTGAGGCTGCAAAACAACCTGCTGTTCAGCAACAATCACAGCAAAGAAAGAGCGAAGAAATTAAATTGAAGAGATGGAAAACAAGATACCAAGAAACACAAATGGGGAAAGGTTGAAAGAGGGATGGAGGGAGATGGAAAATGACAGGGAACATGTTGACTAATGAAAAAAGAAAGGAACGAGTATGAAGGCAACAATCTGAGTCACAGAAAATTAGGCAGAAAGAGACGTGATGGTGAGCCGAGACAGGAAATGAGAAATAGCTGCAGGCAGAAATAAACAAATGATGATAACAATTAATTAGGGTCTTTCCTGCAGGAAGTGCTATCATGTCAGCTAGCAAACAGAGCCGGCGGGACCCTGCTGATAGCAACCGCCACCGCAGTTCACTGCGGCAGCTCCGAGGCTAATCACAGCCTCAACTCTATTAACCGCCTTCAATCCCATCTCATTTTACATTGGAGGCATTTAGCTGACACTCATTCGCAGCGACTTACAGCAAGTGCAGCAGAGCAGGAGGCTTTAAAGTCCCGGTTCATCAGCTTTACAAGTGAAGACGGCGAGGCCCGGTCAGAAAGGCGGCAACCCAGAGAGCAAACAAAGATTCCTGAGGACACGTGAGGCGACGACGAAACACAATAAGAAAGCCCGGCTCCAAAAATCGTGTTTTTAACTTTAAATAAAGTTAACAGGAGAGTTTACTCAGATTACAACAAACCTGTTCAGCCTCGAGGACAGAAGATGTTAACATCTCTAAGACTCCTGCACCCTGGCAGTACAGTGAAATGTAATAAAAACTCTTATTCCACAATCATTTCCTGTAAACTAACTGTATAGAGCACCGTGTCACTTGTACATAATGTTGTTTTATTTGGGGCATTTGCAGAAACAACTCATGCTGTCATTTTGAAGTGATGTACATGGAGCTGATGGAGATACTTTGTATAGAAAGACTTCCTGAAAACAGATCAAACTGCGTGTTATCTGTAAACATTAGCATGACCTCTATGACCTCAAGAGGCTCTGAGATTTCAGGCTGTTTTGTTGTGAAGACATCAACGGTTGACTTTCAGATTAAATACATAGTTCATGGAGTTAATGGATACCAAGACGCCACTGCAGGTTTTTTGTGGTAAAGTGGATAAACCTGCATGAACCTGGGACCTGACTTTACAATGCACGACATCACAAACATAACACGTTGTGTTCTGGCTACCCGTCAACAGAAATCCCTGAAGAAGAAGAACAGCTTTAGAGATGTAGCTCTGCAGGACAAGAAAGGATCTCCAGCATTTTTTAACTGAACCGAAGCTGCTTCGGTCAACATGAATCCAATTTTGAACACAAAGGTCAGGAAACACGCCTTTTAATCTCCAAAACCCAAAACTATCCCTGCCCGCTGTCTGCAGCGTGGCCATCACAGCGCTGCTTTAAAGGTTATATCGTAAATTTGACTGCCTGACCTGCTGCTTTTCACACTAAAAGTGGAAACATCAGAGCTCGCTGTGAGCTTTTCTGATGTGAAGGATGATATCTCCCCAGCCTCTTTTCAGATGCAATAAAAGAGGAAAAAAAAGCTCCAACCCGACAAAAGAGGAGCGCTCTGGATGAAGCACTTTGTCTGTCGGGTAATGGCCCTTAATGCTCACCTAAATATAGGATATTAGCTTTCTCTCCCTTCAGGGTATAAGGAGATTTTGTTTTGCAGCGGCGGCATCATGAAGCACAGAATGTTGCTGACTCAAACCTCTATAATGACATGGTAATCCCTTCATTTAGCCGCTGACACACGACGCATTTCCGCCTCCGAAATCAGCGGGGAGGCAGCGTGGAGGGAAGCGGGAGGACAGGTTCGATTCCTGCGCTAATGTCAGATTGTTCAAGAAAAAAAAAAAAGAAATGAGATCTAAAAGGAACGGCACCCTGCGGCGCTGACGGCGACGGGAAACAGCACGCCGTAAAACAAGAGTGACAGAGTTAAAAAAATAAGTAAGTAATATTATAAAGAGCACGACTCTGTATGGAAAGTGTCCTGAGATAATGAGTGTTCAGTTTTAGGTCATGAAGGTTCCACGAGTTCTTCCAAGATTGGTCTTGGTGGCTCGAGGGACCTGAAGAGGCGGCCGGTCACTGGAACGAGTTTAAAGTGAACTAATGATGACGATAATGATATATGATGGTAATGTTCCAACCAGGACTTTATAAATATACAGACACCAAAGCTTCTCCGTCAGAAAGACTGACAAACCTCATCATCGAAGATACGATGGTGAGTATTGTCGGTGAGTGGTAAACAATCTAACGGCGTACATATGGAGGCAGCAGAGTGTCTGTAAAGTACATCCACACAGTCCAGGACCGATTGAACAATCCGGATGTCACGTGATGAGCAAAGCTCTGAAGAGGTTTATGAAAGAGAAGAAAGATTTCAAAGATTTCCAGGCAGCAGGTTTTTAAAGCAGTCAGGAGAAATATTCAACATTGAACTAAGCGATGTCTTCAACAACACAGCAGATGTTCTCAAAGTGTGAAACATTCCTGGATTCACAGCAAAAGCTTCTCAAGGTCGACGTCACGAGCTAACGCCGACAATGAACTCTGGAACCTGAACATGAGCATTCCTGCTACATCGGATCCGATGTTCCCTGCGTCACGTGTCCCTGTTCACTGTTGTTCTGATCGTGCAGTACATTCAGTGAACATAGTGACACTGATAGCAGCTGTTGTCAAGGGAACAAAGAGCGGACGGGTGGACAAAGCATGTCTGAAGTAAGTTTACCCGTTCACTCTGCAAAGAAGAACGGCCTTGGCAACTACCGTCAATAAAAACACTGTACGGTGACGTTATTCTCTGCTCGTATTTTCCTGCTAATACAACAAAGCCAAAAGTGATGGCATCGTTCAACTCGCCTCGCAGAGTCAGAGTGCATTTTTTATCATTTTAATGAAATCAGAAAAAGTTGACACCCAACATATCTGCAAAATTTGACTTCAGTTATCAGCCTTTAGCAACTAAACCGTTCTGAATGTTTTCATGGGTAAGATTCAGAGCTTGTGTTTTGGTGCCTTCACTCGTGTATTCAGTCTGTGAGCTTCTTGGTTTGTTCTGTTACTTTGTGTCGAGTATTCAGTTGTTGTGTCAGTGTTTTTGCCATGGTTGTACTGAGACGCTACAGGAAGCAAAGTCTGTGCAGTCCTACAATTATTTAATAACACAAAACTTACAAGGTGGTGAAGCAGGCGAGGGTCAAAGAATCCAAAAGAAAAGGCACAGAACCGAACACTGACATGAACTCAGAGACTGAAGACTGGACAACAACGAGACACGGGTGAAACTAACAAAACAAAAGGCATAAAGTAAAGTTACAGACACGAGAGAGAGAGTGAGATCTACAAAATAAAACAGGAAACACTGAACAAGAAAACTCGAAAACCACGACAAGAGCCGACGTTTGTGGACTTCTGGTGTAGCCAGCGGATATCTGCATTTCAGTCAATGTGTTTCCCCTCCACACAGAGACAGCTGAATCGTCATCGGACTACAAACAGAAACCAGAACTAACAGAATTTCTGCATTCATAAGTGTTCATAAGATATGTATACAGAGATTAACTCTAGCTTTTCTAGAGTTGCTCTGCAGTAATCTCTGCTGCGCTGCACTGAAACAGTTAATTCTCCACGAGTCCTCGATTCAGCTGCTCATTCCCAGAGAGACAAATAGATCCTAATTTCACACAAGTCATTGTTTCTAGAATATTCTTTGGTAATTTTCTAGAGCTGTTCTTTGTGTAAGAAGTCACGTTCACGCACAAAATGTCGATAATTAAAGCCTTAATCTGCACAGTCGGCTCCCTGCTGTCTGCAGGACCTGTAATTATGTGCAAGATTCATCTAAATATCTTCCACACCGACGTATTTATTCAACCCAAAGAATTAATTCAGTGCTGAACTGTGAGCCAGACAACAATGAATGTGTATAATTAGTCATTTAGACTCACATTTGCATTAAATTACCTTAACATGCCTCCATATGCTCACAGTTCACTCACACTTATGAATAAAACAATAAACAGAGAACTGGCTTGGAGGTTGTATGTAAATGTCCTCTGATCATGATTGGCTGAGTTTTATCAGCATCTGTACAGCTGCTGAGGAGCCGAAGATGGAGGGAGGACGTGCAGTAAAAGGAGAAAGTAAAGAACAGATGGGGGCTGACGGGAAGAAGAACAATGACGAGTTCAGTTTCCTGTGATGGTGTTTCAACATTTTCTGTGAGAAACATGAAACATTATCTAAAGCTCGTCGCTCAGCAGAGGAATCCATCTTGGTGGCAGTGGCGCCGAGACATTTATCGACAAGCTAAAGAGCTTCACGGCACATTATTCATCACATCATTTAAAAACAGCAGTGGGAGGTATCGACAGAGGAGACGGCCACAGGTGAGAAAAACAACAGATGAGACAGAGAATATTAGTTAATATAGAAGCAGCAGTTTGTTTTTATTTCCCAATACTCTTACAGTAATGTGACATGAATGAAATGATTCACGGAGCTCCTCAATCATCGTTTGAACTGAGAAATTACAGGATCTGTAATAAACACCAACATTCAGAGGATCATCATCGTTATCAACAAATGCAAACGTCCACTGAGAAGTCTTTTATGGTTTCTTCAGTATCAGGATTACACTGCAAACAGCACCTGCTAATAGCTAATTAGCACCATTAAAAGTGTGATCATCACATCTGATGAGCTTTTCCGAGGTCTTGTTCTCCTCGTTGGTTCCCACGTAGACCGATATGTTGGTGTTAACATCTTTTCCATCCGACTTTCACACCGAGCAGAACAAAACCTCAGAGATCCACTTTTAATTCTTCAGGTCACATCAGCTGAGTGCTCGTACGTGACCTCAGTCATCTGGAGATATATTCATAAGTCTGTGTCGTCTAAATATATTCAGAATGGGTATCTGTACTTGACACCTTTAAGGGCGCACCATAAGGTTTGATTTGGACCCTTTTGACCTGTGGACCATCCATTAAGTTCCTCTGCAAGCATTCTTCAGTTTAATGTGACGTGTTTGCTACCTCGACTGCAGCTACAGCTAGCTGCTGAATACTGTGACGGTGAAGTTGAGTACAGTGTGTTTGATGAAGTTCAGCATGCCAGATGCCACCAAAACATTTGAAGTTTGCCATACGACACGCCGGTGGGAAACTGGGAATACCAGTAACACGACAAAGTTACTAATCCAGAATAAAGTTGGACTTCAGGGTGAAGAGCTGCACCATGTTCACAAAGACCAATGACTTCTTTGACAACAGGTATTGAATGAAGAACTCTGTTGTATCACTTTAAGGGTACTTTTAATTCTTTAAATGATACCCAGCAAGATATTTCAATGTTTTTCGTAATCTGTGTTTCTGAGAGTGCAAAGATGTTGAGCAGAAGAGGCCCGAGAACGGAGCCCTGGGGGACTCCACATCATTTTTGTATGTGCATGTATGTAATAAATCACTCTACACAAAATAGTCTGTGTCTAGTGAATAGTGAATAATTAACAAATAGTTTTGTGTTTTTAAAGACAGTGGAAGTTTGCATCAGCAGCAGAATACAACAGGAGCAGATCAGAAAACAGACGCTTCTTACTAAAGTCTTATAAAATATAATACCTTAGAAATAAAGGTGGTATTTTTCAGTTGATGATAAACATCCTGTGTGTTATTCGAGGACTCTTCTACGAGCAGACGACAGTAAAAGATCTTTAAATGTCAAGGGCACTCGTTCCAGCTGAGCAGGAGAAAAACGCTGACTGCACATTTGTTGTTGAGTGTTTCAATAACTTTGTGTACAGTCGCACAGTACAGTGTGTCATCACATCAAAGTGAAGTGAACCTCCCTGTTCAACATCACATCCAATAATCTGAAGTCATCACCGTGAGACAAACACGCCGAGGAGACACTGAAAACACTTCGAATCACTTAAAATGTCAACTGAAATAAACCTGATAAACCTGCTGACGTTTGTCTGAGTGCAGCTCCAGCAGAGAGGCGTAAAAACAGGACAGCAAGTGTCCCTGTACACCATATATATATATATATATATAATATACCATACACCGTATACCATGAGGTCCCAGAGAGCAAAGAGAGAGATTCAGGTTGTGTAAATTACCTGAGAGGAGGTGTGAGTGTGAAAGGCTGTCAGGTAACTTCAGCTGAAGAAGAAGAGAAACATATTCCTGAGGAGATGAGAGAGTCGGGAGTGATGATGGATGGAGAGATGAAGGAGAGAGAAAAGAAAGAAAGGTTTGGTCACGGAGACAGACGTGCTCTGGTTTCCGGTGAACGTGTCACGTGTCACTTCAAATGACTCGTGCTGCCTTTTTTGCTTGACGTGTACGTGACTGAGCGCTGAAGTCGAGGAGAAAATTGGGAAAAATGTTCAGTTAGGATGATTAAAGAAAAAGCACCTGGAATAAAAGAGTTCAGCCGCTAGTGAGACGAAAACTGCACAAACTAAATATGTCTGAAAAGTTTGACTGAAACAAATCACGACCACCACAGACGACTCTTTGAGTGTGTAGATAACTAACGTCTCTGTTCACGTAAATACTCGAGACTGAAACACATTTCCACGACAAAAAGTTGAAAATTTCTGATTTGAAATTTGATGCTGAGACTGAAAATAAATGTGAATAAAGAGATGACGGGCTAAATGAAATTCATTTATTATAGTATAATAGTGTTCAGGCTCAGTGTAAAAGAAAGAAATGAGAGGAGGAAGATCTGGTTGGTTTTTGAGAATAAAGACGAAAATGTTGAGAATGAATTCAACTGATCCATCAAAAAAACAAAAACTACCTGGTTATTAAAACAGATTCTGAAGTTTGAACTGAACTTTCATCAACACGAGGCCTTTTTTCACGGAGCCATGTGTTTTAACACTAACAGTTTGATTTGTTCTCAAAAGGTTGACTTTAATTTGGAAATATCAAGTTTGTTCTCAACATTTAATATAAAATAAAAACACGTTTCTTCCTCTAATTTCTGCTCTGCTGGCTCTTATATTAATTTAACTGAAGACATCTGAGACCAACCATTTATTAAAGTATTGTCACAATATAGGAAACTGAATCCACGTTGCCTGACCGTGTCATCTCGATGATACGTGATGGTGCTCTTCAGATCAGCTTCATGTTTTTGACGGTCACACCTTCAAATATAAATATTCTACATTTCATGTGCATCATTTTAAACATATTTAACAACGTGTGGACAGAACAGTTTGTTACATTACGACTGTAAAACCTTTTTTTGTCCGTGCTGGTTTAGTTCATACGTGAACAAAAGCACTGCGACAAAGCGCTGAGGACGGAGGGATGGAAGAAGAGATAGATGACAGGATGAATGGAGGGCAGCTGCAGCAGTGTGAAGGTGACAGATTGACCCCTGGGTCTCCTCTGCACCCGGGAGAGTGCAACAACAGCCGGGGTGAAAGCTCCAGAGGCGAGCCAGCGGGGAAAAACAACAAACTCCACTGTCAGCAATTATGGAGGAGGAAAGAGGAGGAGGAGGAGGTGGAGGAGGTGGAGGGTCGGAAGAGATATGGAGAGAGAGGGGGTGAATATAGTGTCAATTAGAGTGGGAGTGGGGAGAGATGTGTGGAGGTGTGGAGGGATTTATTGTAAGTGAGAGAGGAGGGGGAGGACGGGATGAAATGAGTGTGAATGAGAGGGGAAGGTGAGAGGAGAGGAGAGGAGAGGAGAGGAGAGGAGAGGAGAGGAGAGATGGATGAATGTACAGTGAGGGAGGAAAATAAATGAATGAATCAATGAAATGAAATGTTCTTTTATGTTCCAATAGCTAGAGAGCAGATATTATACTAACACTCATCTGAGCATAAAATTTAATAAGCAGAGAGACGAGCTGCAAACCTCAAAAACTTCTGAACAAAAGCCAAAAGTCTTAAAAGATAATTCTGTTCATTATTTTTCATGTTCGCCTCTCTTGACCCGTCTTTGTTTGATGTCGCCGCGTTCACACATTTCAGCAAACATCAGCAAACTCGGGATCACCCTCCAACCACGGCGCCACAGGATCAGTATCATGGATCATGTCAGCAAACAACTCATCAGTTTAGCAAGTTTCTACAATTCTCCACATCATACTAACTAGCTTGCACCATCACCAACAACACCACGAAGTAACCAACACTACTCCCATGCCACGCAGTCAACCAGCACCAGCTTAGTTACAGTTATCTAAGTAGCGCCTGCCTTGCATCGCTCTTAGCCCGAAAATCCACCGGACACGTCTCCGTCACGTCTGTTCTGTTCCGTCCTGCATCGACTTCAAACTCATCAGGAGCGTTTCAGAAGCGTTTCTCCCTCCAGACTTTGTTTACTTGCTCAGATTTGGTCATTTTCCTGGTTCATGTTCTTCTAAACATGCTTCTACATTGGAAATATGCACGGAGGTATTTTATTTTGAAAATCCACCGGACTCTCTATGCTGTTTCTGTTTCTGGCTTCCTGTCAGCTCGAGGAGCTCTGTGGAAATTGACGCGGGCTGCTCGCGGCGTCCGTCAAACATAGTGCGTTCAGGTACGTCACGACCTGCTCACAAGTGATTAAAGCATAACATGCAGCAGAATCTTACACACGGCTCTCCAAATATCGTCCTTGGCTTCTTCACATTACACATAATAAAAAATGAGCAGTCATTGCTGTCCGTATAATCGGATCAGGCTGGTGTTGGATGTTTTATTATTACCCACAATGTGTTAGCCTCTGTCTGAGGCTCTCAGCTCCAAGCCCATCGGTTCGTACGGATGACGTAAGTCTTTAATCTCTCGTACATTCGGTTGCTCTAGTGAGTATTTGGGGCAGCAGGACAGTGTAACACTGCGGCTCATTCATGTGTTTTGTGTACAGAGGAAGGAGATTTATCAGGCTTTCATTCACAGACTGTACTTGTTAGTCTTTTCATGAGATTTGTTCACAAAAAGAAAAAATATAGATTATCACCAGACGACAGCATTTCAGTTCTTATCTGGGTTTTCATTTCACAGCAGCATCACAGAGAGCAGAATGACGGAGGATTTAAACTCTTACACAATTCTGTCTCGATCTTGATTTTCGAGACTCAGACGAGCAAATCTGAGAGAGCACATGCTCGAGTGACAAAGACTGACCTTCAAACAATATGAAGAGAGAGAGCGGGGGGGAGGACAGGAAAGACAATGGAGATACCAGGAGAGAAGAGAAAATAGCAGATGCAGATACGTGTGGATGAAGCCGATGATCCAGCCGAGATACGACTTCATCCTCTCGATACAAACAAGAGAAAATATAAAAATGGAGCTCAGAGTGATTGAGCTCTGAACAAAGCTCATAATCACCACGACTGCTGTGTTCATGGTCGAGTCTCTGAAGAAGCTCGGCGAGAGAAAGCGTGCATTGTTTCACAAATCAACAAAAAACTAATATAACTGCAACAGTAATAACTGCAACACGAGGCTGCCGTGTACCGCTGTGTGCACTAATTCAGACATTAATAATTCATCAGAGTACTCTTTAATGTGAAAGCAGCTGATCACAATGAAAAACACACTTAGCTGCTCCGCACTAAACCACACACACAATCACTGTGAAGCGTGCGTGACAGCAAAACTGCGTTCTCAGCAAGACACGGTTCTCGAGATATCAGCACAGATGAACTGCTTTCATCACTGTGAAGCCGAATGTTCAAATTAATAAATTAAAATAAGTTGTGAGAACTTAAAATTTGTTTAGAAGTTCTACTAACTTAAATATTTTGAGTAGCACTAACATTTTCTTTATTTAATGTTTATTAAACATGTTTATTAAACTTGTTTACAGATTATGTAACCAGTACTTAAAATAATAAATTCAAACTGTTGTAACATCGTTCATGTTCTATTTTGACAGAATAAATCAACGACGTGTAAATAAGATACTGAATTATTGAATATGTTGCTACACGATATCTGATTTTCACTACACGATTAATAATTCACGTTAATATTATCGCAACATTCATAGAAAATTTAAAAAACAATGACAATATTACTATAAATTAAATTCATCTTTAACGTTTAATTTGAGTTTTCTCTTTTTTTTTTTTTGGCAAATTCATAACTCAGCTGTAACAACTGCAGCCAGCAGAAATCAGCGAGCATGAATCGTAGTCTCAGTACTTCCACCTCTGCAGCAGCGAGAGAAAAGAAAGAATAAAAAAAGAGAGATTAGAGGGAGGAAACACATAATAAACCCGGCACAGACAGACTGAGAGTGAAGAGGAGGATGAGAAGAAGAAGATCGCAGTGAAGAACAGAAGGTTTGTCTCTGCTGGGATCGTTCACACCTACAACAGTCTGAGGTTCGGTCACGTCAGCTCTACAGAGGAGGAGGGATGAACCTCTGCAGGAGATGAAGCAGTGCGGAGGAGATGTGTTGGCTCAGACGTTAGAAACGTGAACGCTCCTGCTTTTCATGGATTCATGAAGAGTTTGAAGAGTCACTTTTTGTTCATGATCAGTCAGTGGAAGAAAAAAAAGGAGCTTCAACAGTTCACATGCTGATAACGTCCAATGAACGCTTTCAGAACTCCACCAATGGTCAAGATCCTGATTGTGCACCATGGCCTATTTTTAACAGATCGAGCTGACAGGAAGTCAGAAACTGCACAGAGGATCCAGTCAACTTTCAAAATAAAACACCCTGTACAGACTCCAGATCATGAGAACAGACAAAAGGGAAATCAAACACTTCTGATGGAGTACGGAGCCACACGGGGAACGAACCAGAACATCAGACGTCACGGAGCGTGCACGGTGGACTTTGTGACAGTGATGATCCTCGGTCAGCTTTGTAGTGACTTTCAGCTCGTTGTTGTCGGTCCGGACACAGCTGTACTGTTCGGTTCACTCTCACCGCTCGCACAGTTCATTTTTTCTTACTGCCTCACACTTAACAGCAGACACAGTTAGCAGGCGATCACACCGAGATACGCCGATGAGTGCACCACCAGCAAAACCTTCCTTTGATGCGGCATGCCTGGCATGTGTTTTCCTCTCAAGGAGTCGCATCACTTTCCAGAAGATGTGATAACGACGGGACGAATGCAGACGAGAGGTCGATATCAGTGGACCAAACTCACACATGGAAGAAAGGGTCGTTTCCTTCTTCAGTGAGCCTTGAACCCAAAACTTTCACTTTTATGATCTTTGTTTTCCTTCTCGTGACACAGGAACGTCTGCTTGAATCCATTTTGTTTTCTGATTCTGATCGCCCGGCACAGACGTGGTTTCGATGCAGTCAGGTTCACAGCGATGCATCTCTGTCTGATCAGCCCGTAGAGACGAGGCTGGTGAATATCTGGAGAGTTTAGCAGCGAGGTGGATATTTCCCTCAGGAGTTTGTAGAGACCATAAACAGAGTTATAGCAGCTGAATTATGACGACAGGTGACTTTGTTATAGAGCAACTGAATCAGGAGGAGGGTGGATGGAATATGATGACGGAGGTTCTCCAACCTGAACAAAGTCATTCTAACCCAAACTGTATGAGCTCACCCTGAATCTGTGAGCTCAGGTTGTTTCTAAAAACGTCCGATCATAAAACACGTCTGTGTTCTTCTGTTTAATATGGACGACTGTGAAACTGCTGCTGCAGCATTTTTACAGCCGATAAATTCACACGAGAATTTCATGTGTGAAAATTATCAGTAATGTAGCTGTAAATTCTGCCACTGAACACACTCCTCTGCCTGGTGAAGGTGTTGTGCAGAGGGTGGTGGGCGTTGTCCAGTATGTAGTAGTAGTAAGACTTTCTTTAGATTGCAGTGGAGTCGTTTCTGTTTTAGATGATTCGTCTGTGATTTCCGAGCTGATTTCGTTCCTCTGGTTTAAACTGTTCTCTGATGCTGCTCGATCAGCTACTGTACCAAACCAAACACTCAGATGAGACAGATGCTTTCGCCACCATCAACACAACCAACCAACGAATGAACGAGGCTTTTATTTTCTGCAAGAATCCAGATGATCCGACTGCCAAGACGCTCGCTGGATGTAACGCCAAGCTGCATTTATTATTTTCAGACCGAACGTCGGCACAAAGCAGACTGACGAGAAGAGACTCAGTGTCTGAGGGAACTGTTTTGGCTTCATTTGGAAATGTAATTTGGATTACAGAGTTTAATATAGCGGAATAAATGAGAAGTTCAACTTAATCATATGAATGTGACGGAGGTCAAAACGAGTCGAGTTTTGAAGGATCACAGATAACTGAAGACCTCGTGACAGTTAACTCCAACATGTAAAACACTAATCCAGTAATAATAGTACGAGCTAGCCACAGATCTCTTGACAGCAGCTGTGTGGAGCTGTGGAGGACAGCTGAGATCATTTTTCCGCCTGATCATCCAACAGATCGAGCAGTTAATCGGCACCGTGACCCTCCTCTTCAAACTGACCGTGAGAAAGCAGCTGATCTGGCAGAAATTCAGCCCAATTCTAAAAATCAGTCAGGAGAAACCAATTAAAGGACTTCATCAGTACAGCGTGTGCACAGCTTTAGCCTGACCCCTCATCCATACGTATACCCCGAGGGCTGAGTCAGCTAATGGGACGACTAGCTGCATGGCTAACCAAGCTAAACCAGCTAACGGCAGCTACAATTGGCACTGACTATCTGTCCATCCGGAAACTTGCAAATCTCCTCGGTACTGCACTCTGGTGTTACGACATTTAATCTTTACGACCATTCAAAGTTCACTTCAGGAGACCAATGGACTCGGTGTGCGCTGGGATCCTCGCCTGCCTCACCAGCCTTTGGACTGCACAAACTCAGCCTCCGGCAGCATCTGCATTTTGAGCCTTTCCCTCGAAGTTGCCTTGCTTGCACAACAAGTGACACCCTCCATCTTTGAAATTCCCAGTCTGCAAACTCTTCCAGCCCAGGAACGCTCCGCTCTCTCTTGTGTAGTCTCAGATCAACAGGATGACCCTTGAGCTTGAAGGTGAATCTCTTAATTTACCATTTGATCTGCTTTCCAAACATCACCTACGTTTCCGTCACAGTACTTCTGGATATCATTGAGCCCAAATATCTGGAGGGAGTCCAGAGCAGAAGCATGCCTCCTTAGGAGGTTTTCCAGGCACCTCCACACCTCCAGAAGCCTGTCTGGGCTCTCGGACTGCTGCCAACATCACCTGAACTCGTGGTAAGTGGCAGAAAAATGGACGGATGACTGGATAATGTCCTCCATGTCTTTGGGTGCAGCCTGCGTTTGCTGCTCCTCACTGTGGAGGATTTTATTCCAGACCCAGTGTGTAGCATTTAAATGCTGATCCTGTCCGGGCAGATTCATTAGCTGTCTCATAAATATTGATTTACTGTCTATTAAGCATTTATAAATCCCTAAATAAATATTGAATTAATGTAAGGTTAAACAAGACACCACATCAGCATGCATCATCTTCTCTCTCCCTCCCTGCAGATGTGTCATCCTTCCTTCTCCAGCTGCCTTTTTTTAACCCACATACGATGAAGTGATTGACAGTTTGCCTTCGTTTGCCCTCCAGCCTGTCTGACCTCCGCCGGCCCGTCACCAGGACGACACTCGGAGCCGTAAAAAGGGCCAACGAGTCGAGCCGAGCGTTAATCAGGCTGGTGCTAAAATTAAAACACGACTCCTCCGTCCTCCGCCCGCTGACAGGATCGTCCCCCGTCTCTCTGGGAGGCGTCAAACGCCGCCAGCCGAACGGACGACATCGTTTCCTTTCCTGTCTGTCTGTCACTGTCGCTCTTTGTCACTGTCTGAGCCTCTATGAAGTCGTTTGTTTGCCTCTTTACTCTCTATCGATCTGACCTGGCCTCTTTCTTCTCCTCGTTGTCTTCTCATATTAAGTTACATTAGGAAAACGTTAAACCTGGAAGTAACCGCCTGAACTTCGAACACTTGAAAACGTTAGCATGACACTGCACCCGAGCCTCCATTCTGCCATCAGGAAGCTGTGGTCCTCCTCCTCCTCCTCCTCCTCATCCCCCCTCCTGCACTGCTTTGTTTCCGTGGCAACACATCCCCGACCCTCGCTGTGTGGATGTGACTGCCGGCTGACACTGAGGGACGTGCACGGCTTTTCTGGAGCCGTGACTCAAATTTTCAGCCGGGCGTGAGGTTAACAGAGGCCTGCCAAGAATAACTGCACACGACGCTTCACCAACACAGAAACCAAGATGGGGTTCTCAAACTGTGGGGCGAGGCCCTGACACAGGACTCAAGAGACATGTTTTCTGGTTTTCCCTCTGATGTCCTCCGGCTGCTCCGCCTCAACTCTCTGTGATTTACAGAGTTTCCTGATGGACAGTGAAGTAAACTGCTGACAGCTGTAGCTGCTGTTAGCTAATGTTAGCTCAGTTTGTTAGCCGGGCTGCCTGGACTGTGAGCTCAGAGCACCGGGGGAGTGTTAGTGTTTGTACCACAGGGAAGAAGAAGAAGAAGAAGAAGAAGAAGAAGAAGGAGAGGTTTTGCATGGGGGAATGTTGAGAGGGAGCAGAGCAGGAGTCATGCCAGAACCAGTGCTGGGCGAGCTTTAGCAATGTAACCGGGCTCAGCAGCCTCTATGGACATAATGGCAGAGGAGAAGAGAGTGAAGAGGACGTTGACGGAGGAAGCTAAGAAGAGAAAAGGAGAGAGTGAGCGAGCAAGAAGCCGCCGGACAAGAGTAAATCTGGGACTGACTTTTAGTGGTTGGTGAAATATGAGTAGGACTAGATGTCTCAGATGAAAAACAAAAACAATAATTTAACATCGTGAATCGTCATAAATCGTCTTTGTTAGTCGTTCCACTGTTCCAACAATCACTAAATAAATCAGAGAAACAGCCTCAAAGTTTCACAGAGAGACTGAAACTAAATATGAAAAGTCGTGTCAGGTCTTTGCTCACCTGCAGCTTCAGGTATGTAATAAACAGAGGGACACGTCTACACTCACACAGTCAAACTTTATCATCTGTAGACTTCATGCTTCATACAAACTTCATATATTTGTGTATTATAATAATAATAAAGGCTTCGTGCTGTTCAACACATCATGCAGCCGGCTGGAGGTTTGCTCACGAAGGTTAGACGTTAGACGTTCTACATCTGAAGATGATTTTTACACTTTCAGGGCTTCTGCAGCAAAATGCGTTTTGGATTTTAAACTTTGCATGAATCTTTCAGGAACGAGTCGCTCAGTGGATTTATTCTGCGGATTAACTATTCAACATTTCTACAAAGCTGACACAGTCTGTCCTCACTGAGGCTCCATGTGGTCTGAAAATAAATACCATAATAAGAATGTAAAGATTTATACAGTACGTTAACATATGAAACTTCCAGTAAGGAGTTTATTCGTATGAAACATGTTACACAGTTTGTTTATATAAAAGCAGGTTTAAAGCTTCACTTTAGTTTGAGGAAAGTCATTTGCTGTGTAGTAAAATGTCAGCCGTCATGATAAAATGATTATTATTTGATTATTATTTGAAGTGTTCGGTGTCAGCTTAGACACGCAGACAGGAGGACTCTGTCCGGTGCAGTTACAAACAGATTTAAACCATCTACAAAGAAACGCCACCGTCGCCAGGAGCGTTTCTCGCGGGCGCTCTACATTTAGAATATCTTCACTGCTTCACGTTGATGTCAGACATCCCTGTCCAACAGGTCATCAAATCTGCCCGACTCCGCTGACAAAAACTGTAATTCTCCTTCACAAACACGGAGTTGATGGTCCTCCACTTCCTGTTTGGACGTGAACTAATGTCGACGCAGGATCAGGTGGATCAACAACACCCGTGTCCTGTGAGGTAAACTTGGGTACGGTGGATGAAGAGAGCATTAACTGCTTCACAAACTCTAACTCCGTCCACAGCAGCACATTGTTAAGCTTCATGCTGCTCCTCCTGTCTGCTTCTTCAAAGTGTGAGCATGTCGACCTCCATCAGCTGTCAGTAATACACAAATCAACAACCACACTGCAGCTAACCTGAGCTGTCCCTTTAAGGCTCAGTGTTGGACATATAAAGTCAGTTTAGGATAATAAGACAGGAAACGCAGCCCGGTGTGACTTTAAAAACCTCCTGCTGCATCACAACAACAAACACCGTCGTCCTCTCTGCATTTCATTCCCCGTCTAGTTAACTGTGCTGAAGGAGGAATATTAAGATGGATGGACGCCCCGCAGAGAAAGCAGTGGATACATGAAGGAGGAGGCGGGAAAAAAAACAGCAAATGAAGAGCGATGGCGGAGTGGACGGTGTCATTTCTGCACGCCGAGGCAGCAAAGTCAAATCACACCCTGCCGTCTGACAGAGAACAAGCTGAAAGGAGAAGAAAGTCTTCACAAAGTAAACCGCCGTAATCGACCAAACTGACACGTCGACTGACTCCATGACAGATCGCACAGAGTTTAACGGGAACGAGGCTCGTTGTGGAAGTGCGGCAGGTAGCCGGTGTCACGGGAAGACGGATTTCTTTAACGATGAACGATGAGAAGTGAATCTTCTGCAAGTGATGAACTCGAGGTGATTAATTTTTGTCACTTTTGATGAAGATGAATAAATCAAAGTGTTCCAGCTGACAGGAGGAAAACTCTCAGATGTCTCATAACTCTTCAGTTAATAACGCCTCCGAAAGATTGAGCTCTCAGCTCGACGCTGACGCCGTCTCCGCCATCAAACTTCGTTAAATCAGAGAAATTAAAAACAAACGAAGGAAGCGAGCGTCACGTGATGAAAAACCCAAAAAAAAGCCCGAGTCACGTGACGCCGTGATCGCGCCGTGTTAACAGGTTGTGTTAGCATCCTCTGCTGCTCCGCGGTCAGACATTAAATATTTACAGGCAGCGCTAATTAGAGGAGGCACAGAGGGTGAACACACACACACACACACACACACACACACACACAGATGTAGAGTTATCTGGATCTCTTCATTCACACTTGTACATACACACTCACATGAAGTATAAACCTGTTTTAGCACACACACACACACACACACACACACACCATCGTCTCCGTCCACTGAGGCTCTGAATTATTCCTGTTTGATGTGAACAGCGGACAGCTGCTGAACTTCATCACTGCAGCTGAAACAGTCAGTTAATATTGTGAATTATAATAACAGCAGATCAGATTTCTGTCTGAAGAACACAAATCATCTTTTCAAGAAGCTTCAAGACTCGTCCTCAGACTGCAGAGACGACGCAGCGTGCAGACGGACAAATAAACCCCCGACCAGAAAAAGGGAAGAGAAGGAGTTCACTTGGGCCCAGCACGTTTCTCCATTCATTTGAACGGAGGTACTGTGGTGCTCAGTACAGTTGTCATGAACGGGGAAATTAGCTACAGAGACCAAAACTGTTTTTTGTACCAGGCTGTAAACATGTTTATTTCTGCTGTGAAGTTGGACATTTGAACATGGGGACTTATGGAGACTGACTCACTTCTGAAGCCAGCCTCAAGTGGACGACAAGAGGAACTGCAGTTTGTAGCACTTCTTGTGTTGGTTTCACTTTACAGACATGGAGGTTGCTATTGGTTGTTTTAGCTCATTGGTTTTAGACAGTCTGCGGGGACGTCACAGAGACTACGTCCACGTTTTAGACAGTCTGCGGGGACGTCACGGAGACTACGTCCAGGTTTTAGACAGTCTGCGGGGACGTCACGGAGACTACGTCCAGGTTTTAGACAGTCTGCGGGGACGTCACGGAGACTACGTCCAGGTTTTAGACAGTCTGCGGGGACGTCTCGGAGACTACGTCCAGGTTTTAGACAGTCTGCGGGGACGTCACGGAGACTACATCCAGGTTTTAGACAGTCTGCGGGGACGTCACGGAGACTACGTCCAGGTTTTAGACAGTCTGCGGGGACGTCACGGAGACTACGTCCAGGTTTTAGACAGTCTGCGGGGACATCTCGGAGACTACGTCCAGGTTTTAGACAGTCTGCGGGGACGTCACGGAGACTACGTCCAGGTTTTAGACAGTCTGCGGGGACGTCACGGAGACTACGTCCAGGTTTTAGACAGTCTGCGGGGACGTCTCAGAGACTACGTCCAGGTTTTAGACAGTCTGCGGGGACGTCACGGAGACTACGTCCAGGTTTTAGACAGTCTGCGGGGACGTCTCGGAGACTACGTCCAGGTTTTAGACAGTCTGCGGGGACGTCACGGAGACTACATCCTGGTTTTAGACAGTCTGCGGGGACGTCTCAGAGACTACGTCCAGGTTTTAGACAGTCTGCGGGGACGTCACGGAGACTACGTCCAGGTTTTAGACAGTCTGCGGGGACGTCTCAGAGACTACGTCCAGGTTTTAGACAGTCTGCGGGGACGTCTCAGAGACTACGTCCAGGTTTTAGACAGTCTGCGGGGACGTCTCGGAGACTACGTCCAGGTTTTAGACAGTCTGCGGGGACGTCTCAGAGACTACGTCCAGGTTTTAGACAGTCTGCGGGGACGTCTCGGAGACTACGTCCAGGTTTTAGACAGTCTGCGGGGACGTCACGGAGACTACATCCTGGTTTTAGACAGTCTGCGGGGACGTCACGGAGACTACGTCCAGGTTTTAGACAGTCTGCGGGGACGTCACGGAGACTACGTCCAGGTTTTAGACAGTCTGCGGGGACGTCACGGAGACTACGTCCAGGTTTTAGACAGTCTGCGGGGAAGTCACGGAGACTACGTCCAGGTTTTAGACAGTCTGCGGGGACGTCACGGAGACTACGTCCAGGTTTTAGACAGTCTGCGGGGACGTCTCGGAGACTACGTCCAGGTTTTAGACAGTCTGCGGGGACGTCACGGAGACTACGTCCAGGTTTTAGACAGTCTGCGGGGACGTCTCGGAGACTACGTCCAGGTTTTAGACAGTCTGCGGGGACGTCTCGGAGACTACGTCCAGGTTTTAGACAGTCTGCGGGGACGTCACGGAGACTACATCCAGGTTTTAGACAGTCTGCGGGGACGTCTCAGAGACTACGTCCAGGTTTTAGACAGTCTGCGGGGACGTCACGGAGACTACGTCCAGGTTTTAGACAGTCTGCGGGGACATCTCGGAGACTACGTCCAGGTTTTAGACAGTCTGCGGGGACGTCACGGAGACTACGTCCAGGTTTTAGACAGTCTGCGGGGACGTCTCAGAGACTACGTCCAGGTTTTAGACAGTCTGCGGGGACGTCTCAGAGACTACGTCCAGGTTTTAGACAGTCTGCAGAGGACGTCACAGAGACTACGTCCAGGTTTTAGACAGTCTGCGGGGACGTCACAGAGACTACGTCCAGGTTTTAGACAGTCTGCGGGGACGTCTCAGAGACTACGTCCAGGTTTTAGACAGTCTGCGGGGACGTCTCAGAGACTACGTCCAGGTTTTAGACAGTCTGCGGGGACGTCTCAGAGACTACGTCCAGGTTTTAGACAGTCTGCGGGGACGTCTCAGAGACTACGTCCAGGTTTTAGACAGTCTGCGGGGACGTCACAGAGACTACGTCCAGGTTTTAGACAGTCTGCGGGGACGTCTCAGAGACTACGTCCAGGTTTTAGACAGTCTGCGGGGACGTCTCAGAGACTACGTCCAGGTTTTAGACAGTCTGCGGGGACGTCTCAGAGACTACGTCCAGGTTTTAGACAGTCTGCGGGGACGTCTCAGAGACTACGTCCAGGCTTTTAGACAGTCTGCGGGGACGTCTCAGAGACTACGTCCAGGCTTTAGACAGTCTGCGGGGACGTCTCAGAGCTGCAGCATCATGATGAATTCAAATTTCAGTTCAGCTCTTAATTATTTCGGGAAAGTTTCACCTCAGCAGTAAAAGAAATAAAATCCAGTCGACTCTCCGAGTGTGGCAGCTCAACGTTTTTATCCTGAGCGGAGTTTAAAGTTCAGACACAGTTCAGCGACAGAAAAAAAAACAACAGCCACATCTGGATTAAGAACTTCCACTGTGTGTGTGTGTGTGTGTGTGTGTGTGTGTGTGACTTTAGGCTTTATTCATTACAGCTTAATTAAACAGCTATTCTGCGGCTGTTAGCAGATAAGAGTTGGACTCTTCATTACCACCTGACTCAGAGCGAGCGGCAGTCAAACAGAGAACAGTAATCATCACGTTCCCGTCGGGAGCTGCCGCTTCTGGAGACAATTTACCCGCTGCAGTGCAGTCTGGGAAAATGGCAGCCCTGACACATGTGATTAACGGAGGACGTCTCCCGATTGACACGTCTGTTTTTTTTCTGCCGTCTCCGAGCATTAACGTGAGCACTGCCACTTTTGGCTGACAAGTCCTCCTCCCTCGCTGCTTCTCTTCCTCACTGTAAATGTGCTGACAGCTCGGGGAATTGTAACTCCTGTGCACATAATGACTGTAACCTTTTCTATACGGTGCACACACTGTACACAGTATAATATTATAAAGCTCGCACTACACTGTACATCTATTTTTAAACTTCCTCAGGATGGAAAATCACCACCAACCACATGCTGCCAAATGGAAGTGAGTAATAACTGAGAGTGCTCCACAATAACCAGGTGACACTGGAGAGAAATGCAATTTAAAGGTGGAGCTGCTACATACAAACTCTATGGGAGGATGCAAATGGACGTGGAAACTGAAGGTAAATTAAAGTCGGATACGTGAAGGGGGAAGCGTGCGCTCGTCCTGGAGCTGAATGACGTCAGTGAGACGAGGAAATGCAACAATGAGCTGCCACATCAGCTAGCTACAGCACGGCAATCGTCTGTATTGTGACGTCCGACACTCACAAACATTTTGTCCTGTTACAGCTGAAAACAACAGAATCGCTCCTCTGAAGACCTGCAGCGACTCCTCCAGTGATGCTGGAAGTCTCAATCAAACACTTCAAACTTCAAACAAAGTACCAAAAAACTGCAGTTCCTCAAACGTCCACTTGAGGCTGGCTCCAGAAGTGAGTCAGTCTCCATAAGTCCCCATGTTCAAATGTCCAACTTCACAGCAGAAATAAACATGTTTACAGCCTGGTACAAAAAACAGTTTTGGTCTCTGTAGCTTATTAAGTAACGGATGAAATCGATCAACGCCGGACGGCTTTTCTGTAAATAAAGACGACAAACGTTCGCTCCAGTTAAAGAAATATTTCTTGATCCTGCGAGTTGATTTAAAATGTTTCATTGTGTTTAAGTTTCAGCCTCATAATTCTCATCAGATCCGTGTATTATTTTTTTGTTTTTTGTGATGTCACACTTCCTTCTTTACATCACATTGTCTTCATCGCTGCAGCTCTGCACGGCGTCGACTTCTTCGAGTGTTTCTGATGATAAATCAGCAGCTTTAAAGCCTCTTCACCTCCCTCCTCACTGCTGCTGCTAATCTTCCCTCGCCGCAGCTCACACGTTAATAACTCTGCAGTAAAAAAATTACAGAGGTGAATTGGCAAACGTTTAAGTGGAGAGGATAAAAAAAATAAAAAATAATAATAATAATTAAAAAAAAAAAAAAAAACCAAAAGGCTCATCCTCCCACGTGGGCTGATAAAGTCCCGGCTCCCGGTGTAATTATCCAAACCAGTCAGATATCACGCTGCTAAATGCCAACACCTATTAATCACACACACACGCACACACACACACACACACACACACACACACACACACACAGCTCATAATGAGTCGGTGGCAGAAGCCAAATTTTGTATTAAACGTAAAAAATCCTCCAAACACACATTTTCTATCCTCGTCCTCTATTTTTACATCCCTCCGTCGCCTCAGCGCTAATGGCTACATGCTACGATTTTCATCCAGGTTGCCGTAGTAACAGAAAAAACCACAAAATTAATATTGTGAGAAATCCTCTTCCTCGCTCTCTCTCCCCGTCCGTCACCGGCCTCGCTCGCCTCGCTCCATTATGAAATGACCCATTAAGAGGAATCAATCTCTCTGATGTTGTTTGCCTCATCGTGCCGCCGGTGCACTAATACCTGAGAGGACGGTCATTAAAGGGATTATGGGTACAACACGGCGGCCGCGCCGCAACACTCAAAAAGCCATAACGATGGAGCGGGGCCGGCCCCCAAAGGGCGCCGCAGCTAATGACGCAGCGTGATGGAGGAGGATTTCACAGGCGAGTTCATTCTGTGTGCTGCGTGTGACAAACGCACAGATCTGAATAAATGACTGTACGTACACAACAACAACAAAATATAAAACAGCTGTCTGTCATCCACAAAGAAGGATCCAGACGTCATTCAGCCCGTCTTAGCTAATGTTAGCTCAGTTTGTTAGCCAGGCTGCCCGGACTGTGATCTCAGAGCACCGGGGGTGTCAGTGTTTGTACCACAGGCGTTTTGGACCACCGGGAAGAAGAAGAAGAAGAAGGAGAAGAAGAAGAAGAGGTTTTCTGGGGAATGTTGACCTCTCTCCACCAACATCTTCATTCATTGTTTACAGCTGAAGAGCGCTCTGCTCCGACTGCTAATACAAATTCAGTTTGATCCACTCGGGACTTCAATGTAAAACTAGCAGCTCTTTACAGAATCAATTAGATGCTTTACGATGGATTATTTCTTTTATACAGCGAGTTTCTCTTTTACCCAGAAAAACTTAAATTAGTTCAGTGAGGCCTAATTTCACAAACATTAAGATTAAGGAGGTCAGGGACTGGAAATATTGGCTCTGGAACAAAAATACAAACATGAAGGGAGGAGGGAAAAAATCAGTACAAGAGAAGAGCTGCAGAGAAATACAGGACAGAAGTTTTACATCGGTGAATTTGGAGATAGAGAAGAAAAATGGAGGATGGTGTCGCTTCCTTTTCACTTTTGAGTGAAGCGCGTTTGAGCGGTGAGATTTCCCTGAGCATGAAGCGGAAGATAAGCAGAGTTAAAGTGAGATTACAGGAGTGCAGGAAGCAGATTACAGGTGCAGTGACAGCATGGCAGACATAAAGCTGGATTACAGGAAGGTCTGAAACCTGAACATCGAGACAGACAGGAGGAGGAGCAGAGTCTGCTCCCATTCTCCTCCTGACATTTCTCCTCCTCACGCCGTCCTTCACTCCTCTTATCTGTCTCATTATTTCATGTTCTCTGTTAGCTTTATCTGTCAACAGCCTCAGTCTGTTTTGCAACATTATGTGGTAAAAAATCAGGACCTGTTGTTTCAAACATCACAGCAACATTGTGCAGAAATTTTTGCAGTTTGTTGCACAAAACTTCAACCCTCACACTGCTAAATCTTGGGGGACCTACACCCAATATTGTACCTGAATGCATCCTCTGCAGACAGAAGACAGAGGCTTGCTAATGCTATGCTAACGTGCTGCCTTCAATGCACAGCCTGTGCACACATTTTGTTACCGTCTACGAGCATCATGAAGTGCAGGTGAGCACTCAAAACGAGCATCGTGTATCACAGATTATCACGACATGCAGACGACACTCTGTTGTATATTTCTCAGCTCCAGTTTGTATTGTTCACCTCACCTTCATCAAACACATGATCAAACTGGAAGAACACATTTCAGTTTCGCCAGTCACCTCATATGTTTGTCCAATTCAGAACCGGGTGTTGGGTTTTTAAGTAGCGATGCAAATTATTTGTTGACCCGGACTTGAAGGAGATATTATTCTGGCAAATATTACACTTTGTTTTACTGTTTTTGTTGTCAGAAAAGTGCGTCCAGGGTTAGTCTCTGCTAACAAATCTCAGACCTGAAACAAACCTGACTGTTTGCTTCCTGCAGTTTGCTGGTTGCCTTACAAACTTCATGGCCAGGTAACTGCAGGAACATTTCCAACACAAAGTAACACAAATAGAAAGAAGAAATTCACAACATCCTCTCTCTCCTTCATCCTCTGTGATCCCTCCATCTGTCCTTTGTGTTTCTATCCTCTGTGCCAGCGGTCAGACCAGCTGAGCCCTCGTCTATCCGCTGATCCTCCCCCGCCACGGAGTCGTCTCGTCGGGCTGTGACACTAACAGAGCTCCTCCAGCAGGAAGTCATATCCCACAGTCTTAATCACATACCCTCCGTATGTCTTTCCCGCCCTCGCTCTCTCTCTCTCTCTCTCTCTCTCTCTCACTGCTGATGACTGTAAAGCTCACTTCTCCACAAAGTCACAGTCAAACATCTACATCTGCCGATGTTGATAGATGAAGTCGAATTTTCATTAAATCAAAGCTGCAAGACGTCACAGGCCAGAGTCTGCTGCAGACAGTCCTGGGTGGAATTCAGGAACACTACACCTACACCCTAACCCTTGCTACACCTGTCAAGCTCTACAATCAGACACTACACATGTTTGCAAAGATAACCACCACTCTGCACCTCGTACACCTGTTCATGCATCTTTGGGCTCCGGGTACAATCACCCGCAAGAAGTACGTCACGTGACACACCACCAACGATTTCACTGATTTTGGTGAAACTGGATCACGAGGAGAGCTGCCGGACAAGAGTAAATCTGGGACTGACTTTTAGTGGTTGGTGAGAGCTTGGTGAAATAAAAGGCTGAAAGACAGACGCCGAGCTGGCTTCTCTTTGTGATCTCAACAAATCACAAGGAACCAAAAATAGATCTGGCTATTGAAACCCAACCACGCTGCACACAATCACTGCAGTCATGAGTGAAACAGAAGGAGAAGACCTGTGTTGACCTGCTGTAAGAAGAGAAACTGCCCAACAGCTGATGAGTCCACAGAGACACCTCCATCTCTTTGACGGTGTGCTGCATCAGATGGCGGAGCAGGTGTGAGTGTTTTAAGATGAGGGCTAACCTTTCAGCAGGTTGTGGAGTCTTTGAAGTCGGCCTGTTTGGAGGAGATGTGTTCAGTATCAAAGCTCGGAGACGAAGGGTTTTGTCTTTGGCAGGGAGTCTCTCTCTCTTTTAACCTTTTGCATGTGTTTACCTCGCTCGTCCACCTCGGCTTTTCTTGTTTCCCATCCTGTCATTTAAAACAGCTTCTGTCCAGAAGCTCCCGCCTGCTTCACACGTTCTCTCTGTTTCCTCTCACTCTTTTCTCAGTCTTTCCCTCCCCCCTCCCTCTCTGTTTGGTTGACCCTGGTTAACAGAGACGATGACAAGGTGTGAACGCTTTCCTGAGGGCTCTGAGTGACAGCAGCGGTGGCGGCGGCTGTTCTTTGCTTCGCCCAAAGGCTGCAAACTGTTCAGCCTGACCTGAAAACAAAGCTGCTGTACAGACACTGTAAACATCAGACAGCAGCCATCAATATTTCAGGAGCTGTCAATCACTCCAAGATATGAGATATAAACAAGGGCATCTAATCACGGTGCAGGAGAGAACACTGCTCAGCTGATGAAGGTAGATGTTAAGTAATGTGCAGCATGTCAGAGAACCTCATCACACACACAAACAATCATGGCTGCTGCAGAGGAAGCAGTCTGGAATGATTTAGTTAAGACCTTTTAAACTCTGAAGAACAGAAAGAAGAAGTCCTCTGTGATGTCTTCACGGGACATTAGGACTCACACAGACTGCAGACCTGCTGTTTGAAGTAGCGTCTCCCCCACAGAGGACAGGAATGAGCTGCAGGGTCTCAGAGGGACGTCGGTCCAGTCCACCGGGTCCAAACCTTCAGGTACTCTTTCTGTCACAGTAAACTGACTGAGTGACTCTCCTGTTTCTCTCACATTCAGGAAGACGCTCCACATTTTTATTTAGTTTTTTTTTGGACTTGTTGTTGAGACCCCCCCCCCCCCAACACACACACACACACACACACACACACACACACACACTTTGTGTGCTAATGTTAAACTAAATTATATATAATTACGCAGCCAAATCTAATTCTCAGTTACAGATGGAGGGAAAACACCGCATGCCTCCAAATGCTGTGAACAATTAGCACAGAACTGCCACCATATTTCACGTCACACACACACACACACACACACACACACACACACACCTCCACTTTAAACACTTTATGTGTAACAAAAAACTATTTCCACATTGAAGATTTCACGAGATTCAAACGTGGATTTGAGTTTACCTGCAGCATATTTTAATGAGTTGTGTATTATTCGAGTGGTTTGAATGAATATGAATGAATTCTTCGTGTGCATAAATGACAAACAAAGAGTTTGCATCCAATCGTGCTGAACAACACGACCGGTGCAAACTGGCCGATGCAAACACGCTCTACGATTGAAAACCTGAAACTTTGAGCGCAGGACGTCGAGCATGTCGTGGCTTTACTGGATGTTTTGTTGGAGGAATGGATAACACTCGTGATGGTGTTCAGCACCGTTCAGTTCAGTTCATTTAACCTGCTGTGAAAGCTGCCAATCAAATTCAATGGACTGCACTGAATCACAGGTGTCCATGTTCTCCAGAGAGGACGCTGACTGAAGAACGTTTTCTATCATCTAACTGAACGACTACGACATCCTGAGATCAGTTAGTGATCACGATGATATGCACATTGATAAAAAGTGCAGAGACTTTCCTCAATACAAACTGTACAAACTGTTATTCTCCTGAATGGAAATCAACATTTACTGGACCACAAATAAAACAATGATGTCCGATCATGGAGAGTAAAGATCGCTGCTCAGGATCGATGCTAAAAGAGCGTTCATGGATTTTTCCTTCACTTCTTTATTGAACTCGTGCAGTGAAAATCACGTCGAGTCCTCACACATGATGGAAGACACTCTTTGTTGTGTGTGCGCTTTTATTCCACAATAATCAGCTGTTATCATACTGGGAGACCTGTTTGTCAGTATTTATGACAGACTCATCAGATTAATGATATTAATATTTCTTGGTGACAGAACTCAACAATGGCTGTTTGATCACAAAAGTGTGTGTAGGACTGACATGACATGATGTCATCAACTGTGTGTCAGTCAGTTATGTCACTCACATGTCTAATTATCATCAGTAGCTCTAGTTACAGCGTTGACTGAGATGTCTTTGTTACAGCCTGACATTAGACAACATAACCCGTCATAAACGTGACATCAACAAGACAGTTATCGTTAACTCTGTATTCAAAGTGACATAGTGACTCGTTCATAAAGACTCCTTCATGTTCATGACCGTGTCATGTCAGTCTTGTGTACACTCCTTCAAATAAAGTGTGACTAACTCTGGCTCATTAATGAAAACTTAATAGATAGATCACATTTGTGTCCTCGGCTCTGCCTCTGTTTTGATCTTTTTCAATTATGCGTCCATGCGTAATGAAGCTCTGATTCACAGCCGAGTTCTTTGAAAGAGTTCAGAAGCATTCAGCTTTAATTAAAATCGTTCTTCTATCAGAGCTCGCTTTCAAAAGTTGCCGCCTCGTTTAACATTTCAAATCCACGTCCATCTTTTTATCTGTGTTTTGTTTGGTTTTACACTTCCTGTCTCCCGTTTCCACGGCGCCCAGCAGAGCAGGTTCAGGTTTTTTAGTCCATTCAGTCTTCACAGCGGGGGGACGAAAAAAAACACAACAAGCAGAGTGTGAAGAAGGAGAACGAGCTTTGATGGGAGCTTTCAGCACACCAGAGGTTACATCCTCAAGTAAATCCCTCAGAAGCCTTTCAGACCGTATACTCATGTTGCACTCAGCGCTATCACCGAAACTACAGCGTCTGTCTGCTTTACAACTCAACATGTCTGACTGTTAATGGACCGAATGTGTCGCTCACTGTGCAGCATCACTTTAAAAGTTATTGTATGTTTGTTTAACTCAGCGGAGTCTAGTTACTAAGAACAAAGTGACATATCGACTTTTTTACTACCCGGTTTCCTGCTTCCTGTTTGGTGCTAAAGACAACGACCTGCTGATGATATTAAACACGTTTGATTTGATCAGAAGAAACAGACTCTTATCTCACTGGTTCATACATGATACAAAGCAGCTAGCCTGTGCTAACGTGAAGACCACAGGTCACTAATGGGCGGACTGTGATCCTCTACACAGTGCAGATGTTGATACGACAATGCTGCTTCAATATATATAAAATAATTGTAATGTATAACTAAGTTATAATGCAACTTAAACATGACGATACTGCAGAACCTGAACGTGAGCATTTGTCTCTATCCGGACCTCCTGAAATCAGCAACACAAAGAAGTTCATAATTCATAATCTGTTGTCACTTATAACTACTAACTTGTCGAACTGTTGTCTAAAATAAATATCACACTCAAGGTCGTGCTGATATTCAGAATAACGGCACGACCTCGAGTGTGCGGTTATACAGAATGGACATTTGAGGACAGCGTCTGTTTCTGCTTTGAGTTTTTGTGCTAAGCTAGGCTAAACATCCTCAGTAGCGGACACTCAGAGATGAAACTATCCGATATCCTGAAAATGTTTTTATAGGCGATGAGGAAGAGGAATGAGCCGTGCAGAGAGCAGCTGAGGGGATTTTTCCCTCCTCAAAATAAGAATATTACAGCGAAAAGAGAGAAAAATGATGAAAGAAGCCGGTTCAGCTGAGGAGAAGGTGACGTGAGGTAACTTCTTCTTCTTTTTTATTATATTTTTTGTTTTTACTGTTTCCTGTGTGGGTGTAGTGAAGAAGAGGGATGTCACTTCTGATCAGAGGGTGGTGGTGGAGGGTGTTTGGGTTCGGGGAGAGGGTGGTGGTGTCCTTGGACATCCTGAGGATGGAGGGATGACCGAGGAAAACTGCTGAATCACAGATCTTTAATTCTCTCTTCATCCATCCTTTTCAGTGCTTCCTTGTTCGGCATCATCACATTTTGAATGAACTCTTGAGTAAATGTTTCATCTCTCCGTCCTCTTCCTCACCTTGACCTTTATTCTGGACACAAACTGGGACACCTTCATAGTCTGCAGACGAGACGAGAGGCTGAATCTGCGGATCTCTGAGCCCGTCACAGGTCTGAACTCACCCTGACACGTTCAGTCAGTCCACAAACAGTTTGTCATTTGATCTCTGTCATTAGAGTGAAAGGTTTGGGATCGCAGGTGAGGAATGCAGCTCATCATCTTTGTTGATTCAGCGCTCAGGATCATCCGGCAAATCAGATTAACCCGACTCCGAATTTGCCGCAACACAGCGTCGTGTCATCCGGCGGGGCGCCGTGATTCCTGATCAAATACAGGCGAGCGAGCGTTCCTCGGGATTACTCTGTAACGTGAAAGCAACCATCGAGACAGAAAATGAAATAATCGTGGCGATGATAAGTTATCACACACCAACACGACCCGACAGAGCCCAGCAGAGAGCAGTTTAAAGCCCGGGAGTTCAGTACTGAGGTGGTTTTGGTTTTCTATGACTGCCTTCAGATTCAAACAGTTACGTGGAGGTTTAAAAGTCCCACGAGGCGTTCAAGGGTCAAAGTCAAACCTCTGATTCTCTCAGAACTCTATGAATGGTCAGCTGTCACGATGTGTGTGCAGTCAAAATGAGAACTGGACCTCAGGAAGGTTCTGTGCAGACCGCTGACCTGCAGCAGTTTAACATGGACCCAACAAAGACTGGGACCCGGTGTAGGCACCAGATCAGCTCGGGGTTGGTTCTGATTACGTCACACAATACGGTATCTACGGCAACGCCACTCGGACAAACTAAATTGCGCCTGATTTTCACGATAGATCGATGGATGCCCAACATAAATAGAAGCTCCATAGCTGCTGCCGATCACAGAAACACCACGAAAACTCCGTCAACTCCGACATACAGCGTTCATCTAGTTGTGCTCCCATTCACTGACGTCATCAGCAACAAAGGACCGAGCTCATCTGGTACCTGCACCAGGTCTCAGTCTTTGTTGGGTCCATGTTAAACTGTTCAGGTCTTTCTCAGATTATGAGCGACTCTCTCTCCTCAGAGTCACTGACATGTTGGACACAAATTTTCTGAATATTCGGACACTAAAATGACCGACCACACGTCGTTCACTGATTGATGCTACCTCAGGACATGCAGATTAGTTTATATTTATGATCACACACACACACACACACACACACACACACACACACAGAGACGTTCAGAGAGGACAGAGCTGATGGTGTGACGATGTTAGAGAGGAAAGTGAGGCTGTTGAAAATCATCATCGTAAATCTGGATTCATTTTTAGCTTCAACCGGTAACTGAAGTGGGATTATGCAACCACACACACACACACACACACACACACACACACACACACACACACACACACACACCAGTCAAACTGCAGTGTTTCACACCGCCTCTGGTCCCAGACTCCAATCTCATCTCCACCAATCTTCTCCTCTCTCTCTCTATTTCTGTCTGTCTCTCTCTCTCTCTCTCTCTCTCTCTCTCTCTCTCTCTCTGTCACTGTCTCTTTCTTTCCCTCTCCTCTTCCTCCCCTCCCCTCCTCGCTCCCTGTCCTCTGTTGCCACGGCAGCAGTGTGAAGAGGAGCGACGGAGGGAGGAGGAGGAGGAGGAGGAGGAGGAGGAGGAGGACCGGGGAGGTGGTGGAGGGCAGAAAATGTCATCTCAGTCATGTTGATGAGACAGAAAGAAGAAATGATGTTTGTACGTTTGAATGGAAACTGAGTTTATTTTTTACAATGATTGAGAGACAGAGGAGCTGGATTACATTTTGTCAAACACACACACACACACACACAGAGCTCTCTGAACATCCATCTTAATTATTTAACATCCAAATTGAATGTCCACTGGGCGTTTAAACAGTTTTTATCTGCACAGAGTCGAATGGACGCGGCGACGTTTTCCAGAATTCAGATAAAAGAAGACTTTGTTTGTGAATTACGATCAGACAGTCGATGTTAACTTGTTACTGTGCAAACAAACTACGACAAAGTCTGACTGAAACTGAAGTCAGCTCGAGTCACTGTTTGATGACCTGCAACTCGACAGAAAATAAATGACGTCAGACTCGACTTGGAAGTGATTTTGAATGCTCTGTTTTTTAATTTTCTAGTACATCTTTGATTATTCCGTAACAACTGAATAACCCCGACGTGGGATCAACAAAGTCTAACATATCTTTAGAGACAGTGCATATAGACAGTCAAAGAGTGTCTCTTTATAGTTATTTCCCACCCAGCCTACTCCCTGCACACTGTCGCACAACCCTGCGGCGATTCACCACAACGCCTGATTTGGTCTTCGTATTTGTCTGACACTTGTTGAAAACACTGGGTTGGATATCTGGGGGAAAAAAATATGATATGATTCCAACTCCTGATGGATTTAACTTTGAGGCCACATATTTTGTGATGCGCTGTAAAAAGTTTTTGGACAAACTGACTAATGAAATTCTCCTTTACTGGCTGAGAAAACCTGTTGTAACATCTCAAATCTTAAAGCGAGCTCTTTTCTTGGTTCATCAAATGTTTACAGGTCAGCATGAAAGATTTTTGAAAGCAACAAAAGTTTCTGAAACTCAAAGTAACAAATCAAAACTGCTTGCAGATGAAGGATGGAATTCATTTTGTAGATGATGAACTGCTTTATGTGGATGAACGTCCCGTCACTCTAAAGGTCCAAAACCCACAAATAACCTCGACAACCGGACAAATCCAAAGCACAGCTATGAAATACCGGCTTCACGGCACTGTGAGGTTGCAGTTCACACCCACATCCCAACACTTTTCTGAGAGAGCGCCAGTATCAAGAATCAAGAGCTGAATCAAAGAAATAGTTATTTTTCCACCCAGCTCACTCCCAGCACACCGCTGCACAACCCTGCGGCGATTCACCACAACGCCTGATTTAGTCTTCGTATTGTAACATCTCAAATCATAAAGCAAGCTCTTCTCTTGGTTCATCAAATGTTCAGAGGTCAGCATGAAAGATTTTTGAAAGCAACAAAAGTTTCAGAAACTCAAAGCAACAAATCAAAACTGCTGAATTTATTTTGCAGATGATGAACCTCTTTCTGTGGATGAATGTGTTTAATGCGTTCAGCTTAGTGTTTTAATATTTTTCAGTTTTTGTACATTTGTAGACTCCATCGGGGATTTGTGTGTGTGTGTGTGTGTGTGTGTGTGTGTGTGTTTATCAGTTTTCCTGAAGACTTCAGGTTTCTTCTCAGAGTTCTGTCTGCAGGCTAAGAGCTGATTTTCGATAATGATGGAGTTCAGACGGAGGACAAAACTCGCCTGAAGAACTCAACACTTTCACTGAGGAGCTTCAGCCATCATTACTGTCTGTCAAACTGCTGCCTCAAACATCGTATAGACCTGCTTTGTGTCTTTGAACCTGTTATTTTACCCCTGACTTCACTCAGTAACTGAAGGTCTGTCACTGAATTATTTGTCCAGTTTTCTTTTCATTGAAGTTGTATGAAGAAAAATGTGTATCAACAACTGCCACATTAAAAGAAGATGCTTCACAGTTGGGGCAGAGGTGGGTACTTGAGTTTTGATGCCAAATTAAAGACCATTTTATGTCTCAAGTACTGTCTGAAAACTCTGGAACAATACCTGTAATGAACAAGACTAAGAGTGTACAGCGGTTCTATGAGGCACAACAGTGCTTTCAGCTAAACATGTTGCAAAGGGCAGGTAATTGCAGAGCAGATGAGGAAAGCTGGAACAGGTATGAAGACGGGTGGGGCTGTCAGGTGATGAAGCATGGAGGGAAAGTCTGAGGACACCTGGTGGATGGAAAGAAACTGGCAATGAAAAGGCCTCCTCATTGAAAGAAGAGCAAAGAACGACACTAAAGGATTTACTGGGTGGAAAAGATGTTTTCACTCTTCCAGAGGTGGTGGACAGAGTGACCAATTGGTGGATGAAATTTATTTTGCAGATGATTAACCGCTTTCTGTGGATGAACGTCCCGTCACCCTAAAGGTCCAAAACCCACAAATAACCTCGACAACTGGACAAATTTAAAACATGCGACATAACCGGCTTCACGGCACCGTTACGTTTATCTTCCTGCCAAGTTTTTTCCTATAAACATTAAATGAGCAGCGAGCTGAGTGTTCAGTTTGTCTTATTATGATGATGACGATGGAAACACAAGCTTATTTCCTATCAACTTATGTCCTTTAGCAAGCCTGTCATGTTAAATTAAACTGACACAAACCTGTAAATGAATCTGTTTCAGTTTTCTGACATTTATTTTCAGTTTTCTGCAGCAGCTCGACTTCACTGAAGCGAATCTCATCAAACTTTCTTCCTCAGTCGATATTTCTCCTCCTCCAGTTAAAAAAATGCTTAGATTTTTCTTTCCTCTGTACTTTTCTTTTACAGAAATTTAGTTCTGGTGTTTATTTATTGTTTCTAATTTTCCTTTCTGTTCTGAAATGATTTCTGCTGTTGCATAAACATCTTTGTGTCCCGGCGTCACCCCGTAAGCGATTTCTCTTTTCAGCTCTTTGCTTTGTGTCCTCGTTCTCCTCCATCTTATCTCCAGTTGTCATTTCGTCTCCGTTATCCGACACTCGTCTCTTCTTCCTCTTCTTTTCATCTCGACTTTTTGTTTTAACTGTTTTCTGGATTTTGGTGGATTTTTTTTGGAAGAGAAGCTTGTGTTTTATGGCTCATATATATATATATATATATATAAACTGTTTAAAGTGAAACAGAGTAAAAAGATGAAGCTGACGTTAAACACAGAAAAAGAATCACTGCACATTGAACACAACGATTTTATCTTTGTACATTTTTGAGATTTGGAGTCTTAAAAAACATTTTCCTCTCATTTCTCGTTAGCAGCTGTTTGCAAATAACAAACTGAGTATTATTCTTAGCCAAAGGTAACTGTTTCCATGACAACATGTTAGATCACCTGAGGATCAGAAGTGTTTTGCCCTCCAGACTTTGTTAAAGGTCTAGTGTGTAAGATTGGGGAAACATGGAATATAATATTCATAACTATGTTTTCATGCATGCATAATCACCTGAAAATAAGAATCTTTTTGTTTTTGTTACTTAAAAATGAGCCTTTAATATCCACAGTGGGAGCGGGTCCTCTTCCATGGAGGCCGCCATGTTGAAACGCCGTGTTTCTACAGCAGCCCTGAACAGACAAACTAAATACTGACTCTGGACACGGCCTTTCAGGCGTTTGTTTCTCCTTTACATTGGTAGGTGAGGGTGATGTGAGGAGATTACACCACTAGAAGTCCTACACACTGGACCTTTAACTTGCTCAGAGTTGGTCATTTTTATGTGTTTCCATGTAAATAACGCGTCACATCCGTGCCCGATGAATTTTTAACTTTGTGTTCAGCACTCTTTTTCAACTTTTTTCTGTTTGGGCATTGCTTCCTGTTTGGACACTCCATATCCCATAATCCCCATTGCATTAGTCACCGGTGTGTGACGTGTTGCTGTGCTCAGATGATCTATCTCTTGGACGTGTTTCAATAAAGGCCTCCCCCCCCCCCCCCCGCCTCCCAACATCCCCTAAAAATGACCCGTCATTGGCCGCCCTCCCGTCTCTCCTTCTCCTCTCGGCTGTTTATTGTTGGCTGGACGTTGCATGCCGACGTTCCAAGAAACACTTAATTCCAAGACTCACCTTGGTCCAAGGCTCACATTTAATTATGGCTCTGATTCATGGCCCCTTTGTTATTACTGTCAGCTCCACTTTCCTCCTCCAGAACAAACAAATGGCTGTTTCCTCTTCAGCCCTCCCTTCATCACATCTCCCCCCATCTGCCTTCATCCCCTCTCAAAGGGTAACAGTCCAAAGTTTTAGATATTGCTGCTAGCTAACAACAACACTGGAGATTTGGCTCTGTAAATCAGATTTATTGATTTTCTTCCTCCAAACATGGTTTCCTCCTTGTTTCCTCATTTAACAAATAAGCCAGACGAAGGTTTGGACAGCAGCCAGGCAGCGCCAGACTAAATACTAAAGTTCATCTTTAGCTTTTAAATACCTGAGAGCTCTGAAATGATTACAGAGAGAAAGAAAACGACTGCAGGGAGACTCAAAACAACTACAGAGACAAAGAACTACAAACAGACTCAAAGCACCCACTAATACGCTCAAAAACTACTAACGAGAAACCACAATGAGAAAGAGACTAAACACAATTTCAAATAGACTTAAAACAACTACACAGGGACTCAAAGTGCACTAAAAAAAACTACAGACTAGAAACCACAAAGAGACTAAAAACAATTTCAAAAAGATTCAAAACAACTGAGACAACAACAAAGTACAAGGAGACATGAGACAACAAACTACAAAGACAAGGACAGTAACTACAAAGAGGCAGAAAACACCCATTAATAGATTCAACTACAAACTACAAGGTGAAAGGAGACAACTACAGATGCAAAAACAACTCCACAATCACTACACATGGTTACACAGGGTCACAGAAAAGACTTCAAGACTACAATCGGATTTACCAAAGAGCGACTGCAGTCTCATGCAATCGCCGACACAACATCAAGTGCTTGGTTACAAATGTATCCAACTGTCACCTTAAAAAACAGAAAGTCTTAAAGATTATTTGTATCAGGAAGATTAGAACATTCAGAAAAACATGTTTGTCTGCAGTCTTTACTGGAGTCCTCATTAAGACGTGGACGGTGGATCACATCAGTCCACTTCTCAGATCTTTGCACCGGCTTCCTGTTTGTCAAAGTATTGATTTTAAAATACTACTGTGGGTTTATGAAGCTCTGAATGGTTTGAGGCCAAGAAAATATATTTCTGTACATTTCTGCTGCTGCTGGGTTATGAAGCATCCAGATCGCCGGGGACGGGTCTGCTCGTCAGAACTGAACCTGCAGAAGCCGAGTTCAGTTTCTGTTTTATCTCTCAGTATTTCAGAGTTTTGTGTCCTCAGTGCTGCAGATGCAGCTCGGTCAGTAGTTAAACAGCACTGAGGTCTGAGGCTCGCAGTACATCTGTGTTTGTTGCTGTTGTTCGTCTCATGAAGGAGCAGCAGAGACTTTGCCAAACCTCGGGGACGGGAACACTTGGAGGGACGGACTTTCATTGATTCCTTTGATTTGTTTCTCCATTTTATGACTTCCCCTCGCTCTCTCTCTGTTTCCCTGCAGTTTTGATCTTTTCCCAACATGAACGCTGATAAATTCATGAATTTATGTTGTTCTGTACTCTGACCAAGGCGCAGCTCTTTGTTGACTGAGCTTTCTGTGGACATCCTGTCATATATGAACAGTATGTTTGACTTTACCATCAGTGTCCAGGAGCGTCTATCTTCAGTACACTTTAATGGTTATATAAAGGATTTTTGAACATTAATAAAATGTTTTGATTCTGTGGTTCTGTCGTGGATCTGAATGACGTATATAGCACCTTTAAGTATCCTTAATGGTTTAACCCTCTGGGGACTAAGACCGTTTTCACTTCTTTGACATTTGGGCTTCTAAACAATATGTAATGTATATGGAACCATGTGTTTGGTATCTATGGATTCAGAAGAATCTAGGCTATCATAAGCATGCATGTAATGTGCTTATAAAGGAAGTATGAGTGAAAAATCTACAATACACTAAATAATTTCAAAAACGAAAAGTAGATTTTTGTCATTTTTTACTCAAAATCACACCTCCCACAGTAATACTGAAGAGTTTCTAAATAAAAATAATATTTTTCAAACCCTTTGCCTGACATACATGTGCAGTTTTTCAATCAAATATGTGAAGAACAGTAAAATAATGCCCTTTCAATGCAAAAAGTCTATACATAAAGCGTTACTGCTTCATTCTCCTCAGGCAGCCACTTTGCAAAGGAAGTTGATTGATAGATAGATACTTTATTGATCCCGAAGGAAATTCAAGAAAAACGACACGACACGTACGGAGCTACTGGATCAGCGTCCTGCTCGCGCTGGCGCCGGAAGTGCACCCGTGGTCACCCGTCATGCAATAAAAATGATATTTATGAAGTTATTCTGTCACTTTTGGCCCTCTACCACTCTGCTCTGTTCCACTGATTGGTTAAAGTAGGTTAAATTAGAAAATATTCTGCCTAGTAACGTTATTCCATTTGTTGAGTGCACTTGGAGTCCGACTAACATCTATTTTTCCAATTGTTTTTTACGCGGTGGAATAAAACGACAAGGAAGTGTCCAACATACACAAACCGCCATTTTCAGCGTAATCTCAGGAAAAAAGTGCAAAGAAACAACATCTCTCTGTCATAAACTGTTTGAGATATTTACAAATATGGAAAAACCTTGGACTTTTAGGCGCCCCCAGAGGGTTAACTTAAACCTTATCAAGAACGTATGTTCACCGCGTGCTATAGATTCTAAACTCACCACATTTTCTAGCTTAGCTTGAAAACATGAAGAGCAACCAAAATCAGGACTGAATCTACGATAAGAGTCGAGTCGAGTCGAGTCGAGTCGAGTCGTGTTGTGTGCCTACTTTGGTTGCCAAAGCATACTGAAACATTTTGCAGATCTGTTTAATCATACAGGCAAAAAAAGCATCTCTGACTGTTATTGGTGATATCATGAATATAATCATCGAAGAGTTATTAGACACGATGGCAGGAGATCTATCTGTGCACACATTTGCTTTGGAAACACACTTCTCTGACATTTCAGACGCTGCAGCAGAAAACACTTTTTGTTTTGGTTTTTTAAATTAGATTTTATCTGTTTCAAGGCCAAACAAGGTGCTCTTTGAGCTGCTTGGACTTTAAAAACACAAGGGCACCTGAATCAAATATTTATCAAGCTTATACATCTTTGCCTGTCAAAATAATTCTTCAGGAGGCAAACTGAACATCAAAAAAGGCTTTCAGCTGCTGAAGGAAATGTCAGGGAATAAAACGAGGAGCTTACACAGCTCTGTACGGGGTGTGTATTCTGTGTGTATTCATGCCTTTCATCAGATGAAAGCTTGACTTAGATTTGTAGACATACGTAATAATGCTCTCAGGGTGCCAAGGTTTCCCTCCGCATCCCTCGCTCCCAAACGTTTCACCATATTGCTCATTGCTAGCACGTCATAGTTCACTGTGCTCGTTGCTTTCTGTTACACCAGCCTGCCGAAACATGGAACTTTCTCATAATAACACTGCTCTTCTTCTTCTTCGTTAATCCTGAACAAATCTCTCTCCTGTTCCCACATCATGCCTGTACATCTTTAACTTCACCGGCTGTCGAACAAGTAAAGCAGGAGAACCACGACACTGATCTGTCATCGTGAGAAAAGCCTCTGAACTGCTGCAGACTTTCTCTGATCAAACCAAAGCTGGTCGCAAATCTTTACAACACGTTCTCACTCCCGACAGCTTCAAACTAGGACCTGTAGGTACCGAGCCTCCAGAAAGAGCGTCAGGCTTTGAAGCTAACATGACCCACAGCAGCCCCAAAAGACTTCTGGGTGTCACAAACTGCGTGAAATGAGTTCACTATGAGAATTTGATCCGTTGGGTCCAAAGTCGTTCAGAAAGTCTAGAAGAGCCCAACTCCAACGTTGTATCTAGTTCCATTGTTGGTGCCCCTCGTCAGCTTACTGAGAAACATTTCAAATAGTCGCAGTTTCTTTAGGTTTCAACACAAAAACTGCTTGGTCAGGAAAAGTTCACGTACTCCTGTAACGTAACGTAATGAAGTTGTAACTACTTTTGGTGTCACATGGACATGGACAGCGGTCTCCTGGATGAAAGTCTTGTGTTTGTTTGATCCATCCACTCTAACCTCGTCCATAAGTGAACTTTCTTGCTCGTTATACGACGTCACCCGACTTCAACAGCTTCCTAACCCTAACCCTAACCCAGCTTCAATTACAGAAATGATGCCAGAGGGTAAACTACAGCGTGACTCGCACCACCAACACCCAATAAGATGAGACGTTGGGGGTCCTCACCAATGATCTCAACACAGTACCGTGACCTGTACCCCAGGAGTATCCTCGGGATAATCCACAGCAGACAATCAATAGTCTGATGAGGAGGAGAGCAGCCACCGGCCTGCTAAGAGAGAAGGACGTCAGCCTGATGTGGTGGTGGCCAGCAGACGAAACCGGCCAAAGCCCGACAGAGCCGCCCACACCAGGATGGAAAGATCCCGGCAGGACGGGCAGATGAAAACCGCAGAAATGGCCACCCTGGTGGCGGGCAATGAGCCTACGCCAAGACGAAGTCCCAGGAGTCCTGGAGCTAGCTGGACGGGGGGACTTCAAAACAGCTAAAAAGCCGACCTGAGACAACGGCAAACTGGTTTGTTCTGAGAGTTTGGAGCATGAGGAGATAGCAAAGCTACCAGAGGCTTCAGAGGACTGTTGAACCAGACAATCTGATGAGGTGAGGCGTAGGTCGAGAGACAAAAACCAAGGTGTGCCAGCATCCGCCATCTTCAATAACAAAGCGTTGATGCCAACCGTAAAATAGCTGCAAAAAGTCCCATAATGTGGTTAGACTTTAATAAAAACTTTTCTCTTAATGTGAGTGATGACTTTTTAATATGTTTTCTTCTCCCTCTGATCTACATCGTCATCACTGTTAATATAACATGTTCATCTGGTGGTCTCAGAGCTCACGGTTACACCGCAGGTCTCCCTGAACACTGGAATAAAAGACTCATCGTGTTATTACGTGAATCCATTTAACTGTCAAATCCACACAATCAGTCCCAAGTTGTTTTTGCCGCTGCTCGTAAAAGCAGTCAAGCGAGTTGTCTTTTGTTTCACGAGACAAAAGTGTATTTTGTTAATGTTGTTCTGACGCCTGAAGGTGTTCAATCCTCAGCAGTGCTGTTAGCTAAACGCTTCAATGATTCAGTGTTTGAGTGCCAAGACATATCAGAGTTTATCAGACTGTAATAATTAACAAAATCTGAGATGAAACAAGATTTTACTAAAGTGTGTCCATAAGGTGGCGCTCAATGTGAAGCCAGAAAGATTTCTCCCTCTGCTCGGTAAGATAGATTTTTACATTTTCTCTGTACATGTAGAGATTTTGATGGATGTCAACAAAGTTATTAGGATTCATCTTTTGGGGCAAATTTCACAGATGTAGAAAGATTCAGAACCAAAGAGGCCAAGAGCAACAGCCAAAGACGTCGCTAAACATCAGCTCGAGTGCTGAACCAGGAGTTTAGTTTAAATCGTTGAACTTCTTGTTGCATGATGTCATGCATTAGAAACAAACGTCAGTCTGGACTCTGATTGTTTTTTTAGTTTCAGTCACCTCCTTTTATTCACACAGTTTCCTGCAGGTACTATTTTCTAACTTCTCTTTAGCGGTGTGTTCAAGGTCGGACTGACATTTGAGCACCGTTCGTCA
>OX336899.1:102500-395000 GCA_946959425.1 Argyrosomus regius | reverse complement strand
TTTTAGCTCATTGGTTTTAGACAGTCTGCGGGGACGTCACGGAGACTACGTCCAGGTTTTAGACAGTCTGCGGGGACGTCACGGAGACTACGTCCAGGTTTTAGACAGTCTGCGGGGACGTCACGGAGACTACGTCCAGGTTTTAGACAGTCTGCGGGGACGTCACGGAGACTACGTCCAGGTTTTAGACAGTCTGTGAGTCTCCTGCAGACGATCCTCAGTCTTTTATAATCCTGTATCAGTGTGCTGGACTTCATTGTGCAGACTGAGGTCATTGCACAGTGTTAGTTACCTGAGGGAACCTGACATTTAAATGGGCGTCCTCGTTATCGCTCGCTCTCTGCGCTCTCTCGTCCTCGTCCTCTAATGTCTGATATCCGTTCGGCTCGCTCTGCTTTACGCTCTCCGGCCTTCCTCTTATTATTTCCTCTTGTTTCATTTCTGCTGTCGCTCCCTCATCTCTTTTTCTTTTCCTCTTTCGTCACTTTAAAGCTGTCAGTCATGAAATAACCCAGAGAAGCTACAGATGGAGGACAAAGCCAAAGAAAAATGGAGATAATGGAGAGAAAGTTTGGAGCTGCAGGTATCGACGGCTCCTCTCCCACCTCAATAATTCATTTCAAAGATCCTCGGAGCGTTTGAATCGGCTCCACAGCGGATATGAAATCACATTTAAATTGATTCAGTGGCAGCCATTACGCAGAAAACGAGCCTGTGGGACAAACAACAGGTTCGTTAATTAAGCTAATCAGCTGATAAACAGCAAATACGTCGATGTCGACACGCTTGTTTTCGTACGTCTCTTAAAGCGGCGGCTCTCTAATAACGCCTCATTAATATGCAGATGTAGACAGCAGAGCAGCTCCCTGTGGCACCACAGGTTCTTATAAATACACAATGTTCACAACACACACACAAAGAGACGGTCACCATGACAACACGCTGCAACACACACACACACACACACATCATGAACTGTTAAACTGTAACCATGACCTGTGTGAACATCCACCCTGCTCCACCAACCTGCAGCTCTGTCACAAACCTCCACCTGTTACTGTCCCTGCTGTAGCTGCTGTTAGATGATGTCAGCTCATTATCTAACAGCAACGACCATTTTCCAGTTCATTCCCATAAATTTCCATAATTCCCAGAGTTTCTGATTTTGAATATTTCCAGAATTCCCCAGCTTAACTTCCCATTGAAAGTTTCTGGAAATTTACCAGAACTGGAACTTGGTGTTGTGCTCTGTAAATTATTTTAAACAGAGTGTGTTGTCTTTGAACAAAAAGGATCTCAGTCTCTGTGTGGGTCCATAATGTTCCCCATAGTCTGTCAGAACATGGAGGAACACCTGAACGATGACACGCTGCAGCCCGTCTCATGGTCGCCGCTGCAGCACTGTCGCTCAATACTGGACCAGCGTCGGTCCATTAGTCCTCCATTAGTCCCTCAGACACAAAAACAGAGAAAATAGAGTCCAGGTTGAAAACTACCAAAGTTTTAGAGCTCATTTTAAAGAGCATCATGGAGCTGTGAGCGAGTCTTAACGTGGACGTGAACAGACGTTTGATCACGCTGATGTTCATCCACGAGACACAGAGGTCAGTCAAACACACACAGAGGCCTTCATGGTTCAAAAGGTGTGATGGACTTTAAACAGAATGAATATTAAAGCGTAGCTGGAGGTGATCTGCACTGAGAGAGGCGCTCTAACCAACAGCTGGATCTGCCGCCGCTTCCTGCCGCCGTGTCACACGTGTCATCAGACGCCGACGCCCGTTATCACACTTCACTTCATGTGGATTTTTTTTTTCAGTGCACTGATCAAAGTCAAACTTCCCTTTTCAAAAGCAGCTGATCTGACAAGCAGCTGAAATAAGAAGAGTACATGTCCAATTAAAATCAGGCCTCAGGCGGCACCGTGCAAAATCTGTTCTACATAACAGGAAGTGCTTTCACTGGGAAATCCACTGAAGCAACACAAGACAGCACTGATGAGCTAACATGAGCTAACAGCAGCTAACATACCAAGCTAACATGAGCTAACAGCAGCTAACATACCGAGCTAACATGAGCTAACAGCAGCTAACAAACTGAGCTGACAGCAGCTAACAAACTGAGCTGACAGCAGCTGACAAACTGAGCTAACATGAGCTAACAGCAGCTACAGTTGTCAGCCGTTTACTTCACTGTCCATCATAAACTCTGTAAATCACAGAGAGTTGAGGCGGAGCAGCCGGAGGACATCAGAGGGAAAACCAGAAAACATTTTCTCCATAAAATATGATCCAGTTTCACCAAAATCAGTGAAATAGTTGGTGGTGTGTGACTTAGTGCCGTAAAGCGTTACGTACTTCTCCCGACCCGGAGCCCAAAGTTACATAGTGTGAGAACAGACGTACGAATGACAGAGACACCATTCACCTGATCACAGGTCAGAGCTGATCAACAGGAGGTAACAGACGGTAGTTTATCAGAGTAAAGTTACACAGAGGCGTGAAATGAAACCACATCGAAGTGTCCGTGAACCGCCTTACATCGTAGCTTACTGCCATCGGTGGAATTCACCAAACAAACGCTGAATGGACAAAAATCCTTAACAGAGAACAGTGAGAAAATAAAACTGATCATTTATTTTGTAGATTGAAACATTCAACAGTAAACTTCACATAAAGCTGCAAATCCCCAGAAAACGATAAAGGACAGGACCCTGAACGCACCTCCAGTTATAGAGAACATATGGGGTCCATTACTGATGCTCAGCATGTGTTCTGTGTCCTGCTATCTGTTGTTGGTGTGGAGGACATGTTAAATACAAACCACAGATGTCACCATGTTTAATGTGTTTGTGTGATGCAGCAGGGCGACACACAGCCGGCTCAGAGGATTAACCTCGTGAATAAAGCTCGTTTCCACGGCTCCGTCAGAAATATGTGCAGCTCATGAAACTGAATCACAAATAAGACGTTAAACCAGCTCATGCAAATGTAGCCGATGAATACTGAACACTTCTATAATCGCTCTGCATTACATCCAGTCTGTTTGTTTCTCTGCTGTGGATAATGAACTGTCTGCAAACCTCAAACACAGATTCATTTCATTAGTTTGACTGGACGGAGCTGCAGTGTTCATATTATGTCCTCAGTGTCCGAGTATTCCCTCTTTCCTGTCTCCTCTCTAACGTATCTGGCGTTTTGGGTTTATTCCCTGTTGTCGTGTTTGTCACTCGAGCCTGAAAATCTTTTTGACGTTTGACAAAGAGGTCACGGCTCAGAGAAGCTCAGAAGACAACGGAGCAGCGTCCCTGGGAATAACATCCATATCAGACAATCTGCATCCAGCACACAGCAGGTACGAACACCACGACACATGTACTGTAGAAACAGTCCAGGTTTATTGACTCATCCAACGTCCACACTGTTTTCTGATGATAAGCCTCAGTGTTAATCTTCAAATTTAAAGTTACTGAGGCTCACATGTTCATGTATTAATGTTATAATCTTTTTGGTAACATTCTTCATTACATTCATGAATAAATCTGAAGGTGCTGCTCGTCTCCAGCTCTGTCTTCTTAGTCTCCACTCGAGGAGCTTCACAAACATCATTATTTACCGTGAAGGCCTCATGAAGTCCCTCAGTTCACCCTCTTAAAGTCCTCCTCCCTCAAACTACACCAACCACCAACTTCTGACTGGCCAACTTCCAGAATCCCATCGAGGGGCAGCACCCCGGTTTAGCTTCAGTAAGTTAGTGTGAAAAAATAGGGTTATAAAGGGGCGGAAAGTTTCCGATAAATTTCCATAAGCTGAGCAATTTTTGGAATATTCCAAATCGAACTCAAACACTATGGAAATTATGGAAATTTATAGGAATTATGGAGATTGGGGGGTAATTTAAACAAACTGTATCATTGCAGTCAACAGTGAGCAACACAAGCTAACGTTAGCTTAGGAATGGAGTCCGCTAACATCAACAAACCAGCACCCACAACAAAGTCATAGCTAACATTAGCTAGTTAGCTAATTTATTAATTTGGATAACTTAAAAATCAGTGGACCTGACAAGGGTTGGAAAGGGGTGGAAAGTTTCCAGAAAATTTCTGGAAAATTTCTGGAAGTCTGGTTGATTTAGTCAAGATTATGCTAAAATATATTTTCCCCAAACTTCAATTTTGTAAATTCCTGGTTTATTCCCATTAATTCCCATGGAAAGTTTATGGTGGAGTGGAAAGTTTCTAACATTGAAAATTACCAAAATTGGGCAACCCTAGTGAAAAATAGAGATATCCGTCGACTGTTTCAACTTTGACTGATTCACGGAGTTTCCTGATGGACAGATGACTTCACTTGTTGTTGCTAACTGCAGCTGCTGTTAGCTACTTAGCCCTGCAGCTAACTTAGTCGTCCTGTTAGCTGACTCTTCTGAGCTCGGAGCTCGGATCACGGTGGGAGTGTTTGAGTTTAACGTGCAGAAGTCTCTGAACGCCTCGCCGTCACTGTAAACGTGTGATGGACGTCTCACAGCATCAGTTCATTTTTAGCGTGCGGCGCGTTCAGTCGGTACAAACAGTTTAAAACGAGGACGCGGCTCTTCGCTCACGGTGATTTGAACCCTGCAGCTGTCAGTGTCAAACTGCCCTCCAGTAAACATCAGGCGTGTTCGTGCCTCCGAGGAACGGTATGAAGTCATTACGCAGCGTGTCGCCATATGTCCACTCTGAGCTCGGCGTCCTTGAGGAGAACTCGTGTGCTGAACGTGACGCCCGGATGACTGCGTGAAGATCGTGAACACAAACACACGAAACAAGCTGCTCTGTGTTCACGCCTCTGCACTGCTTCAAAAATAAACTTTCCCATCGATACGTTTGATATAAATATTAATACAAATGAGCATCTTTTGAGCGCATCGATCGCGGAGGCATCGATCAGCTCGTCCCTGCAGCGGTGATGAAATCAGCTCACGCTGCGTTCAAAGCCTTTCGTCTCTTTGGCTGTTTTTCTTTTCTTCATAATTAAACATGCAGCATTTTATGCTGAAACTTGAACACAGAATTACTCTGCAGGGGCCAGACGGGTGGCCCACCACCGCCACCACCATCCTACCCCACCACGTTCATTTATTAGGCTGAATTAAGAGCCTAATTTTAGTAATGTATACTTTCTTATTCTGCCTCGGGGCTCAGCCGTCTCTGTAACACTCGAACGAGTGAAAGAAAACAGACACTTGGCTGCTTTAATTCCTCTTCATCTCCTTTCTCTTTCCCTCTCGGATCACTTCGACCTTGAGCTCCTCCGACTGAAGAAATAACATCGGCACAGAGGTCTTTTGTCATGTTGTGACCGCAGCCGTCAAAGCCATCAGCCCTCTGCAGGAAGCTGTATTTCCTGCAGCCTCGGCCGGCTTTATCGGATCCGTAACGCGGACTTACGCCGTGATTAACACGAGTGTCAGTGAAGTGGAATAATGTTATGTATGATACGGTTGCCTCTTTCTCTGCCTCGAGGACACGCATCACGTTTCTTTTTTCCATTTCATTAGTGTGTTTACAGGTACGCTCCAGCACTAATGCAGCGCAGGTGAAGGGTCATTCAGGAGCTCGGATCAGCTGCAATCATGTAATTAGTCAGGTGACCTCCAACGGCTGCATTTAATGAAACACATCACACATCAGGCTGCAGCCTCCTCTTCATGTTTCCTGCAGCTGAAGCTGAAGATCATGTTATAAAAAGACAAACTGCAGCTGAGACGACACATGAGATTATAACTCAGCATTGCCTCGTTGAAATATGCTGAATAATCAAAACGACTGTGCAGAGCGGCTCTGATAATCACTTTGGAGAGCCGCTCCAATGCAGCGACACTCAGTCATGGAAAAGTCCTTGAAAATGTGACATTTGACCAAAACATGTTGGAAACCGTGAGCTGAATCACAATCGCGTCGATTCTCCACGTCGTGTTCAGGCTCGGGCTGAAGTTTCAAACATACGGGATCATGACGTTTGAGTGTCTGACTGATGACACGCTGAACATCACAGACAGACACTGACAAACACTGATGACTGGGTGGACAAAGTCGGTGGGCGCCCGAGGCCGTAAAGTCAAGGTGGGCGCTTTGCTTATATATATATATATATATGATATATATGAACACGACGTGGAGAATCGACGCGATTGTGATTCAGCTCACGGTTTCCAACATGTTTTGGTCAAATGTCACATTTTCAAGGACTTTAAATATATACATTATATATATATATATATATGTATATATTTAAATCCAAATGGAACATTATGAGTGTACATGCAGCCAAAATAAAGTAAGACACTCCTTAATAACGTAGACGCTGTTTCAAGACGATGTGCTTCCTGTTTGTGACTGTGAGGGCTGCTACAGTCATCTCTGTCCGGGCCGCACTGATCACTGTACAGAACCACAGCTTCAGAACTTTATTCAAACTGGATCAGATTTTAGACACTATATATTTGCTGCTTTTCCCTCTGATGTCCTCCGACTGCTTCAGCTCTCTGTGATTTACACACTTTATGATGGACACATAGCTTTAGCATAACCACTTGCTAAAGTAGCTAACCGCTAACTGAATCTGTTAGCATGCTAACTGAATCTGTTAGCATGCTAACAGAACCGGGCTCAGCAGCCGCACCGGACCGGGTTGGCATGGAAACATTGATAAGTAGCAGGAGAGCTAAAGCTAATGTAATAAAGCTAACACAGCTAACACTGAGTTGGTTTGGAGCTAGTGCTAATGTAGCTCAGACGACACGAGGTGGTGAAGCTCGCGCCTCGCCATCTCATTCCTACAAAGTGATCTCTGTCACACAGCGGGTAACGTTCAGCAGCGTCACGTTCTGAACAGCGTGTTAGTTAAAAGATGCGCTCTCAGCAGACGCGGCGCGACCCGGCGCTCCGCGGCGGCTGTAATGAAGCTCTCGTGGCTCCAGAAGCAAAATAAAGGCTCATTAAAGTGTAAACCAGGAGCGTGTTTCTGTGTCTGCCGCTGAATCGTGTGAAACATCCAATTAGAGGCTTCGGCAAAGCTCAATGAAAGTATCCTCATTCCTGTTTCCACCGTTATAATTATCCTCACCTTGCTTTTTGAGTGACGGCGGCTCTAACGATGCCGTCCCCCCCCGTTGGTAAATAACTCGGGCACGGGGGGAAGCGACCTCAACTTGTGCGAGTCATTTGTGACAACCGCGGTGAAAATCTCCCGTTTAAAGAATTAATTCCTCTCGCCGGGGACGCATTGATCTTCACATCACATGGATGAGCTGGTCTCAAGTGTGGCGCGCCGAGGCTGAAGGCCGTCACGCTCTCGTACCGCATTGATTGGGGCAGCGAGTCGGTGTTATATGATTACAAGGCTCCAAACTCTTGAAGGTGAGCGCCACAAAACGAGCAGTAATTCCAGCGTATCCACCGGGCTTCCAACAACAGGAACATTCATCAAGGTCTGCTGATGAAACTCGGAGACAGACGAGCTTTGAGAGCGAATAACGGAGGCCGACACGTCTGCTTTGTACATGTCAGTGAATCCCGGACTTTAGGATTCGTCTTGAAATGAAAGCTGGCAGCAAACTGCACTTTACTCTGTCGCAGGAGAGAAGAGCTGCAGAGAAAATCAGCTCCAAGGCCGGCAGAGACGGACAGTCTACTTCAACGTCCATTACAGGAGGACAATTTACACCTCGCAGCAGAAACACTCAGCTGCTGCTGCTGGTACATCTGAACCAATCATCACGGAGTCAACAGGAAGTTACTTTAGAAGACATGAAAGATAAAATGATTTCTATGAATCTATAAACAAAAATCTGACTGCAGTTCCTCTTGTCGTCCACTTGAGGCTGGCTCCAGAAGTGAGTCAGTCTCCATAAGTCCCCATGTTCAAATGTCCAACTTCACAGCAGAAATAAACATGTTTACAGCCTGGTACAAAAAACAGTTTTGGTCTCTATAGCTAATTTCCCCGTTTATGACAACTGTACTGAGCTAACAACGAGCTAAAACAAGAGACTACGTCCAGGTTTTAGACAGTCTGCGGGGACGTCACGGAGACTACGTCCAGGTTTTAGACAGTCTGCGGGGACGTCACGGAGACTACGTCCAGGTTTTAGACAGTCTGCGGGGACGTCACGGAGACTACGTCCAGGTTTTAGACAGTCTGTGGTGGTGTCACGGAGACTACGTCCAGGTTTTAGACAGTCTGTGGTGGTGTCACGGAGACTACGTCCAGGTTTTAGACAGTCTGTGGTGGTGTCACGGAGACTACGTCCAGATTTTAGACAGTCTGTGGTGGTGTCACGGAGACTACGTCCAGGTTTTAGACAGTCTGTGGTGGTGTCACGGAGACTACGTCCAGGTTTTAGACAGTCTGTGGTGGTGTCACGGAGACTACGTCCAGGTTTTAGACAGTCTGTGGTGGTGTCACGGATACGTCATCCATCCTTTATACTGTCAGTGGTTCAGCCACTGTTAGCTTCCCATGCTAATAAGAGCTAGCTCAAAGTTCAGCTCGTTCACCTTCGTCTGTTCTCTGTGTTTTTTTAAATAAAGTTTGACTTTGACAGAACTTTGTTGGCTCGTGCTTTCACCTTCGTTAATGATTTCTTGTCATCATCATTCACTCAAACTTCCCCTTCCTCTCTTCAGCGGCGCTCTGAAGTCGTTTCCTTCTGTCAGTTCACTGTTCGCCAAACACACGAGCACGTCCGATGAACGCTGATGTTTTACAGCGTTAACCTGCAGCGCTGTCAGCTCTCACGCGTTTTTAAATATAGTTATTTATTTATAATGTTGCAGCACAAAACTGATGACAGAGCACACAGTCTCAGAGTACGACATGTCGTGATGAACGGATCATGTGTTTCTCTTCATACAGTTGCTCCTGGTAGACCCTCCACATTCTCCTGAGACTCCCATTTTTCACCGCTCCCCTCCCCCTCCTCCGTCCTGTTCTGCAGACTCCATTAGTTCAGCAGGAAGCAGGAAGCAGTCTCTGATATGAGCCGTTTTCTGTTTTCTCTGTTTGGTCTCTTGATTTAGGTTATTTGGATGTTTGGAGGTGCTGATCAATCATACTTATTCATCATTGATCAGGATTATTGACTCGTCTGAAAAACTGAATTTGGCTGCTGAACTTTTTAAATAAGTTACTCGGGTAGAGACGGAAACACTTCCTGCAGGCTACGTCTACAATTTAACAGAGACGAACACGCTGTCAGCTGTTCACGCTAACTATCTAGCTAACTGTTGGTTGTAAATATTAAGTTCTTGTTAGCACAAATACACTTGCACGCTAACTTCACTGTCAGTTGCTACTAAACCTGTTTATGCTGAACACATGGCCAGTTGCTAATGAGCCGGTTAGCTTCGCATGCTAACTAACTAACAAGCTAACTAACATGCTAACTTGTATTGAAGGTTAAAAAAGTCCAAATGTAGAAGTTAGACAGCTAAAGAATTATTAATTAAACTGAATCCAGCTGATCAATGGAACTCATAACGAGTGCATTGATTCAATGCAGGCATCCTCACAGACAGCTTTCCTCTGTGTTCAGTCAAACATGTTTTTATTCAGTCAGGAAACTGAAGTGTCTGTTTCACCTCGCGCTGATCCAGGATCAGCCTGAAGCCTGAAACAACAACACTGTTCAGTGACCGAACCTCCACCTCTCTCTCGCCGTGACCTTGTGGAGGCGTCGCTCCACGTCAGCTTTAAATATTTATGATCATGCAGAGTGACGGCTGCCTGTAGCATTTTACATCCTGAGAGTCTGATTTCAGCCAGCTACATATTCTGTCTTTTCATTAGGTGGAGGAGGCGGAGGAGTTCAGCCGGGGTCAGGTGAGGGGGCGGAGGCCGAGGGCGGAGAGTCACAATTAATTCAAATTATTGTGCACACCTGTGTGCAGATCTCGCCCTTGAGTGATGCGTACAGCGCGTCACCTGTATGAGACCTGCCGTCGTTCGCCGAGCTCGCCGTGTCTCACAGTTTTCTTGGAGGGAAATTCTCGTCACACGCTTAGATTTCTGATGAAGAGCCGCTCTGAGCTTTCTGTGACCCCTGACGATATCTAATCAATTTACAGATTTCTTCTCTCGTTTCTTTAATTAATTAAAGATCAAAGAGTCGAGACTGAAGCTTCCTCCGCTGCAGCTTTTTAAATGAAGATGAAACATTCACGGTCACACACACACACACACACACACACACACACACTCTTATCAGAAACTCACTGCATGCATTCGAACACATCAGACCTCCTGCTCTCCGAACATGCAGCCTTATGTTTATTTATAATATGCCAATATGGAGCACTTCAAAGAATTGTCCAGCCCTCGAAGAAGAAGAAGAAGAAGAAGAAGAAGAAGAAGAAGAAGAAGAAGAAGAAGAAGAAGCAGTCCTCCCCGAGGTGGAGTCTGTAAATAAGGCCCAGAAGAAGCCGAGGCTCCGCTCGAGTCCTTCTTGGTGGCGGTGAAAAGACAAGACGCTCATCGCCACGGCCGCCTCTTTGTTGTTAACGCTGCTCGTGATGCAACCATGACAACAGCGGCGGCGTCTGGAGCTTCGACTCGGCAAGCTGAGGATTCACCCAAAGGGAGAGCGGCTGCACCGACTGACGCTGACCGAAGAACAAAAAAGAGACGGAGCTCCACACACACACACACACACACACACACACACACACACACACACACACACACACACACACACTCTCACCACATCAGGTAAACTTAGACCACCGAGGGAAGGTCGGCGTCGCAGATTTACGTCCCGTTTTTAGTGAGTAAAGCTTTTTAACGGCTCGACTCTCTCATGTGTTGCCAACGCGAGGATGAGGATGAGGATGAGGATGAGGATGAGGGATTAGTGAGTGAGCTGGCAGGAAGTGGAGATCTTCTGCATAAAGACAGGTGACATCACCTTCATTCACCCTGATATGAAGACACGTTGACACACAGACCTGCAGCTATACAACAAGATCCCACGAGGCCTGATTAGACCGGATCGAGCAGCTCTGAAAGTCTCGCTGCGAGAGCCCGGAGGCCGCTGTCATCAAATCTGTAACATGCTAGCTGAGATTTGCAAGAAGCGTGTGGATTCATCGTGTCCTTCAGGCGACCTTCACCAGCTGAAGTTGGAACAATGTGAAAAGATTTATTCAGCACTGAAACACAAAAAACTCCAAGAAGTCTTTAAACATGACGACAGAGTATCACGCGTGAACATGTTAAAACTTCAAATGATGCACTGTTTCTAAAGTCCAGCAGGGGGCGACTCCACTGGCTGCAGCAATAAGGTCAGATTGTATATAGAGTCTTATGGAGAAACATGGAGACTGCTGGGTTGATTTATTGGCTGAGGAAACAGTTTCCTCGTCAGTTTCAAGTCTTCTTCATCACGGCGTGATGTTCATTTGGGTTTAAAGTTTGTTTGAGAGAAAGCGTTTGATTGGATGTAAAATTAGTACACGCCGTACCCCGAGTGCAGGATGACATCATCAACAACTTTTTATGGTTTATCAGGAAATGACAAACTCTAAAATACCATGAGGAACATATCATTTTGTTACAGAAATGTTCTATTTGACTGGACGACAGAAAGATCGGACTACAGATGCTGCTTTGAGGGAGTTCTCCAGGGAGTTCAAGGGAGAACTTCAAGGGTTTTTTATAAGAACTACAAAAACAACCGACAGACCCGGATACGTGCTAAAATAGAACACTTCATCAGACTTTCTTAATGAGGCTAAAAATGTTGCAAAGTGTGTGAAATGAAAGCAGACATGTTGCAGGAATCAGCAGCAGCAGCAGGTCTGTGCTGTCTGCTGGAGGCTTTAACCCAGAACGTCCTGACAGCGCTCTGAGCGGAGACATTTATAGCGCGAGCCGCCCGGTGGGAGTCCAGACGCCACATCAGCTCCTTATCAGCACCTCGCCTCGACTACGCCTTCCACATGATCACAACACGTCCTCGCTGCAGCCGCTAAGAAAGCCCCTGAGAGCGAGCGGCAGCTGCTGCAGACGACAAACTGGAAACTGTTTGTGCATTCATGCACCGCGCTGCGCGGGGAAGTCTGTGCTTTTCTGCCGTGTCTGTAGACAACAGAACAAACAGTCACCGCGTGACTCACCCTGCAGCCGACTGCATTTGCATTATGGCCTCGCCGCACGCCGCTATCAGCACGAATCAGCTTCCCCCCGACCGAGAGAAGCTGCTGAAAATAAGCTCAGGTAAGCAGTTCAGCTGAGAGCAGCAGCAGGCGGCTTCTGTTGATTCATCCTGACACACTCAAATAATTCACATCTATGTGTTTTTACTACGACGGTGCAGAGCTGCAGCACGCCGAACCGACGCCGGCTGACTGGGACGGCTTCACGGGCGGAGTGTGCACGAACGAACAGCTCAAAGATCCAAAATGAAGCAACGAAAGTCCAAAAAATAAAATCCAGAACTGAGAAAAAAACAGGACGACCCGACAAAGACACGAACAGGTGACACGAACCAGGTGAAACCAATCATGGTGGAACACAGCAAAGGCAGGAAGTAGAAACACTGAGAGGAGGTGAGAACTACAAAATGTGTGGACGCTCCACCAACGATCCACGAGAGGCCACGATCACAGAGGTTTCATGACGGCTGCACTGTAAACTGATTAAACCAGATCTGAATGAATTGAGTCTCTGTCACATTATTTGATCTCAACTTTACAAACTTTAATCCAAAGTGCAGTCACAGTCTGTAAAATTCCACCTTAAATGAAGTCCATCTTAAGGAAAGAAAGAAAACATTTTCAGGTTTTTCTGAGACAGAAATGATTTTCTGCAGCCGAGCTGATTTAAAATTCTGGTGGAGGTCCAGAAGTTTCCAAAGATATCAAATCTGTCAGAAATGTGTTGGAAAAAAAAGTGATGGAACGTTCAGTCTTTGAAAAACTTCTTTCAATATTTTTATCCGCTATAAACGTTATAATAACTTCAATGAAACGCTGCATTTAAAAAATAAAAATAAAACTTCCACTCAGGATTTTCGTCCACGCTGAAGCGTTTTTAACTCTGAATACAATATATGAAATATTTATATCGTTTCAGTCGTCTGACCTCATTCTGTCAACAATCCAAAAAGTTTGGAGTCAGCCGAGAAAGACACTTTGAAAACGTCAGAAAGTTCAGTCTGAATCTCCCCAGCCGAGCCGTCTAACATATTTAAATACACACATTTGAATTCTTATCATCGCTTCATACAACTTAACATCCGTGTGTTTTATCACGTTTACACACACACACACAGCCGTGATGGACACGAGGTCTGAAAATGCAAATAATCCAAAAATAAAATAAAAATCCTCCATGAGAGGATTACACGTCAGTCACAGGCTGGAAATAATGTTTGGGAAAGTTTTTACTTTTCCCGACTCGTGAGGGAAAGTTTGAATAATTCCCCACTCGGTCCGTGACGGAAACCTGAAGTGAACTTTAAACCAGTCGAGGTCGCTCCGCGATGAAGGACTTCATGTTCCTCCACCTGTAATCTGCAGCTCACAGAGAGAAACATCATCATCACGGGCCAGAACACGGAGGACCGAAGCTGACGGGTTAATGAATAAATGAATTTTAATCAACGATGATTTAAAAAAAACGTTATTTCATAGTTCTGAAAGTCCGACCAATGACGGAGAGACGAGTTTGAAGGCTCAAGTCATAAATTATATTCAATTATTTGACTTTATTTTATTTTATTATGTGTAATTTTATAAGAAATAAAATACAACAGTTCAACAAGTGCTGATATATTTTAACTGCATGTATCGACGACTGTTACGTTAACGTTTAATTAACGTTTCATCATATATCTTGGACTGTAACAAAGACGAACATATGTTAGAAACTGAACACGATCAGCTGATAATAAACCTGATCGGCCACCGTCACTAATCAAACCAATAGCTAACATTCAGACAACGTGAGACAACCTTAACAGTTACCTAGTGTTTCCGTAGCGTTGACAGAACGTTCCAGGCGTGCTGATATTCAGTATAACAGCACTCCCTGTTATACTGAATGTGTGTTATTGTTTAAATAATTAGAAACTTCTTCAACAGGTCGTTATTGTTTGTTTTTAAATCAGTTTGGAGCTCTGGGAACTTTTTTTTAACGGGTATAGTCACATAATTTATTAATTAAAAGAACAAATACGTCAAATTGAAACTTAGTTTTACGATAAATAAAATACAAAATTAAAGTAACCTAAAAACAACGAGAAAACACGCTGGAAAACTGAATTTCTGTCTATAATTTGTATAAAACTTACAGCTCTTACTCTGTAGATTCATCAATCAGTTCAAAACTATTACATTTCTTAAATTTTAACTATTTTCATAATCTAAAAAAAATGTCCAAACTTCTCAGATGTGAATATCTCTGACACGTTTCAGGACGTCAAACTAATCGATTAATGATGGTCAGATTAATTCATAATGTAGATAAATGTAGTATTCCTCACGTTTTTAATTACGTGATGTTTTTTCTTCACTGCTATGCAAACAAATTCATTGTTTTCAGACTAATCGATTGATAATTGTTAATCACGGAGCAGTTTTAGCGTCGACACGAACACCTCGGTTTACTTTGCGGAGACAAAGCGACAACCTTTTTTTATCCGACGATAAACATCAAACTCGACGACTTAATGAGGTGACTCAGCTCCAAACTCGTCCTTTAAACCTGCCACACACACACACACACACACACACACACACACACACTTTGTGCTGTGTAACATCTCGTCAATCAGCTGCTTCTACACACACCTGAAGTGACTGAAGAGCATCTCCGCTCAATAGGCTCTTCACTGTTGATTGTGTGTGCGTGCATGTGTGCGTGTGTGTGTGTGTGTGTGAGGATGCTGACAGATAATCAATGTCGTGTGATTGGCTTGTGACCTGGCGGCTGCTGGCGGCGCAGGCCCGTTGTCGTGACGACCTGGCTTAAAAAGGATGCTCGCTCACTAGAAAATTGGTTTGAGGCTGAAGATTCTTTTATTTGCTGCTGCTGTGTGTGTGTGCGTGTGCGTGTGTGTGTGTGTGTGTGTGTGTGTGTGACCAGACAGAGACGATGTCTAACCAACACGAGACGAGACTGTTAAAAATATCAGTCATGAAGTCAAACGTGACGTTTTTATCTGGACCAACAAACACAAAAAGTCACGTTTGAGGTATTTCAGGTGATTCTGAGGACTGCTACAGTCGTCTTTGGCCGGGCCTTGTTTCTCCCTCCAGACTTTGTTTACTTGCTCAGATTTGGTCATTTTCCCGGTGTAAGTTCTTCTAAATATACTTCTACATGTGTGAATATGCTCCGTAGTTAATTAGTTTCTCTTTTGTCTGTTTTTACGACCAGCAGTTTGTGCAGGGTATTTTATTTTGAAAATCCACTGGATTCTCTATGCAGTTTCTGTGTCTGGCTTCCTGCCAGCTCGAGGCGCTCTGTGTAGATTGACGCGTGCTGCTCGCATCAAGCGTCAAAAATAGAACAGACGCGTAATTCACGCGTAGCCGAGCGTCGAGACGCGTCTGAAACGGACCACGACGGAGCCGGTGGGGTTTCAATGACTAGAATGGCAGAGTATTACTCGTGATGACGCAACGCGCCGCGGACGGGCCCGGTGGATTTTGGGGGTTAGCCTGAGCATCCTCGCGGATCAGAGGAAACTCTGAAAATCACCAAAGCTGGAAATACGAGCTCGTCCTCCAGCGATGTTATTAAGTCACGCAGCCTCATACGTGTTTTTGTTCTGACGGAGGAGGCTGTAAAATCCTCTGCAGCTCTTCGGGGAGCCTCCGAGTCGGACGAGCTGATTAAGTTGCGTTTTTCTTGACCAATGGAGTGCGGCGACAGACAATTAGGACGCCGGCGTGCCGCTCTCTGTGGTTGTTATTTCTCAGGCTCAAAATGACCTCCGGGAAAGACTTGTGGATGGAGGAGGAGGAGGAGGAGGCGGAGGAGGGGGGTGAGGTGTAGATAGCCTGCCCAGCATGCTGCTCATCACGGGCGCGTTTGATCTATTGCCTGCCACCTCCCTCCTCCCCCCCTCCCCTCCCTCCTCGCCTCCTCGCCTCCTCGCTCAGTCATACTCTGGCTGTTTGAGCGCCACCAGCCACCCATACATTACACACCAACATCCACTGGATGTGATTTAGGAAGGTAAAAATAACTCTCCCCTCCTTCCTCCGCTCCAGCTATCCATCTGTCCATCCACGCGTCTCCTCCACCTCCACCTCCCCCTCCTCGTCTCGGTCTTCCCGCCACCTGCTCCAGAGCAGATCAGCACACCTGAGGGTCGAGGTGTTTCCTGTCTGGATTAACTGGAAAAATTTGAGGGAAATTTGAGGATTTAGCAGCTTTGAGTCGAGTCTGAGGGCTGCAGCTGAGAATGATCTGCAGGGTTGATTCTTATTTTGTCTGTAGCGTGACAAAACAGTAAAAATACTCATCAGAGACGAAGGTACAGTCTGAAACCACAAAAAATCTCATTTTAATGATACAAAAGAGAGAGAAGCAGCAAATCTTCATAATTTAGACGCTGGAACCACAAAATATTTTGTTATTTTAGTATTTCTACCGTTTAACTCATGACTAAAACATCGTCGTCGCTGTATGAACTTTATAGTTCAGTGAATATTATAAACCGCTGTGCAGAAATCTGATGAGCTGTTTGAAGCGTTACACTGTGACTCTAACTTCCTGTATTTTATGGCCTCACCTGAACTTTAAACACCTTTTCTATCACTGATTAAACTGACAGAAACTTTCTGTATATTTCATTTTATATTCAGTTGATAATAAGAGAAAAGAACAGCTGATGAACTGAACAAGCAGCTGTTGATCAGAGAGTGAAGCTGTGTGAATATAGTTTATGTTCAGGTCTTCACTGAGTCCTCGTCCTGTCACATTTACAGCTGGAAAAAATCAGAGAAACTTTAAAGAGAAATATTTACTTTAGTTTCCTTTTCTTAAGGATAAATTCCATCGGCTGACGTGTCCGTTAGCGGAGATATTCCCGGCCTGGTTTAGAAGCGTCAGACACAGAAACACATCACAGAGAATCCAGTTGATTTTCAAAATAAAACACCCTTTGCAAACTTCACAAATTAACAACGTAGCATATTTACATATTTGGAAGAACATAAACCAGAAAAAAAATGACCAAATCTGAGCAAGAAAACACGAGTGACGTGATGGAGCCTGGTGACGGTTCCACCCGTAAATTTAAGAAAGCTCCGTGACCACCTTTGTAGCTTTAGCGACCCCTCGAGGGGCCCAGGACCTCCTGCTGAACACACAGTAACTGTGAAGTTTGGACGCGTTTGTGTTGTTTAGATTTCCCCAACCCGTCCAACACCTTCAGGATGAACTGGACCCGAGCTCGTGCAGAGCTGGACCTCACTGAGCAGCCCCGGCTAACATCTGAAGGAAAGCCTGACACCAGAAGAGGTGGAGGCTGTTACACCGACACGTATCCGGTCGCGCAGCTTCCAGGTGTGAACTCGCTCCTCTGATCTATGAGCCTGAAGACGACAGAAGAGAACCTCTGAGCGTTCAGTCGGTTCAGGCCGGGCTTCCCCCATAAATCAGCCGCTCGCTCGCTCGCTCTCGTCAGAGGAAGGAAGTAGAAAGTCAAGTGTGAGGAAATCAGGAAAACAGCTGCCAACACGTCTCAGCCTTCATCATCAGAGGCTTCACAGGCCCCAGCAGACTGCTCTCTCTTCACGCCGGCGTTCTCCGGCACACATTTGCACTTGAAAAGAGATCCAGATATTCAAAATAACTCCTCGAGGGCGCTCCTGATTTAATGAAGCAGGCGTTACTCAAATATTGTCCTGTGGCCTGATTCAACGACGCCTGAACGCCGTGGATGTTTCATTTAAAAAAATCATCTTCAGGAGGACTTTGCATCAGGAAAAGTGTAAAACAGAAGTATGTTGTTACTATGACAACCAGTCCTGTACGGACAGGAAGTGTTTATAACGTAAAGCCATGCTGGCAGTTAAAATCATCAGAATTCATTTCACGTCGTCTTTTTTAAAGATTTTCTTCAAAGTATTTATTCTGAAAAAATATTTATTCATGCAGCTCTTTGTTCAGAATATGACAGAAGTGGAATATAATCTTCATAACTTTGTTTAATCACCTGAAAATCAGACTCGTTTTGTTTTTGTTACCTTACAATGACGCCCTCTACAGATACTGTTCAGATCATTATTACTAGAACTAGTCATATTTGTATTATAATTATAGTTTTATTAATCAATTATTGCTGCTGGTCATCTTTGTCTCGGCAGATGTCACGAGGTAACTTGCTGGATGAAAATACAAATCTAGTAAACTTTCTTAGCTTCACCGTTGACATTTATGATTCAGTGTGCAGAGTCCAACCAACATATTGAAATATGATCATAAATGCTGTTGAAACAATGTTTACATATAATTTAATTGATAATAGTAACACAACAAATACTTACTAATGAATAAACACGTCTATAGACGCGCTGTGAGGGATTTTTTTTTTCTGCATCCAGCTCAGAAATTCAAGAGACAAAACCACACAGGAGGCGTTGGCTTGAAAACATCAGTTTCACGGTCAGGTCTGAGGTTCGCCTGCAGTGTGAGGAGATCACTGAGCCAGGAGGGATCACATGACTCCACACTGTTCACCACTGCAGCACCGCTGGCTGCAAACAGGAAGATGAACACAGCTCTGAGGCGTCCACGTTCATTCTCGCTGCTATTTTTAACCGACCGGCTGCCTGGACGTCTCGCCAAAATAAGATAAAATAAACCTCCTGTCCCTCTGCAACCTGACAGACGTGTCTCTGGGTGAAGGAGAGGAGTCGGGGGAGTCGTTCGGCTACATGCGGGACACGTCCATTGATTTCTCGGGGCCTTCGCAGGCTCTTACTTCAGCGAGATGAACGCCTTCGCCAAGGCCACCGGTGGCGGTGAAGAGGAGGGACGAGGGGGGGGCAGTATGGACAGAGCCATGGGAAATCAGACCATAATTAAAAAGCCAAAGACCCCCCGAGCAGATGGTAACCAAGAGAGGAGAAGGACGGAGAGAGAGACAGAGAAATAAGGAAAATGAAACAGTGGATAGAGCAGGAAAAGGAAGACTGATGAGAGGGAGACAATAGGAAGAAAGAGAAAATTAAGATTGAAAAGGTAGACAGGAAAAGAGGAAGGAAGGAAATGAAAGAAGCAAAACTGAAAATAAAAAAAAGATGAAGATGAAAGAGGTCCAGAGGGACGACGGGAGGAAGGAAGACAAAAGATGAAGAGGTGAGGAAAAATGCTGGAAAGATAGAAAACTGGAGGCCAGAGGAGGAGAAAGAGAAAAGATGGGAGATGAGAACATGCGAGAAGATGGACAAGGCAGCGAGGAAACGAGGTGCACGAAGACAAAACTAATTGAAAAAGATAAAACTGAGTAAAAAAAGCGACTCCAAGCTGGAAATAAAGACGAGATAAAGAAAAAGAGGAAATGAGAAAAGGAAGGTGAGCGAGTGAGAAGAGAGATGTCGGAGTGTTGACCTGAACCACGTGAAGCATCTGCAGCATGACGTGTGGAGTTCCTCAGGGCTCCATGCTCGGTCCTCTGCTGTTTGACATTTACATGCTACTGCTTCTCTCTCTTCTCAGATGTTGATCAAACCTTTACAGCCATAATCATCAATCAATAAATATCAGTAACTACGTATAATTACAGACAAACAATAAGGACTGCCGAGGGCGATCAACATACCACGTTGGTAAGATGATGATGTAAGCAGGTACGGAGTGAGCGTTGCTCGTGTGCAGCAGCGATCAGCACACACGAGCTGAAGTGCAAGCGAGCATTTTATTTATCTGCAGGTTTAACAGCTGGTTTGAGGCTGATTGAACCAACATTTGTGTCCAACATTTATCGTGGTCAGATGATGAGAAAATGTGAAAAGATGTTTTTGTTATTGGAGGTAACTTGTACTTTAGTATTTTGTTACATTCATTGTTTTTATTTCTTTGGTTTTGTAAGTATTGGCACTGTTTGTCAGGTCGGACACAGGTTGAAATAGAAGCTGTGACGCCGTGATACTCTGTTTCATGGACCATCTTCTACATCTGGTTGTGGCTGAGCGACATGGAGTGGATGAGGGGAGGGAGCACTGAATTATGGGAAAGTTATTTTGTGTTTGTTTCGAAAAAAACATTGATAACTGCTATATATAATATTTTGTATTTGGGAAAATAAAACTGGACTTTGTCTGATGAACCATGAGTTGTTGAGCCACAGACAAGAAAGTATTCAGAAACAAACTAATACAGATTTTGGATCTATTAAATGTCTTTCATATAATGCTGTTACATTATTAATAAGAGCTGTTCTCACTTCTAACACGGCCTTTACTCACAGAAGCACCTTTAAATAATCAATAAAGGTCTTTATATCAGACCTTCATCACCATCATCGAAGAATAACTCATAAATCAGTCCAGACGTCTCTGCAGGATAAATGTCGAGGGGGAAGCTGGACGTCTTCCTCTGCTCGGCGATACGCCCACTTCCTCCTCTCCCAGCGGAGCGGCGACCCTCACGCCGTCGTGACTCTAATCCCCTCCGCACGTCTGACTCTTCCACACTATGTCAGCTCTAATTGGCCATTACGACAGCCCGGCGCTGCAGCGCTAACCATAACCCGGGCTGAACTTTTAGCCTTAGCGATTAGCCAACATTAGCCTTGTCATTGAAATCGGCGGGCGGACCCTCGTGTGACGGTTGAGGGTCCCTGTGTGTCATCACCATAACGTGGGAAGAGTTTGACGGAGCGCGGACCTTTGTGCAGTTCTCCTCCGACATAATGACACCACGGAGGAGGAGGAGGAGGAGGAGGAGGAGGAGGTGAGACGGAGGCGGTGAATGTGAATGAGGGCGTGTCGATGTGTGCTCAGGCACATGGCTGATGATTCAGTTAACCTTTATTCCACCTGGGAAAGGTTAGCGTGACGTTTACGGCGGTTTGCTCAGAGGAGTCAGAAAGGTGACTGATGAGGTAAGACATGAAACTCCATCCATGACCAGAAGACACCATGTGTTTATTTTCATTCACCTGCAGATGAATGAAGTTAAATCAAAATGTTCTCATGATTTCATGAGGATTCACGGGTCGACTATCATCAACGTTGTTGACCACGTGTTGAGGAGAGGAGGAGAGACCTACAACCAGTCAGAGCAACGAAACTTCTGACGTGGCGCTGAGCGACACACGCGAGTCGAGGCTTTTCAAGCTAAACATGCTAACAGTGAAGTATGAATACATATGAAATGCCCCCTGCCCCATCTCAAATAAACGGCTGTGATTGGCACGATCGCATCCATTGAAGGGATCTGACAGACGAGAGGAAACATCACGAGGTCAGCAAACCAAAATTCATCCTTCAGTCAAACAGAACATGACGACAAGAAGCCAACGAAGGCGTTCAGTTTGTAAGTACACTGCCATGAATAAGATGTTCTGTGTTCTGCTGAACATGGATCTGTTTTTCTCGAAGAAATTCTTCAGAACATGAAGAAATAACATTTTCCTCATAAACTCTTCAGACCTTTTCTAAAGTTGATTAACGCGACACAAAGCGGCTTCACCTTCTGTCGAAGTGTTCGCTTTGCAGATGTACCCAAACTGCCGTCTGCCGGCTGTCGGCTTATTTTCATGTCAATGCGGCGGCGTCAGAGGGGGCTCACACAAACAACAACAAGCGTCCCTGAATACACTCCATTAACTCGAGCAGAGCTGCGACTCAAAGCACCTGATTTGCAATTTAGCAGTAGCTGAGGGCCAACAGCACGAACACACAGCGGCAAACACACACACCACGCAGCCCAGCAACAATGTGCCTGATTGGACTAATTACACACTATTACGCTGCTGTGTTGTGTTCAGGCCACCAGTCCTGAGCTGAGCGGCTTCCTTTGACTTTAACAGGTTGAATACGTTAAAAACACTCATCGCTCGTACGTGCGGCTCAATCACAGCTCATTTATGATTTAGATATTCTGTCGCTCGACATCAAAGAGCAGAAAAAAACGTCTCCGACACTGAAAACCAGCAAACAAAAGCAACAGCGTGTTTGACAGGCAGCGACAAAATAATTCATCAGTGATCCAATGTTAATGCTGCTGCACACAAAGTGTTGTCAGTTGGTTTACGTTCAGTTCTCTCAGCGTTTCTTTGGAGTTTTCTGCCGTCAGCACAGCCGATGAACGCCACAGGAAGTCATGTGGTCAAACTTTCTCAAAGCCTGGACGTAGTCTCCGTTTATGTTTATTTCTGCTGTGAAGTTGGACATTTGAACATGGGGACTTATGGAGACTGACTCCCTTCTGGAGCCAGCCTCAAGTGGACGACAAGAGGAACTGCAGTTTTTGGCTTCACTTCACAGACACGGAGGTTGCTGCTCGTCTCTTCAAACCAAAAATTTTTAATAAAACATTTAAAAGTGAGAGAAGTACAGCAGCCTGAATGTGCCAATCATGGACAGGTGTGGATAAAAATGAGGCTCTTCTGGGGCGCGGACGCGTGAAAATAGGCCGTAAACAGCTGGATGTGTTTACATGGAACATAATGAGGACAGCTGTTGTGAACAAAGTTTCCTGTTTTAGACTTCCAGGGTAAAAAATGTAAAGACGAACAGAGTTTGAGTCAAACGGGTTAGGGTGCATTGTTGTCATCGTCGATTCATCTGATGATTGTCGAGATCATTCATTCATCGTTGAACATGTTGGAGACCCTTCACGCTACAGAACGTAACAGATTATTAAATGTTCTTTAAAATCTATAAAACAAATCTCAACAGACATGAAGGTCAGAACAGTAAATGAGTAAAACAGCAGATCGTTCCTTCACGTGGACGCGTCCATTCATCTTTAGATATCACAGAAATAAACGCTCCCGCTGAGCCCACGTAGGACGCTCCCCGCGACACAAAATGACAAATTAAAAAGAGACGGCGCTCCGTAATGATGTCTCCTGGTGAGGAGCGGGACTCGTCCGCCTCCTGCTGATCTCAGTGTGTGTGTGTGAACACACACAGAGGTGTGTATAACACTTTCCTCTGTTTATGCGTCGTCTCTCCTCCTGAGAGCTCCGATAATGTAATAACGCTCATAACCCGTCAGAACGGATTAAACGTCTCTTTAAACGGGAGAAAATGTAATAAAAGTCTTTAATGTGCTGAAATAAATTGGCACATGATTTCCTCTTCTAATGATGTTATTACATTAAGCAGCAATTCATTAAGTTAACGGGGTTTATTACATGTTTGACTAATTCAGGAGGATTTTTCATTAGAGCGTTTATTACCTCATCAAGCGTTTCGGACACGACGCCGTGCATCGTCGTCTCTTTCTGTACACGGCAGTGTTTTTTGTCTCGACTCCGTACAGCAGCATTTAACCTCAGCCGTCCGGACGGTGGCTCCGAAAGGACAAAAAACACGCACATACAAACAAGAAATGCTGCAGACTCTGCAGCCCTGTGGAGCCTTTCAGCCTCTTTTAGCTCCTAGTTTTAGATCCGCGGCACATTTCCTGTTCGGTCTGAGCAGAAACAGATCACAGTGTAGCGTTTAGCAGCTAAATCCACAACAGCCCGCTCTCTGTGTGATCCTGTGCAACGAGAAGACAGAAGGAGATCATAAGAGCGTTTAAAGAAAGTCTCTCTGTGATTGGCTCGTCGAGGATGAAGGTCTCAGGAGCGTCTGCACGTGAACCCGGCGTCGCAGCGCTGATGTTCTCTAATCAGAAAGCTACGAGTGTGTGTCAGGTGTGCTGCAGCAGAAGCTGCAGGTGTTCAGCTTCTCCAGAAAACTGGCAGCAACACAAATTCATCCTGACAACACACACACACACACACACACACGCACACGCACACGCACACACACACACACACACACACACACACGCTCACATTACAAACTTCAGCGGGGTAGATCTGCTGCTCTGACCCCGAACCTCCACCAAACATCCATCCTCTGCCTGCAGCCCAGCTGGGAGACAACAGGAGGGTGTGTGTCTGTGTGTGTGTCTGTGTGTGTGTGTGTGTGTGTGTGTGTGTGTTGCTGCAGAGCTTCACTTGGTCTCTCCGAGTGCTGCAGTAAAGCAGCCAGAAACGCTGCGACGCTCCACTGAACAATGTTGACGAAGCAGCTCACCGACTGTTTGCCATCGTTAGTCGGACATGCAGCAGTAAATGGGCAGGTGTACAGTGTGTGTGTGTGTGTGTGTGTGTGTGTGTGTGTGTGTGTGTGTGTGTGTGTGTGTGTGTGTATGCATGTACAGCATCAGCATCTCCGACCAAAACAATATGCTACGCACCACAGCTGACCAGACTGTCGACAAAAGCATTAAAACTCACTTCAAAGTGTAAAGAAACTGAATTAAACAAAACTGTCTTTGTGTTTCCAGCAGTCACCTCTGACAGGCTCAGATTGGTTATATTGATTATTGATTATATTAACGATAAATCAACGTTTATAAAACCTTTGAACCAGTTTGATCTTTACGGTTCGTCCTCAGCTGCACGTCTTGGCTTCATTAGAAACTTTTTCAGCGTTTAAAGACGTTTGTGTTTTTGTGTCTTACTATTGACTGCATGATGTGTGTGTGTGTGTGTGTGTGTGTGTGTGAGCTGACTGCTAACAGCTCCTTTTAAAGCTCGGCGTCCTGTTCATTAGCACACTGTGCCCCAGAAAAATACCCACAATCCCCCGAGAGACTGTAATCACAGTCTACTGTTGCTCTCGACGGCCGACCTTCGTGCGTCGCTCCTCGCTCGGCTGATGTTTGGTAGATGTGAAGCATTAATTGATTTTTTATCGTTACCGTGGTAACGTCTGATTAATCACAGCTCGTTCTTCACTGCTCATTAGCGTCGATCCTTCTCGAACAATTATCTGAAAAGTTCGAGAAACTGTTGAAGTTTTCTCGTCTGCTCGAGCTTCTTCAAGGACGACGAATCATTTTCACTTGTTTCTAATCGTCCCGTCGACGTTCAGATTGAATTCATTTGTTTCATTCATCCTGAACGAACAACAGCTGATTCACGTCGTCTGCTCGGTCTCAAGATTTCATTCAAACAGTCACCATCAGTGAGAGATCACTGCTGGCTGTCGTACCTCAAACGCTGTTTAAGACTCTGCACTCAGCTGTAAACAGACTCTTTGTTCAAGTTTCGTCTTCCTGCTCTGATCTGCCGACAGACTCTGAAGATGGCGAGCTCGTGTCTGACATCACAAAGTATCGCGTGCTCCTTTAAGCGTAAAAACTAGATCTCGTGCTCACAGTTCACTTTAATGAATGATGCTCGTTAAAGGCTGCAGTGGTTCACAGCCGGGTCATGTGTGGTCACATGATGAACACTGTAATCTGCACAGGTTTCCACACGTCGAGCTGCATCAGCTGGATTTTGCACTCCATCATACCTGAAACGCTCTCACGAGGTGGAATCGATAAGAGCTCCTCAAAGAGCTTCAGGAGGATTCATGAAAGGTCAGAGCGCTCATCTTTTAGAGATGTGAGCACACATCAGATCTACATGATACACATGCCGTAACGTTCACAGGCAGACACACATGCTCTTTGATAGATGCCTCCATCATGGCTCGCTGATGGGTTCCTGTAGAAATGGATATGACTTCACAGAGAGGAGGCGATGGAAAACAGATCTATCACCGAGCCAAACGCTGTCCGGCAGCCAGCAGGGCGGTTTGTTAACGCCGCCGCTTGTGACGTGAACGATTTATAGAAAACATTTGAACTATATATATACACGACGCTCTGCTGTGTTCATTTTACATTCAGCAACCGTATCTCGTAGAAATTCAATCACACGCTGCCTTTTTGCATCAGCAGTGATGAATGATTTTACCTCCATTAACGTCCTCTGATTTATATTTCAGATACGACGGCACTTATTCTGTGCAGAGACGCTAAAGCGTGATCACAGATTGGGCAACAACACGGTTAACTGCTAGAAATGTTCATGCTGACTGCTGCTCATAAGACAGGACTAATACTGTGACTAGTACAGTGACTACTGACTGCTGCTGTTGGCTAGTGAGGACCGCTTGATGTGCTGTGCTGCTACTGGAAGCTACTGGAGCAGATGTTGGCTAACAAAGACTACTAATGGCTATTGAGGACTACTGCTACCTGAAGGGTGCAACTAAAGATTATTGGGGACTGCAGATGGCCAGTGAGCAACAGTTGTGGCTAGTGAGGGCTATAGTGGCTACTTGATGGAGCCATTCATAGTGAAGCCTGTCAAGTTGGCCTCCATAGCCAAGCAGATATTAAAGACAACGTTTTGAAGATGGTTGAAAGACACTGAGACATACTGTATTTATATTGTTCACGTCTTTAGTTGGCTAATGCTATCAAAACACTGGCTAATGATTGATGGCAACTTCTTTTAACCTTCCTCAGAACTTTGTCCTTTTCAGACGAGCCTTGCGCACAGCAGATCTAAGACCAGGAAACAAGAAAGTAGTCCAAGTAGATTGCCCAACTGCATGTTCTATAAACAGATATCTGCAATTCTCGGAGAGCATATTGGTCAAAACGCAGTTTCAGATCCCATCGGCGATCGTCTGTTTAAAAGTTGTCTGTATTCATGTGCAGATATCTGTTTATAGACGTTAGCAGAAGTGTGTCTGTCTCGTTATTCTTGCATATAAAGTTGCTAATCGGACTGCACAGGAAGTTTGTTGTCCGTTTTCTGGTCCAGAAACATTGGCGGTTTCCCAACAGGCCCAACTGTCTTTAGATGATAAGCGATGCTAACGGCTACCAAGGACTACAGGACAAGAAACGACTACTATGGGCTGCTATAGTCAGAACTAGAAGTGTGGCTATCTGAGGAATATCAAACATCACAGATTCCACCTTTAATATTCAGATTTAAACATTCAGTTTATATAGCCTGCATATATAACTTGACAGGACCGGTGGTGGACACAAGCGGCTGTACTAAACACAGTTTAGAGAGAATATAAATAAGTAAAGATGTTTCTGTATAAATGCCAGGTTGGCTCCAGTGAAATCCAAATCCAATACCCCGGTAAAGGATGTTTTTTTTTCTCTGGAACCAGATGAATAAAAATCATAACACACGATGACAAAACTCTGTAAAACCTTCATGCAAACGTTGGAGCAGTAAAATGCCACAGTTCATCACTGAGCGATTCACGGCATCGTGCTGCAGCTTCACCGCTTCAGTCAACAAACGTTACTGCCCCGTCAGGTTTATATGAACCTGTATGTATAATTCAAAGCCGGTCTTATTACGGACACGGCTCGTCATAACCGAGACGTTACATTTCACATGGTCAGATAAATCTGCGTCCACGTCAGATCTCTTTTCTCCGTCTGTCCGAACTCTGGAGCCGACCTTTGGAAAACATCAACCCACCAAACACAAAGTCAAAATGTCATTTTAACGTCGTTACGGAAACAATCCACCGGCACCGGGCGGGCGGTGGCCAGGTTTGGTTCAAGGTTACTTTGCTTCACCAGACGAGTTGTCCTCCGTCATCTGAAGCTTCTTTGACACGATGAGAAAATAGACTTTTGTTACTTTACTTTTATTCTTTATAAGTGAGACATTATATAAAAAATAACTGCCGTGGGACTCTATTCTTTATCCAACTGAACGATTTGACACAATGTTGGACCTGATTCAATATCTTGGGGCAACGCCCGATGTCTTGGGGCCTCCTGTGAAGACCAGGCCAAGACTTCCTCTGCTTCTCTGGTCATTTTATGCCTTAGAGTAGAGAGATGACAGAAAACAGAGTTGTTGTGGATTCAGCTTGACTCATGCAACTTGACTTGACAGAAAATAAATTAATTATAAAACTTGAACTTGGAAGTTTAAGACTCGTGTCTTGGCTTGGCGGCACGGTGGTGCTCTTGTTAGCTCTGTGACCTCGAGAAGGTTCTGGGTTCAAACTCTCGAGCAGACTGTGTGGAGTTTTTCTGGCAAACACATGCAGGTTAACGGGTGACTAACATGCCCACAAGTGTGAATGAACTGGGGTGAAAAACATGGCGGACTCCGTGGAAGAGGACGTCTGTAGATATAAAGTCTCATTATAATGAACAGAGTTATGAAGATTATATTCTGTACATAAATCTGACATACCGGACCTTTAAGTGTCAGTTTGGATCAGTACACACTCGATCATAGACTCAGTAAACATCCAGAAATCTGAGCAAACATCTGACTCCAGCTCACTGTTTGAATAGAAGCATCAGAGTTTCTTTATTTCCCCTGAACGATGAGAGAAGAGAAGCAGCTGGCGGTCGTGATGGAATGAGAGTTTTGTGCAGGACAAAGGCTCAGAGTTGAACTCCGATTCATCTTGTTTGTCCTGTTTATTGTTCGTTCAGCTTCTGCGATGGAAATAATGAGAAAAATGAAGAAGAGCGCCTTCTGCTTGACTCGATTGTGGATCTGAATGATGCTTCACGACCTTTAATTCTTCCCACTGTGTGATTCTCTTTCCAGGCTAATTTCCAGGTGAACTCTGTCTGCAGCGTCTGAAGCTCCGCTCTGAGCCATTACCGGTAAATAGAGGTGATTTTCCTTCATCGCGGTCGAGCAGGATATCAATATGGCTTCCTCAATTATCGGCGCGACGCAGGGTGCAGCCCAGACAGTGACGGAGGAGGTTTGACCCGCCTAAGCCTTCCATCCACCGAGCGCTCTCCACCTGTGGTTTGTGGAGGAAAAATGATGGAGGCTCCATAATCGTTATCTTCCTTCCACCGTTACTTACTGCAGGTAATAGTTTCCCCAGACAGGAGCTCTCTTTGCAGCCTCGGCTGATTGTGGCGTCTAATAGAGTCCGGATGGATGTGGGCGAGTTTAAAGGCGGAGTCGTCCGGTGATGGTGTGTTTAATAGCTGAAGGATAAAGACGATAAGCTTCACTGGAACGTCCTCGTTTCACCCAGATCCAGTTTGAAAATGTTCCTGCAGAGTTTGGAAGTGTGGACGATGAGTCACAGCAGGAAACAGGTGAGTCAGATCCACGGCGTGACGACTCAGCTGTTTGTGAAGATGCATCATGGGAGGAGAGAAACTCTGTCTGCTGAGACGACGGTGAGTCTCTGCTGAACTTTAGATGATGATCAGTCTTCACAGGCGACACAGAAGCATTAAAAATACGTTGTTTAACTGTTTCGTACTAACGTAACTGTTCTGTGTAAGTTGACTTATAAGAACATTCAAAGCTGCTCCATCAGAACGAATCACATTTGAAAAGTTTGATGCCAAATATATTATAGTCCATAGGTGCGTTCACACGGTCACTTCTGTCTAAGTTCAGTGTACTGTGAGTACCCGGACACGCTGCACACTTCTCGCCCTCAGTGGACGCCATTTTGGCTACGTAGCGGAAGAGGAGGGGAAAATGGCGGCTGAGGAAGCTGCTGAAGGTGAAGAAGTTGAGGTGAATACCTCAATACACAAATGTGAGTTGTGCATATGATTTATATATTTATATTCTGGAGGTCAGATGTTGGAGCTAACGCTCTGCATGGTTGCTGTTCGGCGAAGAAGGAGCGCTAAAATGTTGCTATCGATGTTTGCAGTGAGTAACACTAACCTCTACATCACGTTCCTGACAGTGTTTCTACACCGCCACTCATCCTGCCTGTCTCTGATTGGCCAGTACTCGTTGCAGCTTAAACATGACGATGCGGCGGAACCTGAACGTGAGCAATTTTTCTCTATCCGGACCTCCTGAAATCAGAATTGACTACACCTGGTCTACACGATGCGCACCACACCAGGAAGTACACAGAGTACTACATGGAAGTATCACAGGTGTTTATTCTGGTTCCTGAAATGTTTCACATTTCTTGTACACAGGAAGTCACACCCTTCAAAATAACATGCTGTTAACACCGGTGCCTTGATCACCATCATGTCTCCTCACTGAAGCAACAAAAGGCCGATTGTTCAGAAGAATCCATCAAAGCTGAAACGTCTCATCACAAACAGGCTGCGTTCACAAACAGGCTGCGTTCACAAACAGGCTGCGTTCACAAACAGTGTCCTCCATAATCAACCAGTCCGATCCTCCAGGAGCTCGTCTCAGCACGCAGCTCGGCCCCATTATTTCAAATCAGCATTCAAATCACACTCACACACACTCACAGTCCGTCACTGAGCCTCACACACACACACACACACACACACACAGGAATATTTGCTCATATACATGCACACACACACACACACACACACACACACACACACTGATCCAGCAGCTGAATAAAGCCTCATTGATTCTCTCCTCCTACGCAGGAACATTACTTCCGAGCATCGTACGATTATCAGACATGAAGAAATGAAAGATTGACCGAACGCCCACCATGACGCACTCGACGCGTGCTGAAGGGAGGACGAGGAGGACGAGGAGGACGAGGAGGACGAGGACAGAGATTTAGGATGCAGAGGAGTATTAGAAGGAAACTTTGGTATTTTTCAATCATTTGACTGATGCAGTTTTTGAAGTTTGATCAGTATCGGCTGTAACGTGTAATCCTTCGCCCACCGTCAACATATGTCCACTAAAACAACAGTCAGCGGTCCCCAAACACCGGGCTGCGGACCGCTGCAGGTCCGCGGGTCATTTGCCAGAACGTTTGTGACCAGACATGACGCCATTTTAAATTAAAGCTAATTTAAAATCTCATCGGCGTTTGTAATAATTCCAGTAACGATAAATCCAGCCTTGGAACCGAGCCTTCCTCGACAGCATCGACTGTTTCTCGTCTGATATTGGTACCAGCGCTCCGTCTCCTCATTCACTCCCATGTCACTCGACCACAGCGGACCGAAGACAAACAGACTTCTTCCTGTCAGTATTTTGTGGCGTAAACTGTGAGACACACTCAGACAGAGAAGCTGCTTCATGAAATAAACAAAGCCAGAACACACACAGGTAGAATCTCAGAGTTTAGTCCACGGATCCACCTGGAGCGCGCTCAGTTTGAGACATTTCAGGCCGACTGTGGAGCAGTTTGATCATCTGATCGGACACCGCAGCGTGACGTTATGAACGGAAAGAAGCGTCGAAGTCAACACACAACACTGACTTCCAAACGAGGTGGAGAGGAGACCACGCTCGATCAACATGGAAGCAAAGCTCGCACAGGAAGCGGCCTCTGCACCGCCTGCTATCCCACAATGCCTTTAGTGTAACAGGAAATGAATCGAGCTTGTTTTAATGAAGAAACCAAAAGCTTTGATTCAGGTGGAGGAACGCCACAAACAGCGTGCACCGCAGTGTCCATCAGCTGCATCAATCTTCAACAGACTGCAGGACGAATAAAGGAGGACAGACAGAGAGGAAGGAGGAGGAGGAGGAGACGACTGGGAGATAAGAGAGAGAGAGAGAGAGAGAGGAGGAGGAGGTGGAGGAGGCCCAGAGGCTGATGGAGTACTCACAGAATGAAGATGACGACACCAGGAGCCGATATCAAAAGATTCCTCCGGATGATGGAAGCCAGTTTAATCTCGGCGGGGTCCAGGACAGACGGACGGACGGAGTATACGATCCACAAGGAGGAGGAGGAGCGCTGGGTAAAAGCTCCGGGGTGAAGACGACTTTTAAAAAGAGGAAGTGAAGCTTTTGGGGGGGGAAACCTCGAGGGTGTCTGTCTCTTTCTATCAGTCCCTTTTCCTTTTTATCTCACGCTTGATACGGAGGCTGCAGGGACACTTCGAGATAGGACATGTCCACGATGGGGAGGAAGAGGAGAAGAATCTGGAAGGAGGAATGAAACAGAGGAAAGAGAAGAGGAGGTGTCCTCCAGACTGAGTAAATCTGTTTGACCTCGAACACGAAACAAAGCGTCGTCGCTAAACGAGGAAAAAGTGAAACATCTGAGGCGGGAGGAGGAGGAGGGCGCTTCCTCCTGATACTTCCTCCTGATACTTCCTCCTGATACTTCCTCCTGGAAAAAGACGGATCTTGTTTGTGGATGAGACGAAGGAGAAAACACACAAACGTGGGCAGAAACAAACTCAATTACAGACGGACGGAGATAATGGTGTGTGTCGGTGGCACCTGCTCTGCCTCCTCGTCTTTCTCTTCCACCTGACTGCCAAGATTAAGGCGTATAATCAAATTCTCTTAATTGGCCCTGATCGTGGCGACCGGCCAAGAGTCTCTCTTCTTCTTCCTCCCTCCCTCACTTGGAGTGACACTGAGTGGAGGCTGGAGCGCCTGTCAGTCAAGACTCGGGGCTCCTACAGTCAACTCTACCTGCTGACTCACAGCTAGTTGTTATCTCTGCTGTCTGCCGCCGCCCCGATCTCGCCATATCCACCCCGCCCCGCCTGCCCCGCCCTCTGCTCCTCCCTCCTATCGATTACCCAGAATGACTGACGGGATGCTCTTTTAGCCCCGCCTCCTTCAACCCCTCGCCGTCTTTGTGTTTGGATCTAATCTCTCCTGCTCTTCCTGCGTCTAATCCCCATCTAGATCTGCTGTTGCTAATTGGTTTCAGGTGTCTCTGGTGGCGGCGGTGGCGGGAAGGAGAGTGAGAGAGAGAGAGAGAGAGAGAGAGAGAGGAGGGAAGGAGGGAAGGAGGGAAGGAGGGGAGGGCGGCGATGGAAGATTTCACGCCGCCGTCGCCATTAATTAAAAAGATGATTACTCAGAATGCGAAGATTAAAGATGAAAATAGGAAGCGCCGCAGCCGATAATAACCTGGTAACACTTTATAACTCCTCGCTCAGCTCATACACTGTTTTCTTTCTGTGTGTGTGTGTGTGTGTGTGTGTGTGTGTGTGTGCGTGTGTGTGTGTGTGTGGTCGTACATCCAGCAGCTTGTTAAAAATGGAGGGAAAACAGGATTTTGTGCAGGTCGGCGGCTACATGACAGAGCGAGCGGCGCGTCACCTCCTGCGAGTCGACATCTTTAGAGACAAACTGGAAAGATTCGTCTGTTTTTGTCTTTTGTCCAGTTTTTTACATCCACGTGTCGAAGCGTCACGCTTTTTTTCACGTCACACAAAGTCCATTAAAAACACCCACAATCCTTTGCTCCGCTCTTCAGCGTCCTCAGTGCAGCAGCCGGGGACCGCTCAGTCTTTGAACGGATGCGGTTGCCATGGCACCTCTGAGGAAGATGTGTTGATTGGCCAGGGAGCTGTTTGTGAAGGGAGGGGCAGTCACAGTGGGGTCACCTGGAGGGCTCACACCTGTGGCATGCTGGGAAATGAACGCCACGCTGAGGCGGATCTGACGAGACCTGCAACGACAAGAAAACAGACGACAGAGATTTTAATCTGGATTCTAAGTTTACTCGTATGAATGCGACATTAACGTAGACGTAGTCGACGTAGTCTCTGTGACGTCCCCGCAGACTGTCTAAAACCTGGACGTAGTCTCTGTGACGTCCCCGCAGACTGTCTAAAACCTGGACGTAGTCTCCGTGACGTCCCCGCAGACTGTCTAAAACCTGGACGTAGTCTCCGTGACGTCCCCGCAGACTGTCTAAAACCTGGATTTCCGTTTTCTGACATATTAAGTCAACGTCAGTGTTTCTTGTTGCTGTTTTCACCTGAGTCACACTCTGCAAAATAAAAAGCTAAATGTTTGTTTCCAAACTAAAATATAGAAATTATAGAGGAAGACAAAACACAGAGGAGTGAGGCAGATAATTCTATTACACAGTCACGTTAAAGATGAACAACAAAGAGGATTAAGTTCAGACCTACACAACAAAAGTCAAATTAAGTCGACAGGCGCAGACATGACGGAGGCCGATAAAACATGCGAGTGACAAACAGGAAGCAGACATGAAGGGAAATATAAAGCTCGAGTGTTGGAGGAGGAACAAGGAGTTTATGGAGAAACAAAAAGGATGTTCAAGAGAAGAGAGTGGGAGGAAGAGATTCAAAGAAACAAACTGTGATCTGTGCGAGCTGCTACTTTAATAATCTGGGTCATAGACGTCGACTCCAAGAACTGCATCGACTGACTCAGAGGCTCCCGAGAGGACCAGCCGGTCCATCATCCCTCGAGGGCCTCAAGGTTCGAACACAACCCACAAGGAGACAGATCCGTCTCACCAGCCTCATTTTCAAGACGTGGTAAGACCAAATTCACGAGCAGGAACAAATGGCGCCCAGTTAGTGGTTCACTACTTTGTAATCTTTCAATCATAAACTCTGTAAATGAGCTCGGTAGCATCGTCATAGATGTTCCTGTTTATCAGCCACGTGTTGGAGATCACCATGGTTATCCAAAAACACAGAAAACCAGCTGACGTCTTTATGTGCTTTAACTTTAAGGCTGTACGGCAGCTCAAAGTGAAATATGTCACATAAAAGATTGATTAAATGATTATGAGTGATAAACAGAGAGACGCCCAGCAGAGAAACCAAAGCACGAATAATTACAGTCCAATTCCGATGAACGCGCTCTGAAAACATGCAGCTGTTACACTGTTTGAAATGATTACTGCGATTTAATGTGAAACTCTGAAAACGTAACCTGCACTAGAATTATCATTAATACCCAAACAGGGAGGAAGACGAGCCGAGCTGTTCAACAAAGACGATTCAAATGATCCGGCCTGTTTTTTTATCTCCATCACAGCGAGCTGGTTCATGCAGGCCGCTCAGCACACACAAGAAAATATGCTGTTTTATTGCTGCACAGTCACTTATTGCATAATATCACCTGTAGCGTGTGCACTGCTCTATGACAGCCACAGCAAAGAACTGCAAATGTCAAACGGAGGGCTGCTCTGCAGAACGTAGCCTGGAGACACACCGACATCCAAAATGGAGTCTAAGAAGACCTCATCTGTACTTATGAGGACATTCACAGTGAATTATAATACACTCATGGACACATAATGTTTTTATATGAACTATAACAAGTCATAAAACATTATAGATGTGACTTGATGACTGATGGAGCTCTGATGACCACTTATACACACCTGTACACACACACCACAACAATCAGCTGTTGAAGGAGGTCAGCTGACCTCTAGTTAACTAGTCAAGAAGATCTATGAGACACTTAAAGTTAAGTTCATGACTGTTTGTGTACATGTTGGACACTGTAAACCGGTTACTGTGAAATTCACAGTAACTAACTGGCAGCTGTTGACAAGTAAGTCTACAGTTTATTATTAGTGACTGTCATTTTCTACAAAACATTATTGGTTACCATCCTGAGAAGTTGGGAAGGTGGCTTGAGCTGCCTCTAAGAGTCGGCTGATCTGTTTTTGTAAAAGCGTTACGGCTTCGCCCGACAACACAGCACGACCTGAGGGTCATCAACCAGCTAATTAGGAACACGAATCAACACTGGACACTGATTCACTGGACAGGACCCACAGCCGTGGAAATTTGGAACCATTGGAAAACTTTTTTAGAATTAAGACTCCACCAGAGCCGCTCGGGGGAAGGGAAACCGGTATTGAACTTGGCCACCTGACCTCAAATATCAACAACACACATCAGAATATTGGAGAAAGGTCTCTCTTTCATCCCCACTGCAACACTATGTAAGGACACCCGACAATCCCTGGCAGCCGATTTACAGCAGTACCACAGGAGGCTTAAACTAGTGGCCTACTTCAACGCTTCAGATTGGAAATGGAACCCTTCCACCTACGATCTTCATGGGAACCGCACGATGAGTTACTGCCAGGGGACAAAGAAAGGAACGACCCAATCTCTCCAAAGAGGAGGAACAATCCTTGAAGGACCTGACAATGTTATCCAACATCGTGATCAAACCAGCTGACAAAGGTTCGGTAGTGGTAATCATGGATAGAAAGGACTGTCCAGGAGGCCTCCCGACACCTACATGACACGTCCTACTACCGCCCACTAGCCAAACCAATCTACCCAGAAACAACGAAGATTAATCACATCATTGAACAAATGGTTGAGGGTAAATACCTGTCCAAATCCCAGGCCATCTACCTGAAGGGTCAAGCGCCTCCCAGACGATATTTTTACCTATTACCCAAAATTCACAAGGGTCCGAGCTCGTGGACAGTCCCCCATCGGATTCCCCCAGGTCGTCCAATAGTCTCGACTGTGGCAGCGAATCATTATCACTTTATCAACCCACTGTCCATCAAACATGGAAGCTATGTCAAAGACACCAACGACTTTGTGACCAAGGTTAAGTCATTAACTACCTCCAGATGTCGAAAGCCTCTGCACCAACATAGACACGGAAAAGGGAATCGAGGCGATCCAGAACATTTTTGAAAAATACCCGGATCAGACACATTTTGGACTACTACGTACGACGAATCAACACGTTGAATTTAACGGCGATCTGGAGGTAAAACTCGCTGACTGTTCAAACATATCACATCAAATGTCAGCACGTCTACAGATTTCTGGATACCGAGTGCAGACAGTGTGACAACAGCAGCAGTCTAAACTCAACTTGAACTCGAGTTCTTCTGTTTCCACCTCGTGCTGATGTGTTTGCTTCTCTGAGGGTTGGAGCTGCCTCTGCATTATGTTTATGTGATGTAACGTACAGGCTGCCAAACGTAACGAGCAGCTCTCTGCAGTGTTTCAGCCCAAGGTCGGCGTTGTCAACAACGTTTCGGGGTACCGTAGCACTATCACGGTTACATAACGCCATCAGAACACAGCGGGCGCTGCAGCGCCGCCTTGTTAGGAGGGCAGGCGGTGCAGTGCTTGAGCTTCTGTTCGGTTCCACATGAAGAGAACGGCAGACAGCAGGGAACTTTGAACACACACATTACACACTAATCCCACTGTGGGGACGTGCACCATATGTCACAGGTCAGAGACTAACAGTCCTCCTCAGCTCCTAATCACCGCCGTCCTCCAGAGACTCCATGCTTTCAAAGTAAAGGCCTACTTTTGATTCCAGCCTGACCTCATAATCTGTTTTATTCACTACAGAACAGACACGGTGCATGCTTTGTAATAATCCTGTACTTTGCATGAAGTCACAGTTTACGGTCCAAACGTTCGACCTCTGTGCTCACACCAGACGTAAAGACAGAGAGGAAACTCGACGAGAAGCTGCAGCTGGTTGTAAACATGCAGCTAAACTTTATTTGTGTCAAGACTACAGAGACCACAACGCCACGATTACATTAAAACAAGCTGACTGCAGGAAGTGATCAAACTGCCGACTGAAATATCTGACCTGCATCAGATCATGAGTCGCAAATTTTAACTGAATTTTAAAAATATTGTTACAATCCTCGATCGATTTGTGAATATTAGGAGTCAGTTCACGAGATAAGCAGTAGGTGGCGCCAATTCTCCGGTCAGAAAACCAGAAGAAGAGATCGCAACAAGATGACGACGTTAAAAGAAACTCAAGTTTTGTTTTTTAAAAATTTTCCATCAAACTTTTCTAACTTGAAAGCATCAAAATACATCGAGGAAAAGTGCAAAAAAAAGAAGCTGCAGTTCCTCAAACGTCCACTTGAGGCTGGCTCCAGAAGTGAGTCAGTCTCCATAAGTCCCCATGTTCAAATGTCCAACTTCACAGCAGAAATAAACATGTTTACAGCCTGGTACAAAAAACAGTTTTGGTCTCTGTAGCTAATTTCCCCGTTCATGACAACTGTACTGAGGGTGAATTTATATACAACTCACCTGTTCAAATTATATTAAGGCTTAAAGTTATGCAGGATTAAGAGCGTGGACGCTTTGATTGACAGGTGGGTGTCGTCACAGGTGACTTGTTTGAGCAACCAGGCGTCATTGGTGGTGATTAAAATCTGTCCAGAGTAACTAGGTAATAACTGTTTAACAGGTTTAATCTGTTTCAGGGTTGTTTCTGATGTTTTTGCCTCGTTTTGTTGACTGGTTGCAAACTACAATAAACATTTACTAACAGTATTTAACGGTTTTTAAGATTATCTGCTCCTGCTGATCATATTTAAACTGTGTGACAATAAAAATGATGTGAACAAACTATTTCAAACCTCTGCTGCTCTCTGTTTGTTCGCGTCTTCTAATGTGTTTTTTAAAGCCTCTTTAACGTCGACCTGTGCTGCACATGAATGCAGACTCTTCACAGCTACTCGAGCCGGAGGGGCTCACGTAGCTGTCGAGGGTCCACTTTATCCTGCGAAAGTCTTTCAGCGTTTTCAGGGTGACGGAGTGCGACGGTCCAAACACTCGTGGTGAATGTTGGTTTAGTCCAAACACTCGTCTGTACGAGCAGCAGTGACAGACGGAGTGTAGATTTTACAACGTATTGTTAAACTGTCACAGTCGGCTGAATGTTACTGCGTTCAGAGCATTAAGGTCTGAGTGATTTGACGTGAACGGTGCATTAAACGACATGAAAAGTGAACTTTTACTGAAACACGTCGTGTTAGAAAATGTCTGAACTTTGTAATTTGAGCTACGACTTTGTTTTTCAGGGATTGTGCTTTTATTTTGAAAGCGATTATTTAATTAAATATATAATCAATATTTGATTGATCTCTGATGAACATTATGATTAACGAGTAAACGAGCTTTTGTTTCCTCTTGATAACGAGTTGACTTTCCCACTTTGACATGAATCACTCACTGCAGGTGTTTCCTACGATGAAGGCTCTGTTCCATTTAGTGCAGCAGAGACTTTCAAGTAAGTCAACACGCCCCACAGTTTGACCTGAATGGAACGGAGCCTTCATTAGTATCACAGGAAACACCTGAGTCTGTTGACGTCGAGATAATGAAGCTTGTTTTATCAGGATAATGAAATAGATGGTCTTTTAGTAACTTTTTATTTTTGTGATTTCTTGATGATAATTCTGATAAAACATTTCACTATAAACTTATATTGTAGTTTTTAAAGTTACAAACAAAACATTCATCTGTTCTCTGAAGTTTACAGTTTTGGCACCATTAAAGATGATTTTTTTCTGGATGTTTGTCCCTGATGGAGCTGAGATGATGATAACACAGACAAGTGTAAGATATGAAGAATCAAACTATGTTTGAGTTATGAACCTTTCTGTCGTGTTTGTTTGGCTCTGATCATCTGAGACGTGAAGAAGAAGCTTCACTGTGAAATTTAACGTCCTGACTTCAACGACTTCCCCCGTGAGAGACGTTTGTTACAGTCAGTGAGCCGGACTCACACACACACACACACACACACACACACACACACAGAGCTCGTAACTAATGACGAAAACGACGACGACAGGAAGTCAACAGGAAACAGTATGAATGATGATTCCAGATTCCATCAGGAATATGATCCAGCTACAAACTGCTGCCAGTCTTCAGTTAAGACTCTCTCTAAGACTTCTTTGTCTGCACACTCAGCTGGAAACAGCTGGCCTGGCTCCATCCAAAGGCAACAAAATCCACCTACCAGCAGCTCTGAAGCTCATCGATGGTGAACACGAGTATCCTGTTTGGAGCTCAGTGTCTTCCTAGCTCAGTTCATTCACTGGCTCTGCCACGCCCTGCTCCACCCTGCTCCACTGCAATCAGGACAATCACACACACCTGCTGCTCACCTGCACACACACACACACGCACACACACACACACCTGTTCTCCATTGGCTCAGATCTCGTCCTGTAAGTTACGTGAGATGTGTAAAGAAACGTATGATCTTTCCTCAGACTGAACCGACTACAGTCTAAAGCTGCTCTCATGGACTCAGACTGTAAACAACAAACCAGGTATCATTTTATTGGTGAGGCCAGCAGAGAACGCCTTCGATAGTAATGCTAGTCCTCCACCATGGAACATCCACCCTGATGTAACACAACAAACTCTGATTACATAAAATAACAGACATGAAATAATTAGATTTAATGTTTTTTATTCCATTCTTTGTAAACAATACCACATCACCATAGCAACACAGCCATGCTATGACGCTAGAGGCTTTATCAGACCACCCACCTGTCAGTCAAAGCGTCCACGCTCTTAATCCTGCATAACTTTAAGCCTTAATATAATCTGAACAGGTGAGTTGTATATAAATTCACCCTCAGTACAGTTGTCATGAACGGGGAAATTAGCTATAGAGACCAAAACTGTTTTTTGTACCAGGCTGTAAACATGTTTATTTCTGCTGTGAAGTTGGACATTTGAACATGGGGACTTATGGAGACTGACTCACTTCTGGAGCCAGCCTCAAGTGGACGACAAGAGGAACTGCAGTTTGTGTTTCTCTTCACAGACAAGACACAAACAGAAAAGTAAAACAGTGAAATCAGCTTTGAATAATCAATAAATTATCAGTGATGGTGTAAACATAAACCAGGAGACATTTCTGTGTTTAAGATTTTAACTTTCACAGTAAGGAGGAATTTTAAAGTCTGTGTATATAATCAAAACTTTAGTGCAAACTAACTTTTAATATGAAATTATTTAAATGTGAAACAATGATTAGAAACACTTCCTGTGTAATTCTTCTCACCTGTTCTCGTCTTTGTACGGCAGCAGCGACGTGCCGACTGTGTTTAAAAATGATCCTCTTTGATTCAAGAAGAAACCGTTTGACTCTTTGAACATCTATTACTCTTCTGTAATTTCACTCCATCCATCCACGTTCACCCAACGGAGACAGCCTCCAATTAAAAACCACCATTTTATCTCCCACCGAGCTGCCAATCATCTCTCACAGTCACTCCGTTAAAGGCCGCCCACGCGAGCTTTAATTACGACATAAAAGCGCGAGGCCTGACATCTCTCTCTCTCTCTCTCTCTCTCTCTCTCTCTCTTTCACCTGACATAAACCGTGACGGCTCATTCCCGCCCATCGACGGCAGCCATATCCGCCGTGCGAATGGCTTTTCAAACGGCGTTGATCGAGTTTCTAACTGATGTCATCTGCCATCAAAGACATGATGAACGCCCCCTCCTCCGCACGAGTCGAGCAGAGGACGCGCTGAGGGCTGATATATGGCTGCTGGCATCATGTAGGTTCATAAACTGAAGTCACACGGAGACAAAAGGGGACGCAGGAAACGCAGCTGACGGAGATCTGAGCTCCTGATACCATCTGACACCATCTGTGGAGAATTTACAGCCCCATCAGTCAACAGCATGATGTGGAAATCATCTTGCTGTCACCTTCGCGTTGCGTCTCTTTGCGGTCGCTTTGTGTCTCTTTGTGGACGTTTTGCGTCTCTTTGTGGTTGTTTTGTGTCTCTTTGTGGTCGTTTTGCGTCTCTTTGTGGTTGTTTTGCGTCTCTTTGCGGTCGCTTTGTGTCTCTTTGTGGACGTTTTGCGTCTCTTTGCGGTCGCTTTGTGTCTCTTTGTGGACGTTTTGCGTCTCTTTGTGGTTGTTTTGCGTCTCTTTGCGGTCGCGTTGTGTCTCTTTGTGGACGTTTTGCGTCTCTTTGCGGTCGCTTTGTGTCTCTTTGTGGTCGTTTTGTGTCTCTTTGGGGTCGCTTTGTGTCTCTTTGCGGTCGCTTTGTGTCTCTTTGCGGTCGCTTTGTGTCTCTTTGTGGACGTTTTGTGTCTCTTTGTGGTCGTTTTGTGTCTCTTTGCGGTCGCTTTGTGTCTCTTTGTGGTCGTTTTGTGTCTCTTTGCGGTCGCTTTGTGTCTCTTTGTGGTTGTTTTGCGTCTCTTTGTGGTCGTTTTGTGTCTCTATGCGGACGTTTTGTGTCTCTTTGCGGTCGCTTTGTGTCTCTTTGTGGACGTTTTGTGTCTCTTTGCGGTCGCTTTGTGTCTCTTTGTGGTTGTTTTGTGTCTCTTTGCTGTCGCTTTGTGTCTCTTTGTGGTCGCTTTGTGTCTCTTTGTGGACGTTTTGTGTCTCTTTGCGGTCGCTTTGTGTCTCTTTGTGGTTGTTTTGTGTCTCTTTGCGGTCGCTTTGTGTCTCTTTGTGGACGTTTTGTGTCTCTTTGCGGTCGCTTTGTGTCTCTTTGTGGTTGTTTTGTGTCTCTTTGCGGTCGCTTTGTGTCTCTTTGTGGTTGTTTTGTGTCTCTTTGCGGTCGCTTTGTGTCTCTTTGTGGTTGTTTTGTGTCTCTTTGCGGTCGCTTTGTGTCTCTTTGTGGACGTTTTGTGTCTCTTTGCGGTCGCTTTGTGTCTCTTTGTGGTTGTTTGCGTCTCTTTGTGGTCGTTTTGTGTCTCTTTGCGGTCGCTTTGTGTCTCTTTGTGGACGTTTTGTGTCTCTTTGCGGTCGCTTTGTGTCTCTTTGTGGTTGTTTTGCGTCTCTTTGTGGTCGCTTTGTGTCTCTTTGTGGTCGTTTTGTGTCTCTTTGTGGACGCTTTGTGTCTCTTTGCGGTCGCTTTGTGTCTCTTTGCGGTCGCTTTGTGTCTCTTTGTGGACGTTTTGTGTCTCTTTGTGGTCGTTTTGTGTCTCTTTGCGGTCGCTTTGTGTCTCTTTGTGGTCGTTTTGTGTCTCTATGCGGTCGCTTTGTGTCTCTTTGTGGACGTTTTGTGTCTCTTTGCGGTCGCTTTGTGTCTCTTTGTGGTTGTTTTGTGTCTCTTTGCGGTCGCTTTGTGTCTCTTTGCGGTTGCTTTGTGTCTCTTTGTGGACGTTTTGTGTCTCTTTGCGGTCGCTTTGTGTCTCTTTGTGGACGTTTTGCGTGTCTTTGTGGACGTCTGATGCCATCTGTGGAGAATTTACAGCTCCATCAGTCAACACATCCTGAATTTCTTTTAAAGGCGTCTTTCTGTCACCTTCCTGGTCCGTTACCTCTCTCGTCTCGCTCGAGGACACACTCGTTATCGTTCTCGGTGTCTCTCGGCGTCCCTCTTAGTGTCTCTGTTTGTCTCTCCTTTGTGTCTCCTTGGCTCGGGTCATCAGAACATCTTCAGACAACAAAGCAGCTCCCTCTGAATACTCAACACACGTCATTCTTTTCCATTCCACTCCAACATGACAACAAAAAGAAATAAATTCATCATTTCTGAGACTTTTTCGAGTGTCCAAGGTCAGCACACGTACAAACTTTGTCTGTTTTGGGGGGTCTTTCATGTCGTGTGTGCTTTTTAGATGAGCGGTGAGCAGCATAAGACATAAAACACCTCCTGTTTTCTGTGAACAGGAGCTCCACAGTCTTCAACTATTTCTCCTCTTGCTGCTGAGTACTACATACTTGTGGTGTCCTCCACCAAGTTTGCAGACAGTTTAACATCGGTATTCTCACACACAAACCAAAGACAGTAAATCTGAGGGAAATGGCTTGAAGAGACCAGATTCTCGAGTCGATATGAAACATATACGGACACGTTTTGTCTCAGATCTCAGCCGGAAGACGACGTTTGAATCATTACATCTCCTGTAAGAGACTCGAATGGCCCCGAACACAATTGATCATTTTAATCATTAACCTTGATCTACGTAAACGTACATGTTGATAATCGATCATCTTCTCCGAGCTTGTCGCCGCTCCTCTCTACTGCTGAGGTGAAAAAACATCCAGATGTTTCTGTCGTACAGGCGGTCAGGTCATGGTGTTAAGAGGTGTGCGTGAGTGTGTCTCTTTGAGGTCGTTTTGCGTCTCTTTGCGGTCGCTTTGTGTCTCTTTGCGGTCGTTTTGCATCTCTTTGAGGTCGTTTTGTGTCTTTGTGGTCGTCTTGCATCTCTTTGTGGTCGTTATGTGTCTTTGTGGACATTTTGTGTCTCTTTGTCGTCGCTTTGCATCTCTTTGAGGTCGTTTTGTGTCTTTGTGGTCGTCTTGCATCTCTTTGAGGTCGTTTTGTGTCTTTGTGGTTGTTTTGTGTCTTTGTGGTCGTCTTGCATCTCTTTGAGGTCGTTTTGTGTCTTTGAGGTTGTTTTGTGTCTTTGTGGTCGTCTTGCATCTCTTTGTGGTCGTTTTGTGTCTTTGTGGACATTTTGTGTCTCTTTGTCGTCGCTTTGCGTCTCTGTGTCGTCGTTTTGCGTCTCTTTGTGGTTGCTTTGCGTCTCTTTGCATCTCTTTGAGGTCGTTTGGCGTCTCTCTGTAGTGATTTTGCGTCTCTTTGTGGTCGTCTTGCGTCTCTCTGTAGTCATTTTTTGTCTCTTTGTGGTCGTTTTGTGTCTGCAGGCGTCTTTGCGACACATTAAACATTACACGTGTGCTATACCTACAGATGTGTAGGTTGGCACACACATGTACACCACTGTACACACACCAGCTTGTGTAGGCAGAAATACACACATGCTCACTGCCAGACATACAAACGTACACACACTTTCGTGTTAAGGCAGGAATTGAACACACACACACACACACACACACACACACACCTGGAGCCTCTCATCGCTCACACATCACAAACATCGACTCCATCAATCGGCGCTGTCACCTGCAGTGACAACAGCAGGCTAACGCTCTTCTGGGATACAGCATGCATACATTAAAGCTGTGAACACTCGCTCCAGCTCCGCTCTGATTATCTTTCCACCCACCACTCGCACATCTGATCACGCTGATTCTCATAACGCCACGCTCCGTCTCATTCACTCACAACACAGACAGGAAACGCCGTCACAAAGGTCAGACGTCACGGCGGTTTAACGTCCTGACTGAGCGACAGCTTCTGCAAGCACCGTGCGTGAGCGGCTAACAAGTTCGTTCCGTCCTTGAGAAGTCATTCGACTCCGTCCTGGTGTTTTTTTCTTTAAGTGCCTGTAAACATCTGCCGTCTAACAACCCGACGCGTCTGTTCCATGACGAGGTTCAGAGCCTGAGAGGCTGTCTGAAAGAGTGCAGCACTTAAGTACACATAATACACACAATCACAGTAAAGAACATCCTCGACGGGAGGGAGGCGTGTTCCAGCTTTTATGTAGCACTTAGAGACACATGGTGATGGACACACACCCAAAGGATCATGGGTAAAGAAAGAAAGAAAATAAGCAGTTTACGGGAAAACACTTAACATTTCAGATAAATAAACTCTCAGACGTGCTGCTGCACGAGGACGACGGCTGTCGAGTAAAAAGAAGAAATCCAGTCGACACTTTAGATAAAACACAGCTGAGCTCGGCTACATGTACTAACACAGCACGCTGCTAAACCTGTTTTTATAAGCCAGATGATCCATATTCAGATTTGAACTTGCTTTGAGATTATCGAGTGCTCTTAATATGAAATTTTAATTTATTTGTTGTTCATTGTAGCTTTTATACAGAGACACATTCACAGCTTCAGGCCGGAAACGAACTTCTTCTTCTCGTCTCATTTGAAGTCATTTGATCCACCAGTGTTGTCTCTTTGCGGTGGTTTTGTGTCTCTTTGCGGTGGTTTTGCGTCTCTTTGTGGTTGTTTTGCGTCTCTTTGCGGTGGTTTTGTGTCTCTTTGCGGTTGTTTTGCGTCTCTTTGTGGTTGTTTTGCGTCTCTTTGCGGTGGTTTTGCGTCTCTTTGCGGTGGTTTTGTGTCTTGCGGTTGTTTGCGCTCTTTGTGGTTGTTTTGCGTCTCTTTGCGGTGGTTTTGCGTCTCTTTGCGGTGGTTTTGCGTCTTTGCGGTTGTTTTGCGTCTCTTTGTGGTTGTTTTGCGTCTCTTTGTGGTTGTTTTGCGTCTCTTTGCGGTGGTTTTGCGTCTCTTTGCGGTGGTTTTGCGTCTCTTTGTGGTTGTTTTGCGTCTCTTTGCGGTGGTTTTGCGTCTCTTTGCGGTGGTTTTGCGTCTCTTTGTGGTTGTTTTGCGTCTCTTTGCGGTGGTTTTGCGTCTCTTTGCGGCCGTTTTGCATCTCTTTGCGGGCGTTTTGCATCTTTGCGGTGGTTTTTCGTCTCTTTGCAGGCGTTTTGCGTCTCTTTGCGGTGGTTTTGCGTCTCTTTGTGGTCGTTTGGTGTCACTTTGTGGACGTTTTGCGTCTCTTAGCGGACGTTTTGTGTCTCTTTGCGGATGTTTTGCGAGGGCACACACATTATCAGAGAAGGAAAAACAAAACCACAAACATGAGAAGAAACACAAGAAGATCTGAGTCATCTTCATGGACAGAGATTAAAGCTTCCTGCCTGGATGAAGCAAAACACGAGAAAAGAGTCCAAAAGAAAAAAATGGCAGCTCTCCTACAACCATTTCCTTAAAATACACAGATCTGCTGCTGAAGGCCAGGAGACACGATTTATTAGACTTAGAATATTGTTTTAGGGACTTCTGATGTTCTGATCTGTCACGTTTGACACGTTGAATTAAACTCCTTCGTTCACACATCGAGCTGATGAAACGTGCACACCTGTGGCGTTTGGCAGCCTGTTGGACGCCAACATTAAGCTTTGATGCTCACGTCGCTCATCTGGAGCCGAAGGCGTGAAGTCGAACGAACACGAGCTGACGAAAGCCTCGTTAACAATCGGACCACTGTTTCCACGTCAACCAAACAATTAATAAACATTTCAGCTGCAAACGAGACCGCACGGGACGTTTAAGGATGTGTGAGCACTTTTCATCTCATGAATAATTTATCATGCGAATGAGTCAACTTCCCGCCTGGTTTCTGTATGTGTGCGTGTGTGTGTGTGTGTGTGTGTGTGTGTGTGTGTGCTCAGCTGTTAACACCGAGCTAACTGTAGCATGACTGGTGTTTATCAGGCTGTCGTGTGTTTGTGGCCATTTTTTTTTACTGTTTTAGAGTTGAAAGGTGGCGATGACGATGATGATGATGATGATGGTATGGATGTCATTGGATGTGGAGGCCGCGTATGTGTGTGTGTGTGTGTGTGTGTGTGTGTGTGTGTGTGAGGGGTTGATGAGGCAGCGGAGTGATGGATGAAGAGAGGGATGGAGGGATTATCGGGGTTCAACCTCCCGACTGCCGATTTCATGTCAAGCCCGACGCCACCTCCTCTCAGCTTCAGGAGTCTCGATGACTTCCAGTTTACAACGCACCAACGTGTGTGTGTGTGTGTGTGTGTGTGTGTGTGTGTGTGTGTTTTTTGCCTGGCTGCTTGACTGATGGTGCAAATGAGTGATGGTTGCAGAAAAGATCGGTCAAAGGAGGAACAAGAAGAAAAGCGAAGAAAGGTGAGTGATGGGGAAAAGAAGGCGTACGAAACGTCTGATGGATGTTCGTCCGAAAACGACGGCAGAGGAGGTGTGATGGATTGATTGGAGGAGAATGGATAACGAGCATGGAGGCACGGAGGAGGGGAAGAAGCGAAAATGAGGAGGTGAAGAGGGAGAAAGATAAAAAAGCAACAGAGCAGGAAAAGAGCAACAACCCCCCCCTAAAACACCTCCATCACCTCCTCCTCCTCCAGCAGCAGCAGCAGCAGCAGCATTCCCTCCAACACACACTCACCCATCTGCTTCTCGTCTCCGTGGGCGAGCCAGCGAACGCCGGTCGTAGTGCCGGCACAGTTACGGCAGAGCCGGTAAGGAAAAAAGAGAGAGAGCAGAGCGGTAGTCCCTCGACCGACAGAGCGAGCGAGCGAATAGAGCGGCAGCACAGATGTCTGCACCGGAGGAGAGAGAGAGAGAGAGAGAGAGAGAGAGAGGGGGGTAAAAAAAAAAAAGGTGCAACAGACAAACACCAGTGAACTCCTCGTGATCAAAGATCCCAGGTTTACTCCAAATCCACCTGAGACCCGACACACACTCGCCGAGCGCTGTCGCAAAGACACCGACGGCCGTGAGGCTCCTCGGGCCGACGGTGCGAGAGGAGAGACGAACACAGAGACCTCCAACACCACCACCTCCTCCTCTCCTCCTTCTTCTTCTGTTTTTACCTCCTGCTGCTGTTCGTCCTCCTTATCCGAGCGCTCGGTGTCACGCAGACAGAGATCAGGATGAAAGGAGTAAATGTCTTCTTCTTGTAGCTCCTGTTTGTTATCCTCCTCCTCCTCCTCTCTCCTCTCTCCGTGTCCTTCAGTGTCGGACTGGCTGCTGCTTCACGGCGCAGAGAGGCTGGACTGCATTCAGCTCCCCCTCTCTCCCCCGCTCTCTCTCTCTCTCTCTCTCTCTCTCTCTCTCTCCCCAACTCCCTCCCCCCTCCTACCTCTCCCGGCTGATGAATGCATCTCCATACCTCCTCAGCTCCCCCTCTCCTCCTCTCTCTCTGTCAGTCTCTAAGCATGTTCTCATCCCCCCGTTTTTAACGCTTAAACAAGACTAAAGTGCAACACACACCAGCTGCGTCACGTCATTTCACAACCATCAATTAACACCTGCAGCACACACACACACACACACACACACACACACGTCGTACCGACAGACAAAGACGTCAGTTGCTCATCCAGATGAGAAGGTGGTTAAATTGCTGCTTTTCTACAGAGTTGACACGCGTCAACAGGAGGATTTATTTCTGCTGCTTCTGGTTCTGGAAGTGAAAATACTTCAGCGAACTGAGAAGTTACAGAGACAGTCAGGTACGTAACGTGACTTAAATGACGTCAGGAAGGTTACTTATTTGAGTTAGTTCAGGTACGTAACATCAGGTACGAAATATAACTCGGTATAATTAGGTTATGTCAGGTAGTAAGTTAAGTCTGGTATGTAAGCTAACCTATGTGAGGTCAGGTACATAATGTAACATGTCAGGTATGTAAAGTAACTTGTATTACGTATTTAAGTTACTTGATATATGTAAGTCAGGTGCAAAGTGTAACTTAACGTAATGTATTTAGAGCAAGTCGGACACGTAACGTAACTCATGTAACGTAAGTTACATCAGATACTTGTCTTGTTTTTAATGAATAACTAAGACTGCAGTGCAACAAACGCGTCACGTCAATGAAAGGCAGACAGAGCAGGACGCGCTCCAACCGCTGCTTTCTACAGAGTTGACACGCGTCAACAGGAGGATTCATTTCTGCTGCTTCTGCTTCTGGAAGTGAAAATAACAGTTACAACATCATCAGTCAGGTATGTAACGTTACTTCAATTACAGCAGGTACCTGACGTAACTAATGTCAGGTATGTAAACTAACTATGTAACGTATTTAAGTGACCTGACGTACGTGACTTACGTCAGGTCCAAAGTGTAACTTCTGTCTTAATGTCTGACGTGACATAACACACAAACTTAAGTTACATCAGGCCTTGTTTTTAACGCTTAAACGAGATCAGTAACACAAGTGCAACACACATCAGCTGCGTCACGTCATTTCACAGCCATCAATTATTACCTGCAGCACACACACACACACACACACACACACACACACACACACACGTCGTACCGACAGACAAAGAAGACTCAGTTGCTCATCCAGATGAGAAGGTGGTTAAATTGCTGCTTTTCTACAGAGTTGACACGCGTCAACAGGAGGATTTATTTCTGCTGCTTCTGGTTCTGGAAGTGAAAATAACAGTTACAGAGACAGACAAGCTTAAACGACATCTCACTCAGGTACGTAACGTTACTGATGTCAGGTATGAAACGTAACGTCTGATACGTAACGTATTAAAGTTATGTCATGTACACATGCTGACCTATGTAATGTATTTATGTCCAGTATGTAATAGAACTTAAACGTTGTCAGGTACATATCATACTTAAGTTATGTCCGCTCTTAATGATTAACCAAAGGGCAACACACGCCACCATAACTAAAATAACAGCAGGGTCATAACGTAACTTATATGTACTGTATTTATGTCACGTACACGTTGTGTTCAAGTTATGTCCGCTGTGTATTTAAGTTATGAAATGGAGCTTAATGTATGTAATGAATTTAAGTTACGTCAGGTACATAACTTATGGCAGATTGTGATGTAACCTGCGTAACATAGGTACGTTTTTTTTTATATACAAGAGAATTCATTGGAAGGCGTTTAACTAATCTTTTACTTTACTTCTTCTAACTAGTTTTTCTCTGTTTGTATCCTGATATATTTAAAGCTGTTTCCTCCCGTTCACCCTCAGAGGCTTTAAAAATAAAAGAACATGTCTGTAATACAAACACAGATACACTGACTTCAAATCACAGACAAAAACTGACATTTAAGTATTCCCACCTGACACCAACCATCCGGTCACACACACACACACACACACACACACACACACGCACACACACACACACACACACACACACTGTCACACACACCTACGTCCGTCCACAGTGAGTTGAAGGTAAACAGTCCAGCACTGACAGTGGAGGAGCTTCAGGGAGAAATCACCCACCAGGGAGTCTGTGTGTGTGTTTTTATATGTGGATGCATGTATGAGTCACCGCATAAAATCTCCATCTTAATTCACTTTTTCTATTTCTGAGAAGCAAAATCTGATTTTCTTAAAGCTGGATCTTTTCCTCCCCGTTTGCCTCGAGGGCAGAAAACTTCACAAGCTGATACACAGAGAGCTCGACTGATGCCACAACTTCAGGTTCCTCCTTCAGAGGCGATAACACCTCGTTTAAAGTCACACACACGTTTGTAAGAACAACAAATGACCAGAAATCCAACCTGACACTGTGGTGGATTCTTAAAGAATAATATAGTTACTGATAATCTAATATTTATATTGTTAGCAGCCTTTAACAAACACCATTTCCCAGAAGCCCCAGACTGCCACGGGCTACAGCTAGAGAACATTCCTCTGCTCCTGCACACAAACCAGCCTGCCGGAGATGTTTCTTTGTACTCGGTGCAGATTCTGAGCTAACGTTGACGCATCGAGTTTTTCTGACAGATTATTTCAACCAATCAGCTTGTTTCATGCAGTGACATCAGAGAGGCCGCAGTTACCCGTAACACCGTTCCCTCTTCGGTTTACTTGAATAGCTGGTGGTGTCAGATGTTTACTGACATACGTCTACTTAAAGGGACACTGACTGAACGACCAATCTTGGAACAGCCGGCGTCTGACGGAGGTCAACCAACGGATATCCGGAATTTGGATAAGAAGCCAGACACAGAAACAGCATAGAGAATCCTGTGGATTTTCAAAATAAAATACCCCGTGCAAACTGCCGGCTGTAAAAACAGACAAAAGAGAAACAAATGAAGTATGTAGCATATTTACAATGTAGAAGCATATTCAGAAGAACATGAACCAGGAAAATGACCAAATCTGAGCAAGTCAACAAAGTCTGGAGGGAGAAACTTCTGAAACGCTCCCGGTGGGGTTTGAAGTGACGTGAGGGAGATGTGTCCGGTGACGTTTTGGGGTAAAGGTTACATGAGAGCTTTAATTTGCAAAAGTAAAATACAAATTAGGAGCTGCTTCACGAGATCAGCAGTAGGTGGCGCCAATCCTCCGGTCAAAAACCAGAAGAAGAAGGTGAAGCTCAAGGTGTTAAAAACAAACAGGAAGCAGGAAGTAAATCAGAAATTCGTGTTTGTTTTGTGTGTTAACGTGAGGAAGTTACATCACATCTGTGTTTAGCCATGAGAGCCATGAGGAAACAGCTACAGTATCACTCACACACTGATGAATGTGGATTAATCCGCCACTGAAAATAGTCCCAGACACAGATCACACTGTGTGCGTGTGTGTGTGTGTGTGTGTGTGTGTGTGTGTGTGTGTGTGTGTAGTTGATCACACAGGAACACTGAGCTCATAAACCTCACCACAGTAACCCTCTCTCTCTCTCTCTCTCTCTGCATCATCTCTGTCTGTCTCTCACTTCGTCCTCATCTATCTCTGCCAGTTTCCTCTCTCTCTAAACAGAGAGTACCCAAGGGTATACCCACACACACACACACACACACACACACACACACACACACACACACACCCTATACCAGCAAAATCAGTAGAGCAGAAATAATCTATCAAATCTCATTTTTACACACTCACTCATCTCTCTCTCTGTCTGTCTCTCTCTCTATGTATGTATGTACACACACACACACACACACACACACACACACACACACACACACACAGTACTGGAGCTGAAATTGTAGCGTTTGTCCTGATGGTGGCGTTAGACAAAGAGGTTTCTCCTTTAACGCACGTTTCACATTGTTACATGCGGTCGTTGTCACTTTGTTGTCATGGTAACAATAATAAACGGTGTGGGGGGTTGCAGTTCAGGAAAAAGTTGCGTGCTTTAAAGATGTTACGCAACTTAAATATAAGATATTTGACCCAGTGACACCTTTTGAATTAAGAAACGTAACGATTTAAAACTCTGTCCGGCGACCTTGAACGTCCCCGTCACAAACCTCACAGCTGCCGCGGACGTCTGAGGCTCACGAAGATGAACGACTCTTTGTGCACGATACTGACAAATAAAATCACATGTAGGATGTTTGTGCTGAGCGCTGACGGCGTGATGTGAACACCTGGACGCCGCTCTGCCTTCATCATTCATCTTCTTCGTCACCTCCAAACGCTCGAGATGAATCCTCAGACGGGCGTCTCGATCTGACGAGCTTATCTGGAACACTTCCTCTGTTTAAGAACGTTAACGTGACGCCGTCTTCTACGTCTACGTCTGTGATGGACTTCAGCGACGAGCTCAACCATGACTGCGTCTGGAAAACCTGCAGTCAGCAGCTGATCACCACCAACAACTGTTTGCACAGCAGTTTATAGACGAGGCTGATCCGGGATCAGGAACGAGGAGAGGAGAGGAGAGGAGAGGAGAGGAGAGGAGAGGAGAGGAGAGGAGAGGAGAGGAGGAGAATCTGATGGGAGGTGACACCCAAGTTCAAAAAAGAAACAGCAGGCTGCAAATGAATGGGAACAAATTGAGAGGGACTGTTTGTAAAATGGGATCAATAGCAGAGTCAGGTGGTGAGGACGACGGGGCGTGACGAGGGGACAAAGAGGCCGACGGGTTCAGGACGGATCAGGATCGATTTATTCTGCAAACTCAATCTGTGTTTTTATGGAGTACGTAACGCTTTACGGCACTAAGTCACACACCACCAACTATTTCACTGATTTTGGTGAAACTGGATCATATTTTATGGAGAAAATGTTTTCTGGTTTTCCCTCTGATGTCCTCCGGCTGCTCCGCCTCAACTCTCTGTGATTTACAGAGTTTATGATGGACAGTGAAGTAACCTGCTGACAACTGTAGCTGCTGTTAGCTCATGTTAGCTGCTGTTAGCGCATGTTAGCTCAGTTTGTTAGCTGCTGTTAGCTAATGTTAGCTCAGTTTGTTAGCTGCTGTTAGCGCATGTTAGCTCAGTTTGTTAGCTGCTGTTAGCGCATGTTAGCTCAGTTTGTTAGCTGCTGTTAGCTAATGTTAGCTCAGTTTGTTAGCTGCTGTTAGCTAATGTTAGCTCAGTTTGTTAGCTGCTGTTAGCTCCATTTGCCTCTATGGACATAATGGCAGAGGAGAAGAGACCGAAGAGGACGTTGATGGAGGAACTATAAATAATATACAATGCAAGCAGTTGCAGCTTGATTGACATCCATTGCAGCGTTTTCATATATAATAATTAATTTGATTTTATTGTAACTTCTGAAACTAATGTGCTTAACATTCGTACAGTATGAAGTATTGTGTAATATTAGTATTTACCACAGTGCAGTGCAGAGAGAATGACCTCTGTTAATCCTCTTGGAGGTTTTAATGCTGTTTTTTAGTCCTGCTTTGATTTTAAATCTTCACTTTGCACAAAGTCGATCAAACAAAAGCTTTTCCTGTGCAGCCGTGTCGTCCCGCGACGCTTCAGGCGACTCGATTATTTTGTTTGCTTCTGTTTCCCTCCGTCCCGCCGAGCCGCCGTTAACGCCACGTGGAATAACTTCAGTCTCAGAGACATCAGACTGATTTACTCCACACAGCTCCAGTCAAACATTTCCCAGGACTGTCGAGGAATTCTGGGAGGTAATAAGTCACTTTTGTTGTTTTTTTTCTCGTGTAGCAAAAATTTAAAAAAAACAACTTTCATTTGAAAAACACAGAAAACATCAACTTTTATATATTTAATGAAAACTTTAAATATAAAAACTTCATTTATATCAACCTGGCAAACGATAAATAATATAATAGATAATAAATAGTTTTAACATAGAAGCGAAAAAGTAGCCGAAAGATCAAAGCTTTAATGGATCCATTAAATTTAATGTAAGATGCTAATGATAGCATGTTTGGCTAACTATGTCTACCTAAAATAGTAGCTTAGCAAAGAGTTAGCATAGCATTAGCTTTTAGCATTAAGTTAGCATCATCATGTAGCCTCTGTGGCCTGCTAACGTTGTCGCATCAGTTCACATTGACAAGAATCAGAGAGGATGATGGGAGAAACATCATCACATTTAGATGTTTGTTTCTTTGCTTTCATTCTCACGGCCGGCTCGCGCTGCATCGTCTGCCTCTCGTCTTTTTGTTATCTCAGCGGCTGTCTGATGTCGTTTTCATCATCGCTCGCTGTCGTCTTTTCACCGCTCGGCCCTTCCTGTAGACGGAGAGAGAGAGAGAGAGAGAGATGGAGGTGAATTGACACTCCACCCTGACTCCTGACGCTCGCCGGCAGAATAACGAGTAGCTGCTCGGCATGCTGGTCACATCACCTCCACTATCAATGAGTGAGTGAGCGAGCGAGCAGGGAAGTGACAGAGGAGAGAGAGAGAGAGAGAGGAAACAAGGTGGATAACAGAGAGAGAGGGAGGGAATGAATGGCAGATGGAGGAAGAAGAGAGGGTGAGAGAGGTATTACATGAATGAGAGAGAGAGAGAGAGGTGAAGAGGAAAGACGCAACAAGGTGAATGATGGGAAAGGAGAAGAGGAGGAGGGAAGGGAGAGAGAGGTAAAGAATGAATGGTAGAGAGAGAGAGAGGTATAGATGGAGGGCAGTGATGCTGATGTAGACGGGGCAGCTGTGAGTGTAATGAATGAAGATTTATGGGAACACAAACACACACACACACATACAGTACACACTGCATCAGGCCATGAGGTGTGGGGGAAATGCTGACAGGAAGTGGAGCCACTGTCGTGCCAGAACCAGAGCTGGGCGAGCGTTAGCAAGTGTGTTAGCTGCTGCTCATTAATGTTAGCTCAGAGCTCAGAGTGTTACTGTTTGTACCACAGGCATTCTGGACCACCAGGAAGGAGAGGTTTTCAGGCCCGGGGGAATGCTGACGGAGAACGGAGCCGGTGTAGTGCCAGAACAGGAGCTCAGTAGGTGTTAGCAATGTAACCGGGCTCAGCAGCCTCTATGGCAGGGGTGTCAAACTGTTCCACAAAGGGCCGGTGTGGCTGCAGGTTTTTGCTCTAACCAACCAAGAGCACACAGTTTGACCAATCAACTCTCTGAAGACTGAGATCAGTTGATTAAATGAGTCAAGTCTGGTGTGCTGCTGCTTGGTTGGAAGAAAAACCTGCAGCCACACCGGCCCTTTGTGGAACAGACTGACACCCCTGCTCTATGGACATAATGGCAGAGGAGAAGAGAGTGAAGTCCTCTTCATGGAGGAAGCTAAGAAGACAAAAGGAGAGAGTGAGCGAGCAAAAAGCCGCCAGTCCTGTTCCTCCTCTCGTCCATTGAGGCTGGCTCCAGAAGTGAGTCAGTCTCCATAAGTCCCCATGTTAAAATGTCCAACTTCGCCCCCTGCTGGCTATTAGAAAGAATGTAACAGACCCTGCAGCAGCTCAGTGCACTAATCACAGCTGTAAATGGACTATTGACAGTTTAATTAGATCAGATGAAGATGGACGACGTGACAGCTGCCCAATACTTCAGTGTTTGGGAAGCTGTCATGTCGTCCATCTTCATACAGACTCAATGATCTGAACCGGTCCACAGGAAACACACGAGCACGAGCAGAACATCGATCATCCTGAACGATCTGCCCAAGTTCTCCAGTCATTCGTTCGTTACTGAAACTTTCTGCAGCAGCACGTTAGCACGAGCGAGAATCCTGCATCCCACGTAAAGACTTAAATATACTTCTTGTTTAACCCAGGTGCTCCAGGTGTGTTAAACTGCAGGTAACCGTGGCAACAGGGCTGATGCTTCAGGCTCTATTAGTAGTAAACAGCGCACACACACACACACACACACACACACACACACCTAGGAGGATTTAATTAGTAGCCATGGTTTGATCACTGACGCCTCGATCACGACTCGCTGAAGTGACTCAGATCAGCACGTTTGTTCACTTTTACTAACTTTGTTCTGCAGCGATCTCACACCATCTAAACTGCACTGATTTAAAGATGTCAGAGTTCTGAAGCAAAGTGTTTTAACTGTGACATCAAATGTTCACTGAGGTGTCCACATGTTAAAACATGGTGAGACGGGATGCAAACTAGGGAGAGAAGAAGAGGAGAGGCTGGATCTGCTGCTGGAGGGACGATGATCCAGATCCAAACATCTGGATGAACAAATCAGAGGAGGTCCAAGATGGACAACAGCCCAGCAGAGAGGAGGAAGAGGAGGACAGAAAAGAAAACAGATGTTTGATGCTTAAATGAAAGTTACTGATGTTGTTCCAATCCATCAACCTCGACCTTCATGAGATGTTTCTGTCAGGTCGATGTAAGCTTCAATAAATGCTGCTGTTCACGTTCTTCTTGTGGGAACGAGCCACCATGTTGTCATTGTTTTGGGTTTCTTGTTTCATGTTTCCTGTTTTATTTTGTAATTCTCCTCGTGTCTGTAACTTTCTGTCTGTTTTGTTCCAGTTTCACCTGTGTGTGGTCGTCCTGCCTTCACTCGTGTTCTTTGGTTTCTTTTCGTCTTCGTAGTTTGTTTTTCTGCTTTGGTTTCTTGAACTCTCGTTTGGACTACCTTAACCAGTTTTGAACCGAGCCTGCCTGACGGTCAGTCTGCATTTAGCTCCTTCTTTGGTGTGTTTATTTTCTTATATCTGCACCTCTTTCTGTCACACAGACACATCATTTGCTCATGCTGACATTAATCCTCACACAGTACCTGAAGGAGAGACGTCCGTTAACGGAGCATTTCATGTGAGCGTTTCTGATCTGGTTAGACAAGGTTTCACCTCATGAATGTGTCGTGTAGGCGGTACACTGTTTGGTTCTGGTTGTTGTGTGGGAGATGAACGTTGAGGTAAAGACACAATTATCAGCTCATGACAAGAATCATTTCAGCGCTCTGACAGAAAGCTCCTGAAAAAAGTCTGGAAACAGGATTCATCGCCGTGTGAGTAACGACACACACAGAGTTAAACACAGTTAAAGCACTGAGCATTGAACACAGCAGACGGCAGTTGTTAGACGTCAGTCACACACGGTATCATCAGCATCCAGATGCTGCGTACCCACAGCTCCAACGTGACGGAGGAGGCGGCAGCTGAGGCTGAACTCAAAGGGAGTCTGACGATTAGCATAACCGAGAGACAAGTGTTGATTCTTGTGACTGTGAAATGAGTTGTGACAGGAGAAAAACGCGCCTGCATCTGTCGAACGCTGCAGCTCCACATTTATGTTCATTTAGGTTTGCACTGTTTAACACCGGACCACCACGGCTGAGATCACTGATTCACCTCCGTCCTCAGACCATCGATTCAGATCAGGAAGGAGGATGGACAGACAGGAAATGGACGTCATGTGGAACCAGGAGCTTCAGGTGTTGCCATGAACCTGCGTCACATGACCTCGTCCTCAGTGGAGATCTGTCAGATCACTGAAAGGAGACATGGTGTTATGTTTGATATAGCTTAGTTAGCTAACCGCACAATCAGACAAGACGAGAAACGGAACTGAAAGTATTGAACAATTCAATAAATGTGAAGTCTGATGGAAACACATCTGGAACATCGAGTTTGACGTTTCAACAGTCAATACAACGATGCAGGACGGAAACATTCATATTTTCTTTTGCCAAATTGTCAGAAAATTTAGTAGAAACACGGCAATAAATATATTTGGTTGCTTAATTAGCCAGAAAACATCGAGTAACGTCTTGTCATCGTCGTGCAGCCTTGACTTCCTCTGTGTTGTGACTTCACCCATTTTCGTTGAGACCAGATTGAGTCTCAGTTTGCTTCATAACATCGTGAATATATCATTAAATTGCATCCTGATGAACGTTCAGTCCACTGAAATACAAACATCTGTACGAACTGCAGGTATGAGTCATGTTAATACAGCGGGTGCTATTATTAGCCCTGCATGTTAACTCGTATATTAACAGTATATATCTGTCACTACGCTTGTCTCCTCTCAGCCGGTTGTCTCCGGGTGTTGAAATACAGCGAGCGTCTCTCTGGGATTTAAAAGCTGTTACAAAACATGAAATATCGCTTCAATATGTCGCTGCAGTTTTACGCGACCCTTGTAAACATAAATCAAACATTGTTAAAGTGTCCCGGATTATACGGCATCCCTTGATAACAGCATCAGTTCAACAGCTGCAGTGTAATGCAAATGTAATGTCATGAAAGAACGATCACATTTCGCCTGCAAAATTCAATTTAATACGAGATAAAGGCGAGCAGAGGGCCGTTAATGCAGGTCATTTGGCAGCGCTCAGCACCATAACCATTACATGCAGGCTCTGGCCCACGCTGAGCTGATTACTGCATGTTAGTGGTGAGGAGGGAACACGAGGAACAGGACGGCTTCATGAACGAGACGCTGCATGTCCAAAACACCATGATTATAAAGAAGGCTAGCTTCTAACCTTGTGGTGTCCTCAGAGGACACTTCACTTTATTACTGCTGCTAATCACTTCATTAAAGTGATAGAATTAAAGAGCTATTGTACAGACACTAAACATAAAAATCACAGCAGCAGAGCTCCAAATATCCTGATTAAATATCTCATAACAACCAAACTCCAAAAACAGTACTGTACAAAAAACACTACACTTCCCATAATGCAACATTAGCCCCATCTCTGCTGGGTCGCCAAATCACAGGCTGCTGAACTGTCCTGGACGTAGTCTCCGTGACGTCCCCGCAGACTGTCTAAAACCTGGATGTAGTCTCTGAGACGTCCCCGCAGACTGTCTAAAACCTGGACGTAGTCTCTGAGACGTCCCCGCAGACTGTCTAAAACCTGGACGTAGTCTCTGTGACGTCCCCGCAGACTGTCTAAAACCTGGACGTAGTCTCCGTGACGTCCCCGCAGACTGTCTAAAACCTGGACGTAGTCTCCGTGACGTCCCCGCAGACTGTCTAAAACCTGGATGTAGTCTCTGTGACGTCCCCGCAGACTGTCTAAAACCTGGATGTAGTCTCTGAGACGTCCCCGCAGACTGTCTAAAACCTGGATGTAGTCTCCGTGACGTCCCCGCAGACTGTCTAAAACCTGGACGTAGTCTCCGTGACGTCCCCGCAGACTGTCTAAAACCTGGACGTAGTCTCCGTGACGTCCCCGCAGACTGTCTAAAACCTGGATGTAGTCTCCGTGACGTCCCCGCAGACTGTCTAAAACCTGGACGTAGTCTCCGTGACGTCCCCGCAGACTGTCTAAAACCTGGACGTAGTCTCCGTGACGTCCCCGCAGACTGTCTAAAACCTGGACGTAGTCTCTGAGACGTCCCTGCAGACTGTCTAACTTCACAGACAGAGGTCCTCACACTGAGTGAAGTGTGAGGTTGAGTGGAAGTTAAAACAATCAAAGAACAAGAAAACACTGACTCGGTCTCTTGCTAACGTTCTGAAGCTAATTAGCTTCAGCCTTAACGATCTTAACGTTCCTCCTTTAATGTCCTGAACAGATTGATTCAGGTATACAGAGAACAAACTGAACTTGTGTAGGGTCTAAAGTCCAGCCTTCTCCAGGCAGCAGTGCACCACAGGAGTTGTCGGCTCGTCTCCTAGCAACGGCTGCATTCAGCTGTCAGTCAGCGGCTGCCATGGAAACGTCCACACACAGGATTGAAGCTGAGACGCAAATGTGTCTGAAAACTGTTACCACGTGTCTTTCATATTTCAGAGTTTCACCGTCAGGTAAAGAGCCATAAGTCCAGTTTTGAAGATTTCCATTCGTCTCTAAAGGCTCCAAGAAATCCTCAAACCTCTGCTCGAACTCTTCAGATAAAAAGAAAAGCTCCTTTTTAATGAAACGTTGACATTTTACAGATAAAGGATTGACAACACTGACATTTCATCGAGCTCCTAATGTAAAATATTCATCTGCAGAGGAGCTCCAGGCGTCAGATAAATGGACGGAAACAAGATTTCCTCCTCAAGTAGAGTCGAACACATGAAATGAATTTCTACCTTTTTCTTTCCAGGTTTTAGACAGTCTCAGAGACTACGTCCAGGTTTTAGACAGTCTCAGAGACTACGTCCAGGTTTTTTTTTTTTTTTTTTTTTTTTTTTTTTTTTTTTTTTTTTTTTTTTTTTTTTTTTTTTTTTTTGCTTTTGGGGACGTACGAGATACGTCCAGGTTTTAGACAGTCTGCGGGGACGTCACTGAATCGTCCAGGAGACAGCTACGTCGCACGGAGACTAGTTTTTAGACAGTCTGTGGGGATGTCACGGAGACTACGTCCAGGTTTTAGACAGTCTGCGGGGACGTCTCAGAGACTACGTCCAGCGTAGGACGTCTCAGAGACTACGTCCAGGTTTTAGACAGTCTGTGGGGACGTCTCAGAGACTACGTCCAGGTTTTAGACAGTCTGTGGGGGACTGGATCAGATCCTGGACCGGTCACTGCCGTCCTCTCCCTCTGCAGCAGCGAGCAGAAGCTCTGACGTCGCCTCTGGTTCTGAGTGTTTGTAATGAGCGTCTGGCAGGACGGGCCGTGGATGACACCATTTGGCCTTGGCAGGGTTCTCCCGCTATAAAAAGTAATGCCCACACCTATTAAAAAAGACACTGAGTCAACAGTTTGGACGACAGCGCTACATCACAAATCCTACAAAACGTTGGACCGACACCAAACGCGGCGCTGAGCTTCATATTTCACACACACAGTCGAACCTCACAACATGTTTTTTATTCTTTCTTTCATTAATTAACCTGAAATCCTCGTCTTGTGACGGAGACGTTACGTAGCTCTCCTCCTCCTCCGTCAGTTTAATAAAACGAAGCTGACCAAAATGACATTTAATGACCTGAAATCAGCCTCAGACACCTGCCAACCTGCCAACCCGCCTACCTGCCTGCCAACACTGGACAACAAGCTCAGGTGTTAAAGAGCGTCAGTCCCACAGGACTGTTAGCGCTCTGACTCTGTCCATGTTTCCTTTCTTGTCCGTGACTTTTTATCGCCTCAGTGTTCTTACGTTTGAAGTGAAGCCGATGTTTCAGTCTCAGGAGGTGAGCAAACATGATCATCAATAGTTCACACACACCTGAGATGTTGCACAACATCAGCTACATCAGTATCTTAGCAAACTGATGGTGACTCTTCTATCTCTAAAATAAACGTTACAGTCGTCCGTCTGCAGCTTCCTGAAGTCGCAGTGAGGTCGTCGGGCTTCGTTCCATCGCTCTGTGACGAAAATCTGAACCTGAGCTCAGCGACCGACCACAGGTGGCGCTATAGCAACATGTTCTCACCGCCAACTCGTCACATACTGTGACTTGGTAAGTGGGCCTGTGCTTCAAACGGAGATGCTGTGGGCACCCTTTAACATCAGTTTCCTATGAACGTGACCTCAGTGTCTGTCTGTTCATCACGTCTTCCTCCTTTCAGACAGGAAACAGAGTCATCAAAAAAGATCGAATGGATTTACAGACAAATTACATAAAGCCAGAATATTGTGACGATTGTGCTGCCAGTGAAATGCAGTCAGTCGTTGAGACGGATTACAGCCGGAGATCTGAATCTGAAAAAACTTGTGTGGAGGTTTGTTTCATAAAAGACGTATCAGACACAAAATATTCCAACATGATGATAATTATTATATTAATGATGAAATCAAGCTGATTTAAACCACTGATATTATACATATCTTCATGCTTTTATTTTGAAAAGTACCTCGTCTCCTCCATACGTACACTTTGATAAAATGCAGCGTCTGACGGGGCCGAACATTAAGCCGTTTAATACAGAGTTATTTAGATACATGGCTGAAGATAATTCAATTTATATAAGCAAATTTGAGTCTCTCTCACACACTCACACACACACACACACACACACACACACACACACACACACTGCTGCCTGCTGGATGAATGCAGTGACAGAGTTAATGTCTCAGCTGTATGTGGCCATAAAATTGGATGAATCTTTACGGCTGTGTCATCCCATCACATAATAGTCCTTCAGGCTCCATTTTTTTCCTCCGAGCTGAACCGCAGCGGCTCTTTCAATTTAGGGCGAATCGCTCGCTTCAATTCCCTCTGGGAGAGAGAGAGAGAGAGAGAGAGAGAGAGAGAGAGAGAGAGAGAGAGAGAGAGAGAGAGAGAGAGAGAGAGAGAGAGAGAGAGAGAGAGAGCGACCTCCACCCTTCACCCGCCTGCACGTTAATATTTGTGTTTATTCTCTGTGGTTTCGTTCATCGCAGCAGCTGAGACCAAACAACAAACCTTCAGCTAAAACCTGATTAAAGCGTGTTGGTGCTGCACTCACCTGTAACCAGGTGATTCATCCGTCTGTTCTCTCACTATGTAACTTTGGGCTTGATCAGCTGGTCTGTGAGCTGCAGGTGGGAGATCAGCAGGTGAAGCTCAGGTGAGGTGATTGGAGGGCAGGTGACTCTTGAAGCGCCTAATCTGACAGAGTGAGAATTTTAATAGACAAACAGTCTCTGTGACGTCTCCGTGACGTCCCCGCAGACTGTCTAAAACCTGGACGTAGTCTCTGTGACGTCCCCGCAGACTGTCTAAAACCTGGACGTAGTCTCTGTGACGTCCCCGCAGACTGTCTAAAACCTGGACGTAGTCTCTGTGACGTTCCCCGCAGACTGTCTAAAACCTGGACGTAGTCTCTGTGACGTCCCCGCAGACTGTCTAAAACCTAGACGTAGTCTCTGTGACGTCCCCGCAGACTGTCTAAAACCTGGACGTAGTCTCTGTGACGTCCCCACAGGTTTCTGAGGAGCTGTTGTGAAGCTCAGTGTGGTCGCTCTGGTCGCTGCCATCTTGGTAGTCCTTCCACTTCCTGTGTCGTCTTAAAGTAACAGCGATGACGAAGGTGGCCTCATCAGCTGGAACCAATCAGGAGCAGGGAGCCACACACCTTGATCTGTTTCAGTGTGTGTGTTCATGTCGATGGACTGTTTGCTTTCGTGGTTCACGCTGAGTAAATGTAATCTCAAAGCTTAGTGCATCAAGTCAGACAACAACACTGTTAGTGTCAGCTGTGTCAGCTGAAGCCCTCGGTGCCGCTACACCTGCTCAGGTAAATACTCACCAGCTGCCACCGAACACGACACCCATTCTGATGTGCACGAGTCAAACTTTTTCCAGGACATTTTTAAAGTTTTTCATGAACAAAGAAGCTAAATTTGATTTCTCTCAGGATGTGTTGGCCGACCGAACGATGCTTTAATATCACAATAATTCAGATTTCTGAACGCAGACATGAACTGCTCATTTTCAAGGAAACTTCTCATCGTGACATGAGATGAAGGACGATCTGTCCTGTTTCCTCGCCTCCGGTCTGCTGCTCATTTCATCTCAGACGTGACTGTTCCCGCCACAGGACGTCCGTCGGTCCTGGCGCGGTTTAAAACCTCGTCCTGCTGCGTCCTCGTGAAGAACGAGGCATGAAGAGGCATTTCAGCCTCTGAAAACCCGTGATATTTTTTACAGCGCAGGCTTTTGACAAAGGCCCAGCACTCGCAGAGATTAATTGGATGATAATTTGCCATTAACAGCTTGATCCCGTGCACCAGCTGGTCTGGAGGAGCACCAAATAGCCGCCGTCTCGTCCTAAATCTCCGGCTGGGCCGCACACAACAAACTGTTGAGAGGACGGCAGCCAAGCGGGGCTTGACCAGGCGGCGTGCTGCTCAAATTATTCCACCACACACACACACACACACACACACACACACACACACACACACACACACACTAATGATTGTGTGTTGTTGTTCAGGAACAGCTTCCAGTCTGTTTCCCACGTCGTCTGAATCACAAGTCGAGCTCGTTATCAGCTCGTTATTGATGTGTGATCAACTTTGGACTTTCGTGTGAAAGAAACTGTCGGTGCTCGTGGGAAACACACTCGAGTGATCGTACTCTGAAAAAAACAGCCCAGTAAGAACTGATTTGATGAAGCTAAAGGGACATCCTACCTGTCTCTGATTGGCCGGTGCTCGTTGCCTTTGTGGGTTCGAGTTGGTTGGGTTTAGGCATGAGGAGGACTGAGATTGGTCAAGGTGAGGAGGGCGAGAATGTGAAAGCATTCGTTTGATTTGAGTCGTTGACTTCACACAGTGCAGATGTTGATACAATGACAATGCTGCTTCAATATACATAAAATAATTGTAACGTATAACTAAATTATAATGCAGCTTAAACATGACGATGCTGCAGAACCTGAACGTGAGCGCTTTTCTCTATCCGGACCTCCTGAAATCAGAACTGAGTACACTTGGTCTAAATGGGATGACTTTGGGAGGACTTTGTCCACAGGTGACAAAGAAGTAACTTATATTGTTTACTATATTTGTAAAATGTAATGTTTACCGTCAATAATGCCTTTCTTTCTTTTCTCATAAATTCAGTGTAAATGCTGTTGAAACTGTTCAAACCTGGACATACTCTCCTTCTTTATTTTCTTTCCGTCTTTAATAATTCATTTTTCTGCAGACAGTGCAGAGAATAAATTTGACTCTTTGCAGCTCGTGGTCACGTTCCTGTTTTATCTTGTAAAGGTAAAGATCAGGAAACAGACTGGGCGAGCCTCTCGGCTGCTTTGTGTAACAACAAGAGGCTCGACCAGCTCTCGTTACTGGTCCTCGGCCAGCTGTGATCAAATAACTGGAAGTCCGGAGCTCTCATCAATCCACAGCTAATGGGCTGTGGAAAGTGCTACAGAGACTCTTATCACACCGGAGATGGGACTTGAGGATTTTTGGGCTCTTGCCCAGTCCAGGAGGGCTATTTGGCCTCCATTTACTTCACCGTGTGCCCCCATTCAAATGATGGCAGTGAAATGATCTTTTCTCTGCGCAACAGGCTCAGAAATAGCTGAAAAAGAAGCTGGGACTGACAGCGAATGATTCCCCCGTGAGTCTGGATTTACCCAGAATCTCAGTCTGTCTCATAAAACTTTTAACTTCTAACTTTAGAGGAGCTGGGCTCAGAGCCCAGGAGTGACTAACATTTAATGCATTCTAGGCCTGATTTCAACCACAGATTAGTCACCTCTGTGCCGAGCTTCGAATTCACTTTTAGAAATGAATCCAGAGCTGAAAGGTTAAAATAAGGACGCCTGACAGAAGATAAAGGATCGGCAGGTAACAAAGGTTAGAGAAGCTGAAACTGAGGCCCAGCATGAAGCTAAACGATGTACTGCTGCGGACGTGGACAGCAACAAAATGGACTTTAGACACACAAATATTAAATATCGGTCTATATGTGCCATATATTTAGAATATTTTCACCACTTTATCTTGGTGACTAACGTGTTCCACAAAGTTCCATCTTGGGAACAATTATTTTTGTTCAGTTTCATTAAATACTTCAAATATGTTCAGTTTGTCTTGTTCGACTTTACGCTGACGACACTGTCATCTACATTTCTGATATATGACACATCCAGAGTTCCTCACAGTTTGATTTGATCCAAAACTAGTTTCAGAACAAACTCCAGAATAAGAAGAAGTCCTGCAGCACAGTGTTTGGTACGTGACACGATTGTTTGAATAATAATTTCATAATTTTGGTGATGGTCACCCCGTGACAAAGTTCATTGGTTCTAATATCTTGGATTTTGGATTAAACCCTCTCCGTTAAGCCCCACATTGATTTTATTATTAAAAGAGAATAGAAATATTAAAAATAATAATTCTTCAGTTGATATTTCCTATTATTAATAATGTTGACACTGTTTAATGTTTTACATAATTCTCTCTGTGGATCTGTTTGGTGCTCATATAAAACTCACCACTGTTTAATGTATGAATCACTTAATTGCTTTTAGCCCAAATGCAGAAGTTAATTTCACTGGGTTCATTTCATCTTTAAACGTGTTGATTTGAATTTTCTTTTCCATTTAAAACAGCCGGACGGCGTTATTCCAACACGACGCTCCATCCGACTGGAATAATCTTCCACTTTTTTTCTGAGATCTATTAATTCTTCCCCGCTCATCTGAAAAACAACTTGTTTATGCTTTTAACAATTTAGTTTATTTGTAGCGCACACGGCTTTAATTGCTCTTCATGCTAATGTTTTGGATTTATTATCCAGGTCACTGCATCCAATTTTTCCTGTTTAACAACCGAGGGCCGGGGGTGTCGGAGGAAAAGGGGGAGCGAGCTGTCTACATCTCTGTATTTGTAGTTTATGCTTGTTATGTAACGATGCTTTTGTTTGTATTTGTGTCTTTAGGACTCCCTTGAGATCTTTGAATTGATTCAAATTTAAATAAAGCCCACTTAAATCCCTTTAACGGTGAATCAGTGAGAAGTTCTGGATGACAGTTAAAGAGTATTAACTGGTCCCAGTGCCAGAGGACATTAACTGGACGGATCGTTTGATTTCCACCGGCAGGTCTCGGCGCTCCACTTTTTTTTTTTCCAGGTCTTAATTAGCACAATGGTCAGTGACGGCTGGTGAAAAATATTCTAGGTGGGACTGTGCCATATTCAGTCAGTCTCAGAAACGAATGGATGTATAACATTATTTAAACACACACATATTGAAAATATGAATGATTTAATATTATTATTTTTTTTTTTAAATTTTATTTTTGTGGCTCAGGAACGGCGGCGCTCTACCGCCCTCTATTGGCCAGCCGCCACTGACAATGGTGCAAAACAGCTGTATCATTTTCCTTTTTTTTTAAAAGACAAATGAAACATTCTGGTCATTTCTGTTCGCTAAAGTCAAAACTGATGAAACTGATAAATAGATTTATTCTGTCATCAGTTGTGCTCGTTGACATTAGCAGTCATTAACAGGTGTGTTGGTAATCTAATTAACACACACATGTTGTATTCAGGCAATGTTTCTGTTAGAAAAGTCACAGCAGAGTGATTTTCACGTCCTCGTATGTTGTTGAACTTTCTGAGTACATTTCAGATCAATCTGTCAAATCTGAATCCAGATTGTGTTCCTGCACTGACGGACAACAGATTGTAGTTTCTGTTAACTTTTGTGACGCTCTCGTCCACACGCCGTCACTTCTGGCTCAAAACTTGAAGACGTTCGTCCGCAGAGCGGCGGGTGACGTCGGGGTTGAAGCTGTAGAGTGAGTCAATTTGGTAACCATGGCGCCGTCTTAAAACAGCAGTTAAACTTTCTAATTTTCTGAGGTTGTGGTATAATTAGACATCAGAGATATTAACACGATGTTTGCTCTTCATTCCAGGGGATCTCCATGGAAACATTATTTTGAAGCTCAGGTCTCTGTGTGAACATCGCTCACGATGACAGAGGTCAGCAGGACCGCCAGCTCGGACACGATAAAACGAGACCTCCGCTATCGTCCTATCTGATCTGCTGCCTCTTATCTGCTAATTAAGGCTCGTCACGGAGTGAATACCTCGTTAACGCAATCATGCTAAAATAACAAACTGGTGACCGTGTGTGGGGCCGAGGCCGAGCAGAGGGCAGGCCGGACGCTGGCTGGGGGTGAACATATGGTTGACGGTGGACGGGCGTATGGATACATAGATATGCAAACAGGCAGCAAAAAGACGAACGTTACATTCATTAAAGGGACAGTGCAGCTGTGTGACGTCAGGTTCAGATATAACTGCAGTTCCTCAAACGTCCACTTGAGGCTGGCTCCAGAAGTGACTGCATGGTACGGTTCAGCAGCGAAGCTCCACAGACTGCAGTGACGCTGCTCTGTAGCCGACCGTGACCTCTGACCTCTTCACGCACCGTCACGGTGACACTTGAAAGGCGGTGACAGACAGGTTGTGTTTTCAATAAACCACAGGGAGAAATGACATTTACGGCGCGGTGAGGTCAGGACCTGCAGTAAAAACTAGAATTGACCTGCGCTGTCATAAAGACATGAACAACACACACACGTACACACACGCTAGTAAAGCAGGTTAATGGGTATCGAACACACGGGCGTTCACAGGCTCCATCCATGTGACGAACTCGCCCTCTGACAGAAAACATTAAACATGATGTTTATCGACGACTTCAACATGGACTGAAGACGTTTTCCATCACAGCAGAAATCATAAACTCAACATTTAAAATGTGGATTCAATGTGACTGAATCCACATGAACGCCCCCCCGCTCTGTCTTAAACACTTTCCCTTGACCCCGATGAAAAAGGAGAACTCATAAGGACATCCACGGTGACCTGCACCAGCCTACACCTGACCCACGCCCCTCTGATCGCTCCCCCGTGTGGACAAACCTTCAACTGGAACCAAAGAAACACATGATTTCTGTGTCAGACTTTTATTTGCTTTCAAAATGTGCTGCCATCAGCATAATTTAGCAATTCAAATGTTCTGGATTTTGGGTCAAGTCAAACAAACACAGCATCACTGAGATCTGAATTTAGAAACAGGGTCAGACTGCAGTGAGTTTACACTGTTTCCTCACGGAGACATATTTAAACTCTCAGGACGTCGTCCTCCTTCAAGATGCCGCTAACGTCACATTTTACACACCTGCATCCTGCAAAAACACAAAATAAGAGTTCAACAGCTGAACTGCAACGTTGTTTTTTTTAAATACAGTTCATAGCTGAGCGTACAGTATGTGGACCAATCAGAAAACTCCATTTCATAGAGACACTTTGTGTCTCCTGATGTGCAGGTTGGCGTTGGTGCATGTGTTGATGTGAACGTGTGGAGGGACGAAGAGTCTAATAACAGTGATTCGACTCATTAGCTTTCATTGAGGGATCTCTGATTGTATTACCTTCTGAATGCATCGGCTTGTTAACACACACACACACAGCTGTAATTTGTGCTCAGGCAGTTTGATAGACAGCCGTGCGTTATCACAGTTTAGGGAGGACCTCATCATCATCACCGCCGTGCTAATGGACCAGCTGTGAGTGAACCAATCAGGCTAATGCAGCAGCAACAAAGAACACACAGGAGGTGGACGGAAAAACGGGAACGCTGAACAGCTGAGCTGTAAAGAGGAAGGACACGCTCATCCAGAGGAGAGGAGAGGTCAGCCGCACGGCAGGGAAGAGGCCGCTCATCATCGAGTCATTCACAGGTCGACACGTACCGACGGAAACAAAGTGACAACACGACAACCAACGACACGACAACCAACGACACGACAACCAACGACACGACAACCAACGACACGACAACCAACGACACGACAACCAACGACACGACAACCAACGACACGACAACCAACGACACGACAACCAACGACACGACAACCAACAACACGACAACCAACGACACGACAACCAACAACACGACAACCAACGACACGACAACCAACGACACAACAACCAACGACATGACAACCAACGACCACGACAACCAACGACATGACAACCAACGACATGACAACCAACAACACGAAAACCAACAACACGACAACCAACGACATGACAACCAACGACACGACAACCAACGACACGACAACCAACGACACGACAACCAACGACACGACAACACGACAACCAACGACATGACAACCAACAATACGACAACCCACAACAGACAACCAACAACACGACAACACGACAAACAACGACACGACAACCAACGACCACGACAACCAACGACACGACAACACAACAACCAACGACAGACAACCAACAACCAACGACACGACAACCAACGACCGACAACCAACAACACGACAACACGACAACCAACAACACGACAACCAACGACACGACAACCAACAACACGACAACACGACAAACAACGACACGACAACGCGACAAACAACGACGACAACAGGACAACCAACAACAGACAACCAACGTCGACAACCAACGACCACGACAAACAACGACCGACAACAGGACAACCAACAACACGACAACCAACGTCCACGACAACCAACGACACGACAACCAGGCTAATGCAGCAGCAACAAAGAACACACAGGAGGTGGACGGAAAAACGGGAACGCTGAACAGCTGAGCTGTAAAGAGGAAGGACACGCTCATCCAGAGGAGAGGAGAGGTCAGCCGCACGGAGGGAAGAGGCCGCTCATCATCGAGTCATTCACAGGTCGACCGTACCGACGGAAACAAAGTGACAACACGACAACCAACGACCACGACAACCAACGACCACGACAACCAACGACCACGACAACCAACGACACGACAACCAACGACACGACAACCAACGACACGACAACCAACGACACGACAACCAACGACACGACAACCAACGACACGACAACCAACGACCACGACAACCAACGACACGACAACCAACGACACGACAACCAACGACACGACAACCAACGACACAACAACCAACGACATGACAACCAACGACACGACAACCAACGACATGACAACCAACGACATGACAACCAACAACACGAAAACCAACGACACGACAACCAACGACATGACAACCAACGACCACGACAACCAACGACCACGACAACCAACGACCACGACAACCAACGACACGACAACACGACAACCAACGACATGACAACCAACAATACGACAACCCACAACACGACAACCAACAACACGACAACACGACAAACAACGACACGACAACCAACGACACGACAACCAACGACACGACAACACAACAACCAACGACACGACAACCAACAACCAACGACACGACAACCAACGACACGACAACCAACAACACGACAACACGACAACCAACAACACGACAACCAACGACACGACAACCAACAACACGACAACACGACAAACAACGACACGACAACGCGACAAACAACGACACGACAACAGGACAACCAACAACACGACAACCAACGTCACGACAACCAACGACACGACAAACAACGACACGACAACAGGACAACCAACAACACGACAACCAACGTCACGACAACCAACGACACGACAAACAACGACACGACAACACGACAACCAACAACACGACAACCAACGTCACGACAACACGACAAACAACGACAGACAACACGACAACCAACGACACGACAACCAACGACACGACAACCAATGACACGACAACACGACAACCAACGACACGACAACACGACAACATGACAACTGTCAGTGACTGTTTGGACTCTGAACAGCAATCTTTGAGCGAACTAAAACATAGTCTCTGTGACGTCCCCGCAGACTGTCTAAAACCTGGACATAGTCTCCGTGACGTCCCCGCAGACTGTCTAAAACCTGGACGTAGTCTCCGTGACGTCCCCGCAGACTGTCTAAAACCTGTCAGTCTTATGCTGTCCGTCCTGTAAACTGTCAGTGGGTGTGGGTGAGTTCTTGTCGTCGCTCTGCCTGAAGTGTTTTTTCCTTTTTAATCATAAAAATATGAGTTGTATTCATGAATCTGCCGGCTGTATTTCTGCGTGGAACCAATGCGACGAGATTAAACCGTCACACAACTTTTATCAGCGGTGTGTAATGACGGTCACCTCTGCACCTGCCCGTTCTAATAGAAACATGATCTTCAAAGGGGGAAACTGTCACGGCGTTCTGCTGAGAGGAAATAATAAAACCTGAAATCTGATCATTTCTTTAATTCAAACATCAAAGCCGTGAAACAAAACGAAAGCTCGACACGAGTCAGAGTCAGAGCTGACGTTGGAGCAGGTCCCAGGTCAGCCTCCTGTCCTAATTACTTCATTACCTTCTGCTGCAGAGAGCTGACGCTTCAGAGCAGCACAGAGTTTATCTTTCATGTCATTTGGCAGAGATTGAGAATGAAATTGACTCTATTGTTCTCTTTAACGCTGAGAGCCGACAACAGTTTTACAGGAAGGATGACGTGTTTAATCAGGAAAAATGTGCAAGAGATTCTGTTTTCAAGCTTTATATGGATTGTTGGAGGGCGAGCCTGCAGAGGTTACACCACAGAAAATACAAGTTCAACGTCACCATGGGAACCAGAACCATGAAAAGGGCTCGCTGTCACTCATAACTCTTATTATTCTGTATCTGTACATCTCATTTCCTCCTCAGTGCTGTCGGGAGGGGGCGGCTCAGTTTACTGATATACATTTAGTTCACAGTGTGTCAGCGCCTGCAGTCAGCCAATGAGGAGAAGGCAGCAGAGTTCATCGCACTGAACTTCTTCTTCTTCTTCTTCTGTCTCCATCATTCACTTTTCACTGTTTGCATGTGAAGTGTGGCGGAGAGGAGTGCCAAAAACTTCCAACAGAAATGAGTTATTGGAAGTTTTACCTTCAGTCAAAGTGACGATGTTAACAAATAAATCAGACAATTTAGTGACGTCTTGAAATATAATCCAGAGTCTGAGACCGAGACGAGACCAGGGCAGGGCGACGCAAACTCTCTAACATCGACATTCATAAACTACATTTCACCAGCAGACGCAGGAAACGAACGATTCAAACGCTTCACACACAAACAAACAGACGACTGGCCGACTTTTCAAGTCTCTCGTTTGCACGGGAAAATCGAATCGAAGCATCTGAACAGTTCAGTTACTGGATGTAACTCTGGAAAAAGCAGTCACTGTAAATTTCAGCTGTGAAATCCACAATAACTCACTGTGAACCATTTCACAGTAGTATACTGTGTATTCAGTCAAAAACTACAGTAATTATAGAGTAACTGTGAAAACTAAACTAAGTTACTTGTCAACAGCTGCCAGTTAGTGTGAATTTCACAGTAACTGGTTTACAGTGTTGTTATGCACTTCAACCGGGGACCCAATAAAAAAACAGGTCTACGACCCGTTTTGGGTTCTGTTCGGGGAACGCTGGTCTAGGTTGAATTAACACTTATAAATATCTACATTTTATATTCCATATATTATAATCTAATATATATTACAGTAACATTTATTTTGTTGTTGTTGTTTAAATCAAACGGAGTTCGACAGATTGGAGGAAAACTCAGTTGCTGCAGCAGAAAAACAAATAATTCAGAGGATGGCGGTGTGGATTCAGGACATGAAGCGGACATGGAGGCTCTGATTTATTAAGGCTCAGTGTTTGAATGTTTCACGTCTTGTTAACTTCATGTTATGTAAGCTGTTGTGTAAAGCACACAGAACAAAACTGTCGATGAGCGGGTCGGTTCAGTTTTTAAGTGTTTACCTTCTGATCATTCATCTTTTCTATGACTCGACTTGTGATGTGAATAAACAAATCTTTATTCACACGCTAAGTGGGTGACCTTCACTTGAACCATCAGCCATTAAACACATTAAAACACTGGTTACAAACCCGAGGCTCCCAACCCACCGAGGGGTCGCCAAAGCTGCAGAGCTCTGAAGTTTGTAAGAGGAGTTTTAAAAGGAAACAGTCGACCTGCATCTCAACATTTATTCATATCTGTGAAGTAAATATTTCTCTTGTTGTGAGGGTAAAACAAAGCGACAGCATGAGGTCACGGTGAACACCTGAACACGAGCTATATTCACAGAGCCTTCACTCTCCGTAAAACAGCCTCGTCCTGCTTTAGAAACGTTACAACAACCAAAGAAGACCAAAAAGCACTGAATCCTTTGATTTCAACGACTAAAAGTCCTCTGCCATTATCTCCATAGAAGCCGCTGAGCCTGGTTACATTGCCCGCCTCCCCAGCTCTGGTTCTGGCACAACACTGGATCCACTCCCCGTCAGCGGCCCGGGCCTGTAAACCTCCTCTAACAAACTGAGCTGACATTAGCTAACAGCAGCTAACAAACTGAGCTAACAGCAGCTAACAAACTGAATTACACAGACATATGAGTCTGTTTAGGAGAGAAAAGACAGCAGCTAACACAGTGAGCTAATATTAGCTAACAGCAGCTAACAAACTGAGCTATCATTAGCTAACAGCAGCTAACAAACTGTGCTAACAGTAGCTAACAGCAACTAACAAACTGAGGTAACATTAGCAAACAGCAGCCAACAAACTGAGCTAACAGCAGCTAACAAACTGAGCTAACAGCAGCTAACAGCAGCTAACAAACTGAGCTCACATTAGCTAACAGCAGCTAACAAACTGAGCTAACAGCAGCTAACAGCAGCTAACAAACTGAGCTCACATTAGCTAACAGCAGCCAACAAACTGAGCTCACATTAGCTAACAGCAGCCAACAAACTGAGCTGACATTAGCTAACAGAAGCTAACAAACTGAATTACACAGACATATGAATGAGTTTGTTTAGGAGAGAAAAGTTCCAACATGCTGGTTTAAACATGAGTGAGGGTTTGAGCTCGTGACTTGGACCAACATGAGTCCATAAAAGGTCTGACTAAGAACAGTTCTGTACCATGCAGCCGAAGTCTTCACAGTTGGTGTTACTGAACTGAAAATAAGGATTAAGATCAAAAGTGAGATTTTAAGACGTGCTGCTAATTAGCAGACTAACCCACACAGTGTATTAGACGAGCACGCTGAGCCGAGAACCTCCTCGCTGGAGCTAATAAATAAAATCCAATCAACCTTTAAAAAGCGGGCCTCGGGCTCCGGAGCTGCTTTAAATAATGCTTCAGTGTTGAGGATGATTGATGGCCGCGTTAGGCCGAAGGATTTATTAAATCTATAATGGAGTTGATGTTGCGTCCATAATGAGCTTTGCCTGCTTTTAAAAAAATAACATCAGGAGGAGGAGGAGGAGGAGGTGGAGGAGGAGATGGAGGAGGAGGAGGAGGAGGACTTCATCTTCAACATCCGACCTTCAGTGGCAGCGTTTCAGTAGCTCTCTAATCTTTTCATTTAACCTTTATTAGCTGCAGCTCCCATGAAACGTGTGTGTGTGTGTGTGTGTGTGTGTGTGTGTGTGTGTGTGTGTGTGTGTGTGTGTGTGTGTGTGTTTGTGTGTGTCTGTGCGATTCCGATCAGCTGAGAGACGATCGGTTGTCCTGAAAATGTCGACGCTGAAGCTGCTGCTCTGCTTCTAAATGTCGTGTACGCGGTGAAGACGTCAGCTGGTCTGCAACAATGCTTAGGACCCAAAGTTTCCCAGCAGAACATTGTCAGAAGCATCAGAACATGCAACATGTAACAGACTGTTGCATAGGGCCCCCAAACAGCTAGAAACGGCCCTGGTGAACTGTGTGTTCTGACAGCTTTCTATCAGAACCAGCAAGAACTTCTTCAACAGTTTGAGCTACAGCAGCTCGTCTGTTGGATCGGATCACGCGGGTCAGCCTTCCTTGACACTGGTTCAGCTTTTCCTTGCACGTCTGATGGACACTGACCACTGCAGACCAGACACACCCCACAGGAGCACAAGAGTTCTGGAGATGTTCTGACCCGGTCGTCTCAAATGCTTTATGCTCGCTCTCCCATTTTAACTTCTAACACGTCAACTTTGAGGACAAAATGTTCACCTGATGTATCCACCCACTGACGGAGCCACGATAATGAGAGGACACACTTCACCTGCCTGAACGTTACAGCGGATCAGAACACAAAGGTACAAACACATCGAGTGACCCAGAGTCTGCTCAGACACATCCAACAACCATCACGAGGACCGAGAGATGAAAGTTTACTCAGCCTCTGTTAGTCGTAGGCTGCAGGAACAGCTCAGCATTCAGAGGGTTAATGGAAGATAAATAAAGTTTAATGTGTTTAATGTTTCACAGCCTGAAAATGACCATTAAAGCTGCCGTTCTCTGAACAGACTGTGTGCAGTACCCCGCGTGGTCAGTAGGAGGCGCTGTTGTATCACAAACACTGATGCACGTCAAACCAACCACAAGTTGACCAAAAGAATCCAACGACAGTCAACAATAAAACGATCTTCTTAGAAATAAAGCGAACAATGTGACGAACACACGAACTTGGAACATCTGGAAGCCTGAAAGCAGCTAGAAGAGACGGAGGAGACGGCTGGAGGGCTGTCCTGGTTCATAAAACAAACGCATCATGAAAGAAGTCTGAACTGAAGCTGATTTATTGTTTTCTTCAGACTTCATCCATCCATCATGCCTCCATCCATCCATCATGCCTCCATACATCTCTCCATCTGTTCATCCAGTTATCTATCCATTTCATCTTTATCCTTCCATCCATCATCCATCCATCATCCATCATCCATCCATCATCCATCCATCATCCATCCATCATCTATCCATCATCCATCCATCATCTATCCATCATCCATCATCCATCATCCATCATCCATCCATCATCCATCCATCATCCATCATCCATCCATCATCCATCATCCATCCATCTATCATCCATCCATCATCCATCATCTATCCATCATCCATCCATCATCCATCATCTATCCATCATCCATCATCCATCATCCATCCATCATCCATCCATCCATCCATCCATCATACATCCATCATCCATCCATCATCCATCCATCCATCATCCATCCATCATCCATCCATCCATCATCCATCCATCTATCATCCATCCATCATCCATCATCCATCCATCATCCATCCATCATCCATCATCCATCCATCCATCATCCATCCATCATCCATCCATCCATCATCCATCCATCATCCATCCATCATCCATCATCCATCCATCATCCATCCATCATCCATCCATCATCCATCATCCATCCATCTATCATCCATCCATCATCCATCATCCATCATCCATCCATCCATCATCCATCATCCATCCATCCATCATCCATCATCCATCCATCCATCATCCATCCATCTATCATCCATCCATCATCCATCATCCATCCATCTATCATCCATCCATCATCCATCATCCATCCATCCATCATCCATCCATCTATCATCCATCCATCATCCATCATCCATCCCTCCACCCGTCTAATTATCCTTTCATCTGTTCATCCATCCTTTTATCATCCCTCTCTTTCTCTCTCAGTGTGAGTGTGAGATTCCCGTCGATGAAGCAGATGGTCGTTCACTGTTTGGAGAACTCTTTTTACACACACACACACACACACACACACACACACACAATCTGTGTGGTCTGTAATAGGTCACACAAACACATGCTGCACCATTTGTGTTTGTAGAAGTGTATTACGTCACGGAGACTATGTCCAGGTTTTAGACAGTCTGCGGTGAAGTCTCAGAGACTATGTCCAGGTTTTAGACAGTCTGCGGTGAAGTCTCAGAGACTATGTCCAGGTTTTAGACAGTCTGCGGTGAAGTCTCAGAGACTACGTCCAGGTTTTAGACAGTCTGCGGTGAAGTCTCAGAGACTACGTCCAGGTTTTAGACAGTCTGCGGTCTGAACTCGTCCTGCAGTTCTTGTCTCACTGTTTGGGTTCATGGTTCAGTTCATCAGCGGTTCTGTGTTTGTGTGTAACGACAGCTCGTTAGAAATAACCTTGGTAGGAGGAAACTGTGTGTGTGTGTGTGTGTGTGTGTGTGTGTGTGTGTGTGTTTACAGAATCAAACAACTTGTTTGTTGAATAAATTATGATCTTAACTGCTTCCCGCCTCCGCGCCTCCTCTTCCCACGTCTTCCTCAGAAATCAGAACTCTGCTCTCTCTCGACGGCGACGGGAAAAAAAACATCAAAGTGTCGGAGGCTCGATGATTTCCGCCTTTCTCTGAACTCGATGGCGACACAGGCGAAGACCTCAAAAGAAAACAGGCCGCAAGCTGTTGGCACGGCAACCAACGGGCAACGGAGAAGGCGGCGTGATGAGGACCTCGTAGGAAGCAGAGAGAGAGAGATGAGGAAACGGTGGAGGAGATAAAGAACAAAAGATGGAGAAGAGTTTAAACAAACCGAGCTTCATTTAAAGAAATTCAGCGTGTACAATGCTTCATGAAGCTGACGGAGGAGGCGGTGCAGCGCTGCAGTCGGACACTGAGCAGCCTCTGATGTACAAACGCTGAAGACGTTCTCCATTTTGTTTGTTAATCCTCTAAAAGCTTCCGGAGGAGTCGCCAAGTTGGCTTCTGTCTGTTCAGTGAAGAGTTCTGATCCAAAGACACGCTGCCAAAGAACACACTGAAGACAAAGCAACAGAGACAGGTATGAAAATATATGAAAATATGATTTACAGTAAACACAATGAAACATCTCGACTGGTCGACGTTGGAGCCACAGAGGGTCAACAACAAGCCAGCTAATATTACTGACTAGTCCAACAGCAGTCAGCCCAGCTCGGCGTCTGTCTGTCAGCCTTTTATTTCACCAAGCTCTCACCAACCACTAAAAGTCAGTCCCAGATTTACTCTTGTCCGGCGGCTTCTTGCTCGCTCACTCTCTCCTTTTCTCTTCTTAGCTTCCTCCGTCAACGTCCTCTTCACTCTCTTCTCCTCTGCCATTATGTCCATAGAGACTGCTGAGCCCGGTTACATTGCTAACACTCGCCGAGCTCCGGTTCTGGCACTACACCGGCTCCGTTCTCCGTCAGCATTCCCCCACAAACACTAACACTCTGAGCTCACCCAGCTAACAAACTGAGCTAACATTAGCTAACAGCAGCTACAGTTGTCAGCAGTTTACTTCACTGTCCATCATAAACTCTGTAAATCACAGAGAGTTGAGGCGGAGCAGCCGGAGGACATCAGAGGGAAAACCAGAAAACATTTTCTCCATAAAATATGATCCAGTTTCACCAAAATCAGTGAAATAGTTGGTGGTGTGTGACTTAGTGCCGTAAAGCGTTACGTACTTCTCCCGACCCGGAGCCCAAAGTTACATAGTGTGAGAACAGACGTACGAATGACAGAGACACCATTCACCTGATCACAGGTCAGTGCAGATCAACATATTTAATATTTGTATTCATGCATTGAAGCATTTTGTTTGTTGTTTTTATCAGATGAACTTTAAGTTTCTTTTATCAGTCAAATTAAAAGTTTATCTTCTGCTGTGACACCAATGTCCAGCCAGCAGAGGGCGCCGCAGGCCAGAGAAAAAACAAAGAGTACAGCAGAGCGAGAAGTTCAGCACTCAGACCAGTTTATGAAAACCAATCAAATATTTTCAGAATAAAACTCTGCATCTGTAATAAACACGAAACTATAAAATATTTAAAATCAGGTGGCTTCATTCACTCAGGTGTGATCACACCTGTCGTCTTATAATAAAGATTTATATTTACACAACCACAGAAGAAGAACTGTGTCACTGTCCATTAAATGAAACTGAGACGTTGTTACGTGTCCGTCATCCTGTGAGTCTCCACACGATGACGTGCTGCTGAAGGACAGACTGTTCAGAGATAATTGGTTTATCTTCATCAGGACTGTAATCAGAGACTGAAGGCTGAGCGACGTCTGCTGACCCGACAGAGGCGACCGTGATACCAGCTGAACCGGGTCACATCACGGATCCCGTCTGTTCACATGTTGGACTGCATCTACTGAAGCTGAACCCAAATCAAATCAACTAGAGTAGATGTTTCATGTCCAAACGTTCCCTGGTTGCAGATTTCCTTGAAAGTATTTTAATAAAACATGAAGGTGTCACTGTTGGTTTCTGGGTAACTGAACAAAAAAATTCCACTTTTACATTAATGTGAGTCAGAACCAGGAACGTCTGGTCGACTCATTGGTTAATTCACGACGTCAGCAACAGTTTCTCATCTCAGTCTGTAGTTTCAAGTCTTCTTTCACACAGCATGATGTTCATTTAGTCTCTGAGACTGTCTAAAACCTGGACGTAGTCTCTGTCGTCATGTTAACAGCCACATTTCAAACATACAGCAGCTGACCGTCATGAACACACACACACACACACACAGTTAATGAGACGTCTTGTGTGTGAATCACCTCGTCTGTGATGCAAGGGCTGCTGGGAAAAAGAAGCAGCTGTGGACAACTCCTCTTATTCAAAGTCAGTCTTCATTTCATTCATCTGTTGAATAAAACGTGACGTCGGTGATGATCTCAGAAAACAAAGGCAGAATTAATGAGACAGTTTAATTAGTTATTTTAAGTCATTTCCAGAGAAGCTGCTTCATTTCAAGAACATCTTTATTCATCAATTCATTTATTAATGTTGAACACTTTAATCTAATCAGTGTGTGACTGTCACCAGCTTAACGAGCATTCAGGTGATCAGAACAATCTGACTCCGCCCACCGGGCTCCTGCAGGTACGGGTCACCACAGTCCGTATGAATATCATGAAATCAGTGAAGACAGAAGGTGTGACACGCTGAATGATGGTGACACACCACACACACTCCCCGCGATGATGTCACATCTTTACGGTCAGCTCTCTAAATAAACACGATCAAACTGCCCAGTCAGTGTGAGCGCTTCCTGTTCTCGGAGAGTCGATGATGTGACGAGTACGTAAGTGTTCCCGTTCATCATGCAACATTTAGACTGACTGAGTCAAAGTGAAAAATAATCACACGTCAACAAATCAAAAGTCTGAAGTTTTTACTTTTATCAAACGTTTCGTGTGTTTCTGATCCGGACTTCAAATGTTGAACGTCACTGAGCACACACAGTTTTCATTTTTCTGTTTAATAACTTTAAAGTTCACTGGTTGATCAATTTAATTTAAAAAATCAAAGAGAAACATGTCTTCTGATCTTCCAGCACAGTCAGAGTTTCAGTGACAGATCGCAGCTCGAGGTAACATGAACGCTCACGTTCAGGTTCAGGTTTGGACATCTTCGTCGTCATGGTTACAGTGATAAGCACTTGGTCAAAGTTTGGTCTCCTGTTTAAACAGATCTGGGGTACGGTCAAATCGCTCCTAAGTCCTTTCCTAACCACTTTTCCTTGACCTCAATGGAAAACGTCACGAGGTCATAAGGAAAGGTGTGAAGGAGAGGTCATAAGGAAAGATGTGAAGGAGAGGTGATAAGGAGTTAGGAGAAGACGACTGCTCTTACACTAGACTACGTCATGAAGCGACGGTGAATGTTGTTGACGTGATCTGTGGTAAAACTACAAAGTCCAGAAGATGGACTACAAAACGCTCATCTGAGATACTTCCTAGATACTCCCCGTGCGCTCTGACCGTGTTGTTTCATGCAGGAAATATAAACGTGGACAACCCGGTGAAACATGTGACTTCATCATCAACGTCAGAGTTCAAATAATAAATGAATATTGTCCACCTGTCACAGAAGTCAGATGAAGTGTTTGTTAGCTGGTATGGTCGCTCACCCTCCTGTCCACTCATATAGAAACATGTTAGCAAGTTATGGCAAAGATATATGATTAATCAGCAACGGTAACTTCATGATGATCTGCAGGACGCTGGATGTCACAGTTACAAACAGTCTTTACTCTGTGTTTACTCTCTGTGCTGTTACCTCCTTTCCTTTCCTAAAGGATGGTCCGGTGTATCCTATGCTAAAGGAGATAATAAAGGAAGCATTGAAGCTCCTTTCCTTGACGGACACTGTTTTTAGTTAAAGGATCACTGTAATCCGTGAGGTCACTCAGTAATTTACCATGAATGTAGTTTGAACTGTGTCTCGTATGGAGCCAAAACAAATGATTCTGGCTCAGAAAAACTAATTAGACAGAAGCTTCATCATCATGTGACGAGTGATGGATGAATATTTCTAAGTGTGTTTTTTACAGTGCAGTCAGTCAGCCTCATTTTTATGTAAATAACACACTGATGCAAATTCTCCTCTGGCTCCGCACTGACTGAAACTACAGACAAGACCATGTCAGCGTCCGTCTGTCGTCACCACCAGAAACTGTCACAACAACCAGAAGAGACGGCTCGCACCGTAGACGTGTTATTATCCCAGAATTCTTTGCAGAGAGAGTCACAGGTAAATAAAGAAGGCTCAAAGGAAACGTTGATGATGAAGGGACTTCATCATCAACGTCAAAATACAATCTGAATATCTCCAAAACTCTCTGAACCAATAAACACGTGAACAATAGCAGCTCATTTATTTTTAGTCATCTGACACCGCTCACAGCAGATCAACACAGAAACACGTCACGGAGACTACGTCCAGGTTTTAGACAGTCTGCAAGGACGTCACGGAGACTACGTCCAGGTTTTAGACAGTCTGCGGGGTCGTCACGGAGACTACGTCCAGGTTTTAGACAGTCTGCGGGGACGTCACGGAGACTACGTCCAGGTTTTAGACAGTCTGCGGGGACGTCACGGAGACTACGTCCAGGTTTTAGACAGTCTGCGGGGACGTCACGGAGACTACGTCCAGGTTTTAGACAGTCTGCGGGGACGTCACAGGTTTTAGACAGTCTTCGGGGACGTCACGGAGACTACATCCAGGTTTTAGACAGTCTTCGGGGACGTCACGGAGACTACGTCCAGGTTTTAGACAGTCTGCGGGGTCGTCACGGAGACTACGTCCAGGTTTTAGACAGTCTGCGGGGACGTCACGGAGACTACGTCCAGGTTTTAGACAGTCTGCGAGTTTCTGTAAGTTTTGTCTGACAGAGATGAAGAAGCTAAAATATTCGAAACATCGCGTGAACGCAGACTGACAGTTTCCTCGTCGACATTCACAGAATGAATCATCACAGAAATATTTCCAGCAGTTAGTCCGAACCTCTCGGCTCCTCGAGGAGACGTCTGGAGTCCTTCAGAGGACGCGGTCTGAGTTTGGACAGCTTTGATCCTCATCTCAAAGAATCTGACATTCACTGAAGGTGAATACATTTCTACACATCCATTCATAATCCTCACCAGGTACAGGACGTCTTGTCAGGACACATCGTCCTCTCACCGTGCCAGCTGAGACTTTCACACCCTGAAAACATTCCTAGATTTTTCTTTTTGATTTCGAAGCTTTATTTTGTTTGTTTGCACGTCGAGCAGCCGATTTCTGTTGAAACCTGCCGAGGGGAGTTAGTTCAAGGTCGTCTGAACTTTGTGGAGATTCCAAAGACATCAAATGATCACGATGACTTTTGGAAAAATGTATGATTCATTCATTCACGAAAATAAAACACCATGTGCAGACTGCAGATCGTACAGACAGACACGAGGGAATAGATACTTAATAATGGTAGAAGATCATGAACCAGAGAAAGAGGACCAAATCTGAGCAAGCTAACAAAGTCTGAGGACGTCGACTCAGGTGGATTCACACAGGATCAGGCGCTCCGGCAAAAACGTCCAGATCCAAGTTTTGGGAAAATGGAGCCCGACGTCACGCTCCGCAAGCCAATCAGATGCTCAGATCGGCCTGAAATGTCTCTGAGACTGTCTCTGAGACTCTCCAGGTGGATTCACGGACTAAACTCTGATAATCTACCTGTGTGTGTGTTCTCACTTTGTTTATTTCATGTACCAGCTTCTAAATCTGAGTCCGACTCACAATTTACGCCTCAAAATATAATGACATGAAGAAGTTTAATTTGATCTGTGACTCGATGAAGCTGTCATTAATCAGAGAAATTAAAAGTTATTTCCTGATTGTTTCACAGCGGTTACATTCAGCAGGTATAGACACGCCCACAGCAACACAATCTGGGAGTGACTTCTGGTGAAATAAATCAGCTGATCTTACTGTAGAAGTTCCACCATGTTGCAGTCAAACACTGACAGGAAACATGAGTCACTTTTTAAACTTGTGGTGTAAACTTAGATCAAGCGGTGTGTGTTTACCTGTGCAGTCATGTCGATGAATCTCACCTGAGGTCATGTGACTCTGACTGTGTTTGTCCCCTGTGAGCTCCCGTACGCGTGAAACAGAAAGAAGAGGCTGCTTCAACTGCGAGTTATCGTTCTACCATCTCATCCGAGAAGGCCGTCATTACTCCACCCTGTAATCACACACACACACACACACACACACACACACACACACACGCACACACACACACACACACAAGCAGTGTTACCTGCTGGTACAGGCCCAAATGCTGCTCACCGTCACACACACACACACACACACACACACCTCGTCCTGCAGTGTAAAAGGATCACTGTCATTAGTTTACTCAGAGTGTGTGTTCATATCAAACCTCAGTAACGATGTAACTCATTTATACCTGAACACACACACACACACACACACACACACACACACGCGCACACACACACACACACAAACACACGTCGAGTGTCTGAGTTTATGAAAGATGAAGATCAGAGAGACGAGCGATAAAATCAAGTTTATCACCGTTTTTATCAGAGATACGAGCAGGAATGAAACTTCACGAAGAAAACACGTCAGACAAACAGAGCCTCGTTAGCACGTTAGCCTCGACTCACTGGTGCTAGTGTACATGCTAGTGTTTAGCACGTTAGCCTCGACTCACTGGTGCTAGTGTACATGCTAGTGTTTAGCACGTTAGCCTCCACTCACTGGTGCTAGTGTACATGCTAGTGTTTAGCACGTTAGCCTCGACTCACTGGTGCTAGTGTACATGCTAGTGTTTAGCACGTTAGCCTCCACTCACTGGTGCTAGTGTACATGCTAGTGTTTAGCACGTTAGCCTCGACTCACTGGTGCTAGTGTACATGCTAGTGTTTAGCACGTTAGCCTCAACTCACTGGTGCTAGTGTACATGCTAGTGTTTAGCACGTTAGCCTCGACTCACTGGTGCTAGTGTACATGCTAGTGTTTAGCACGTTAGCCTCCACTCACTGGTGCTAGTGTACATGCTAGTGTTTAGCACGTTAGCCTCCACTCACTGGTGCTAGTGTACATGCTAGTGTTTAGCACGTTAGCCTCGACTCACTGGTGCTAGTGTACATGCTAGTGTTTAGCACGTTAGCCTCCACTCACTGGTGCTAATGTACATGCTAGTGTTTAGCACGTTAGCCTCCACTCACTGGTGCTAGTGTACATGCTAGTGTTTAGCACGTTAGCCTCCACTCACTGGTGCTAGTGTACATGCTAGTGTTTAGCACGTTAGCCTCGACTCACTGGTGCTAGTGTACATGCTAGTGTTTAGCACGTTAGCCTCCACTCACTGGTGCTAGTGTACATGCTAGTGTTTAGCACGTTAGCCTCCACTCACTGGTGCTAGTGTACATGCTAGTGTTTAGCACGTTAGCCTCCACTCACTGGTGCTAGTGTACATGCTAGTGTTTAGCACGTTAGCCTCCACTCACTGGTGCTAGTGTACATGCTAGTGTTTAGCACGTTAGCCTCCACTCACAGCAAATCCTAAGTTATGAGCTAACACTTGGGCTAGCTAGGAAACTGTTTACTGAGCCAATAAATCAGCTGAGAAGTCGCCTCATTTCCTCATAGATGCCTATACGAGCAGTGAACCGCCCCCTGCTGGCCAACACAAAGAATGCATGTTTAAAACACTACGCCCACACACACACACACAGTTCATAGTAAGGAGTGTTTCCCGTTTAGCTCCGCCCCCTCCCGCCCTGCATGATTCAGGTATCACACTGACATTCCTGACTAAATGCTGCAGGCGTGTTCGGTCCTGTCAGCTGTAAATGATTCGACACACACACACACACACACACACACAAACACAAAGTGTGTGTGTGTGTGTGTGTGTGTGTGTGTGGCAGTTTTTCCCTCTCCAGTTGTATTTGAGCTTTGAGTTTGATTTAACGTGTGCGTCCTCGTTTAAACTACAACTGATGACACATCGACGTGAACCCTCCTCCTGCACCTGATTGGATGAACACACCTCTCGCTGAGCTCTCATTGGTCCCTGCTTTTGATTTTTTTGAACTTGAAAAACATGAAATCAGTCGTGCCGCCTCTGAACTTTGTGAAGACGCCTGCAGCGCTTCATCACAGAGAGACTCAAAGTTTAAAGGAACAGTCGGTTAGCCTAGCTTAGCATAAAGCCCGGCAGTCCACCTCTAAAGGTCACGGACACGATACATCATGTTTGTTTACTCTGTACAAAGAAGGCTAAAAAAACTGACGATGGATTATAGAGTTATTATGTGCAGACGTCCTGCACTGTCACCTTAATCAACTTTAGAGGCTTTACAGCTGTTTCCTGTAATGCTAAGCTAACCAGCTGTAGCTTCATTTGTGCCTGCAGACATTAGCTTAGCATCGTCTGTCTAACTTTAACTCTGTTGCTATGGATGCTTTTGTGTTTCATGAATTAGTCCACAGTGATTGGACGGAGCGGGTTCACCTGCTGCTGCCATGGTTACAGCCGGTGTTAGCATGTTTGCGTCATCGGATCACACGTGGACAGCTCTGAATAAAAAGTGTAAACGACCACCAAGACACATCATGTGACCACGCTGAAGGACCGCCTACTCACCTGACATCACACCAACACGCTGATTTACCTTTAGTTCAGTACAGGTAACCACAACATTCCCAGACTTCCTTAAAAACTATTTTAAGTCTTAAGTCTTTGTCTCAGTGTCTCTGTCCTGGTGGACACGCTGACGTGTCTCAACACATTTACAAAATCAGCAGTGAAGAATTTAAGATGCTTCATCAGCGGTCATCAGGAGTGGACTCAGGTGATACAGGTGTGATACAGGTGTGTTCACAGAAGGTAACTTTAGTACTCACTGAACACAAGCTGAAGTGAAAGAGCTGCAGCTGGAGATCCAAATAAAACTTCAACAACAGAGAGAAGATCCAGAAACAGAAACAGCAGACAGGTGAAAGTCATCAGGGACAGGTGCATGATCAAAAACAGGCGGGAAAACACGGCAGGAAGTAGAAATGTGAGACACAGACAGGACTACAAAATAAAACAGGAAACACATGATGAACGTGGTGACGAGTGTGAACTGAATCATGTCGAGCTGCAGCGGGTTTGTTTTCTCTGATCATCTTTCAGAGTCACGAAGTCTGAAGACATTTTAATCTCAGAGCTCCTCAGACGACCTGTCACATAAAACAAACACACCCATCAGCGATGCACAGAGGCGGAGCTAACGACACACCTCACTGCCTCCGAGACAAAAAAACACACACCTGCTGCAGAGTCAGTGTGTGTGTTCTTTATTATTAAATATGAAGCTCAGATCTGCACAGAGCTCACACACTCTCATCAGGTGAGTTTACCTGAGGGAAGGAAACTCACCTGACACTGTGACATCAGCAGCATGTTTGCATGTTTAAATGTTTGTGTTCACTTCAAGTCCCTGTACGAGTACATACATGTACATGTATGCAGTGTGTGTGTGTGTGTGTGAATAACCAGTATTATCCTCTGTTGGTGTAAACACTCGCTGTCTTTGAATGTGTGTTTGTGTTGACGCTCTGCTGTGTGTCATCACACACTGAGGTCAACTCAGGAGGACGAGAGACACAAAGACACATCTTCACCAACCAGTCACCAAGACAGTCTGCGGGGATGTCACGGAGACTACGTCCAGGTTTTAGACAGTCTGCGGGGACGTCACGGAGACTACGTCCAGGTTTTAGACAGTCTGCGGGGACGTCACGGAGACTACGTCCAGGTTTTAGACAGTCTGCGGGGACGTCACGGAGACTATGTCCAGGTTTTAGACAGTCTGCGGGGACGTCACGGAGACTACGTCCAGGTTTTAGACAGTCTGCAGGGACGTCACGGAGACTACGTCCAGGTTTTAGACAGTCTGTCTTAAAGTGAATCTTCCTAACACGCTCACGGTGAAGCTGACGTGTAACGACACGTTAGTCTGTTTCTCTCGACCTCTCGTGCGTCTTTTTCCAAGACGTTGTGAAGAGCAGCACCTTCACGTTCACGTTCACGTCGTCGTGTTTGTACGTTTGAAACATTAAATCTGTTTCTGTGTCTTTAAGAAGGAGACGTCCTGCAGGCTGAAACTGAGATGACACGACTTGTTGAGACGGATGATTTTCACAGTGTGTGTGTGTGTGTGTGATCCACTGCCTGCCACGCCCTCGTCTCCATGACTGTGGAGAACACACACACACACGCACACGCACACACACACACACACACACACACAGCCAACAGTTTAAAAGAAAACACTCGCTCTGTTCTCTGATTGGACGGTTTGAAGACACACAGGCTGTGATTGGTTGTTTTCTTGTTTTGAACGTCTTTCAAACCGTCCAATCAGAAGCTCCGGCGCCGTAAATAAAAACACAACAAACGGACAAAGTTAGGAAAATAATTCCACAGATTTTATCTTTACAGGATGTTCAGGTGGATTTTTCACAGAGGGGAAATTTATTTGAAGATTTTTACAGGAATTTTGTTGGACGAGACATTTTTCTGTAAACATGAACAAAACACATCAGGAACATTTCTGAACACATCAATCATGAGAAGAAATAAAAACCCCAAAATACCAAAAAACAACAGCAACATGTTTACAGTGTGTATCTGTTATTTACAACGAGGGCTCCGCGTCCTTCCCGTCATATTAATGCGTCTCGTTCAGGTCGCGTTGTTATTAATACATTCTGTGCTGAACTGCAGACACACACATACGACGAGCACGACAACATGTTTTAGAGATTTATGAAAGTTTGAACAACAAACCGGAAAAAACACTAAAAAAAGCTAAAATGAGATTTGGAGTGGGTGATCTGCAGACCAGCGATGATCTTCAGCTCCAGTTATTTCTTTTAATTTCTAGACAAAATAAATACTTTTCTGAGCGGAGATCAGTGCATGTGGAAGTCTGAGATCACGGCGACAGCTCACAGCCGGGACGCATGATCCGAGGTTTGATGACAAAACATCCGAGAAAAGACGAAAAGATCCGGCTGAACGCTGAACTTCAAAAATACAAAGAGCGGTGTGTTTCTTTAACGTCCAGGCGTGTTATTAACCTGCACACACTATCATTGAGCTCGACAGCTTCTTTCCAACTGTGGTAAAAAAAAAAAAAAAAAAACGATTAAAAAAATAAAGTCAGTAGCACCGCCCTGAAACTTTCCCTCCAAAACTAAAGAATGTCGCCCACAACAAACGTCTTCCCGCACTTTTTTTCTCTTTCGTTTTCTTTCTTCTTCACCTTCACCGAGCCGACTCGTCCACGCATGTCGGATCTTGTCTGTGCCGCCTTAAACATTTCCCGCCTGCCTCTTTCTACTCAACGAAGAATGACTGAAACAAAGACTGAAGAGGATCCGCAAAGAAGAAGAAGAAGAAGAGGAAGAAGAAGAAGAGGAAGAGGAGGAGGGATGAAGATGCAGCCAGGAAGGAAACAGGAAAGATGGAAGGAGCCTGGAGAGGATCTGTTTGCATTAGTTCACATATTTCTGACATTTTTAAGGTGGAAGTTAAAGTTCTCCGTCGTCTCTGCAGATAATTCGTCAGCAAACGTTCGCTAAATGTTTGTTTGTTTGTTGGCTGCACGGCTGTGTGCTGATTGGCTCTGTAACAATGACATCACTGCTTTACGCAAGAGCTGATTGGCTGTACTGAAGTTTCTGATTAATCAATTAATTCCGGGAGATTTCTCATCAAAATGGTCTCAAATACGACCCGTCAAGAGTTAACTAAAGTAGGCGGGACTAACCTGAGAGTAGGTGAAATAAGAGTCCTGATTGGCTCAAAGGAGCTGCGATGTGATTGGACTAAACGTGCAGACTCAGTTTCATTCATTCATTTGCAGAATAACGACTCTTTCCGTCTCTAAATAGCGTCCAAATTAAAAATGACCTTTAATTAAATGTGTGTTCGTTAAGACGTTACAAGATGGAGGTCGGAGGAGTTTGAGCAGAAAGTTTCGTAGTAAAATAAAAAGAATCACCTGACAGCGTGTTTCTAACTGACTGAGGTATTTTGGATCAAACGGCCTCAGACGACACGTCAAAGTTCAGAGAGACGTCTGAACGTTTGAAACCTTCGCTGCACATGAAGCGTCCCCCATCAGGCAAACTCCACCCGCCCCACCAGCACAGTGAGATAAATCAAACGGCAGAAACCTTTTGTCTTTTTTACCCTGAACGTCGACGTGTGTGGCCTCTGTGATCAGCCAGGCGTCACAGTCATCTATATGTGTGTGTGTGTGTGTGTGTGTGTGTGTGTGTGTGTCCTCCTCAGGTTTCCAGCAGAATAAAGAGAGTCACTCATCGACAGCGTCAGTCCGTCAGCTTCAGTCCAGGAAAACGTCTCTGATCGCAGAGTTTCACGCTGTTTTTAGTTTCCTAAAGGAAGCAAGCGAGCCGGACCGAAGGTGAAGGATGGAGGAGAAGAGGAGGGAGGAGGCAATGAGGAGGTGATGAGGAGGCGATGAGGAGGCGATGGTGGACGAGTTCACGGTGAAGGTGAAAAACAAACAAACATTAAAGAGTCCAGCTGATAATCCAAACTGATCGAGTGGGTTCAATCAAGAGAGACAGGGGCATGATGTGAAGTTTGGGTCGAGGGCTTCACAGGAAACCAGCCGGGTCCAACTGGACACGCCTCCCAGTTGCACAGGTGGATCATGGGAAACAAAATGGTCGGATGTTTGGGCCGGCATCTCCTGAAAGAGTGAAAGAAGACAGAGGACAACGTTTGATTTCTGTTCTGAAGACGCTTAAAGTTTGAAGTCTGGAGCCGGTTCACGGTGACGTCTGTGATCTGCAGAGCGTACACGATCGGAAACACAGCGTCTGATTGGTCGCCTGGCTGCAGACGGACTCTTTAAGTCAACAGTGTTACATCACATCTTTGTTTGCTCGACCGAGTGGAGGCGGCCAACGCAGCTACTGTTTCAACACACACTGCCCAGAGCACACACACACACACACACACACACACACACACACACACACACACACACACACACACACACAACATGAAGACCGGCAGGCGTCTGTTTAGATCTTAACGGGATAGTTTGAGTTAAAGCAACAAATCATATTTAAGCTCACAGTCAGTGTGCGACACATTTAGAGTATTTTTACCACCTGACTGACGAATCAGGAAACTGAAACGTTTATATCGGTCTATAACTCCATAAGTTGTTACGTTGAACATGTTACACGCTACATGTTACACGTTACACGTTACACGTTACACGTTACACGCTACATGTTACACGTTACACGTTACACGTTACACGTTACATGCTGTGGAATCGAGCAGCTCCTGTGTTCTTGTCAGAGGAGTCTGGTCACATTGGAGCGAGCGACATGGACTGACGGTGACGTGACGTGGTGAAAATATTCTAAATATATCGAACATTTAATTAAATAATTAAAAGTTCAAAGTTTTGTTGCTGCGTGTGAACAGGCTCGACACGCCGTCCCGTGAACTCAGTGATCAGAGTTACTCACCAGCAGCGTGCAGGAACTTCTTTAGTACGGCGACTCGACCCTGAAAAACAGAAAAAACAGTGATTAGATGAGCAGAAGACGACGACCTCGCTCTGTTTTCCACACTGCAACAACACGACAACATTATCACTGCTGACATTTTATGAAGGAACCTGACGTTCACCGTCTGATACGAGCCGCAGTGACACCGTGATGTGTGTTAGACACTATGAAGCAGATCAAATATCATGACACCAGCCAGCACAATGTTTTTAGTTTGAACGTCTTGACAGCATCGGTGTTTCCTTGACACACTTCCAGGATTATGTAATCACACACACACACACACACACACACACACACACACACACAGAGCTCCTCTGGAGGTTAAAACCACAGAGGAAGAAGGTGAAACGCCTTCATGTCTGAAGTACAAAGACGTTTTTGAACAGACAAACAAAAAAAACAAAAATATGAATTTTCAGACAGTTTCAGGATTCTGTGTAAAATGTTTTCAGAGAAATGAAACTTGGAATTCGTCACATTTTTTAGTTATCAGGCCGTTATCAGGTTGTTCTCGCTGTGCGAGGCCAACGCGGAGACGTTAAACTGAGCAGATTAAATATTAAAATAAGTCGAAATAAACATGAAAATATCACAACATGTTTTTACTAAAGGAAACTGCTTGAAGGTCGACAAAATGTTTTGGATCACTACGTCTTCATTAATATGTTGCACATTTAAATATTGTGCAGACTGTGAATGTTTGTGCACCATCCTGCACAAACTGTTCATCTCTTTCCATTTAAAACACATGCTGCACAGATATTTATATTATATATTATATTTATATGTCTGTTCTGCACCAAAACACCAAGACAACAAACCTGATTTTGTAAAATGAATTTAAAGTTTCGGTCGTTTTACTGATCGACTCTTTGCTGCCGTCGTTCTGTACGTCAGCGTCGGTCTCATTTTTTTTACAGTGCAGTCTAATCTCAGTCAGCTCTACCTTCATATCCTGACTGATTAAACTCGTGTTTGACCTGCTCGCCTCACATTCAGCTGCTGCTGTTTGCTCTGCAGTCGCTCCCTGACTCCTGAGGAACAAACACTGAACATGCCTTTCTGTTGAGTCACTTCATTTTATCTTAAAACTGATACTTTTTGTTTTTTTTGGATCCTGATAAGAAGCGGACAAAAACATCAGCGAGGTTGAAAGAAGGCAGCGGACGAAACAGAAAGTTCATAAAGTTCAGAACGTCACAAGAAGTCAGAGAATAACTAGAAATAAAAAACTTTAGCGTTAGCTTTTTATCCACCTTATCTCTGAAACGGTTTACACAGCGGCGGAGAATCAAACACCTCCGTCAGGTCAGGCCGGGTGGAGCCGTGTTTGTTTGTCTGCAGCCAATGGGCCCGCCATTTTGTTGATCTTGTTTGGGAGATTTCAAATAAAAATAATTTCTAGTTGGAGCTTCATTTAGTTAAAGAGCAGCACAAAGGGGGATTATGGATAATCATGAAATGCTAACGTGTACATGCGTCAGTAACATAAATCAGACGTGTTTTTATTGTCTTATGTTTTGTAAAATGAAGAATGAGTCACTTCTTCTTTCAAACGTTTCATAGTCTTCTTTTTCTCGTGGGAGGATATGAAGATTTGTAACTTCTTCAGCTGCTCTTCATATTCTCTAAAGCTCTTCACTGAACTGACGGCACGAAAAGACGTGAAGATGAGTGAAGAAGAGGCCGCAGAGGAAGGAAAGAAGGAAGGAAGGAAGTCGTGTAGAAAGTAAAAGACTTGAGGTTTACAGAGAGATAAAGACGAGCAGCGACACAGACGAGAGGCGAGGAAGACGAGTGCAGACATGACAGTGACATTCCTGCCATTCTCTGAAACGCCGGCCTCGCCTTCTTCAGGCAAACAACAAAACGCTCACGTTCGGAAACTAAGGTCAGCTCGCTCGCTCTCAGGTGCACGGCTGAGGCCAAGTGCTTTAAAAGATGCTGCAGAGGTCAAAGGTCGTGGGAGAACTTTGTTTAGTGTCACTTTTAGAGCAGAAAATATTTGAAACAGACGAAGCAGAAAGCAGCACATACTTCATGTAACGTACAGTCGTCTGGTAATCCTCCATAACCTCAAATATGTGACTTACTAGCAGTAATACTACGTCTGCTACGTGTAAACTAATGGAAAGTTTGGGCTGATGAAGTATTGATCACGGTTTGGAGCCGTCGCACCGATGTTCTTTTTATAGCATCAAATAACTACACTGTAAAAATAAATGTAAATTTATGGAACATAACTTGTTTATAAGTTGTGTTCTGATTTAAAATGTTCGATGGACATATTCTGTAATTCAAAGTTGATCAAACATCAGTGTGATAACGACCTACAATAACAGAAACATCTTTCTTTCTTTGACATACTTATTTTTACTCCGGTCCTATCTTTTGGTTTCACTTTAGGGGAGCTGTTGTGTCGTCCATCTTTCTTCATGCTGACGGTTCAAATGTGTTCAGCATGAACGTCAAACCGGCGGTAACGTTTGTAACCACAGTTTCATGAACCGGGCCGTGTTGTAACACCTAAAGATGGCGTCCAGTTAGTTGGATGAAAGTCGTTTGCAGCCAACAAAAAAAAGATCTCTGGGGAACCTTTCTGGTTCCTCTTGAAGGAACCTTTTCTCTCACGTTTAACCTGTTAAAACATCTGAGACATTCTCGTTCCTGAATCTGAAATCAAACCTCGTGGATAGAATCCGTTTATTTGCTATCTGCTGATGCATTTCTGGAGCTAATGAAGCTCGGTGGTAGACGTGGAGCTTCAACATCCACCGTGTAATTATGACCGAGGGGTGTGACGTGAACGGGTTTTCCCACTTGGCAGCTTGTTCTTACAGAGACGAGGTTTGTGAATCGGAGCAGTTTGGAGTTTTTAGATTAGCGCCTGAGGCTTTCCCGCTTCTTGTAACTGCTTCTAAAAGATTCAAACAATATGAAAAACATGAACATTTCCATACTGGTGGTTACTGACACCAACAACAACACACTGTATCTCTGCAGCCATGTTACACTCAGCAGCTCTCTGTAATTATTAAAAAAAGTCTGTTTATCAGGTTACACAGCGACCGCAGAGTGAATGAAGTTAATGACAGGCTCGTTTTTATAATGTTTAGTGTTTAATGTATAAATGCAGAGGAGAACTCTGGGTAATATGAGCAGGCTGGTTCCCCTCCAGCTACAAACAACAAACCAAAGAAGAAGAACAGAAGTCTGCAGGATCGACCGGTTTGTCTGCTCATATTAAACATTTCAGTCAAAGTTTTATGTGACGAAACACGAGAGGAGAGAAGAAGTACACTTCAAAGACGTTAAAGTTGTTGCAGGCAGCACTAGTTCAGCTCCTGTGCTGTGTTACCGCACAACAAAAGACTGACACCGAGGTCAGAGGTCATCGACCCGGAGTCGAGAAAGATCAAGGTGGAGACCAGAGCCCATCTTCATGCAGAGACACTATGAGTTGCCGACTCCACCCAAAAACAAGCACCTGTCGTCACGTGTCCGTAATTCAAACCTGGGATGACACCTGAGCTGCATTCAACTGAACGAAGTCCATGAGACGTGACCAAAGACGCTGCAAACAGCAGCTGAGGAAAGATACTGACGTAGTCCTGAAAGAGTGATGAGGGGAAGAAATCAAGTCCACACACACTTCCTGTCACCCACCCACCCACCCAATCAGAGAGCAGCGATGACTGACAGCAGAGAGTGAAGGAATGTAGTCGGACTGTTTTCAAAATACCGAAACTCACACACACTTTAATCCTGGTGTCAAAGAGTGTGTGTGTGTGTGTGTGTGTGTGTGTGTGTGTGTGTGTGTGTGTGTGTTCTGGAGCCAGCCTCAAGTACGCATTTCAGAAACTGCAGAGTTTTTAGCACTTCCTGTGTCGGCTTCACGGAACGCACAGAGACTACGTCCAGGTTTTAGACAGTCTGCGGGGACGTCTCAGAGACTACGTCCAGTGGTGGATCGTCGTGGATTGAAGTTCTTTCTCGGCTTCCCTCCAAACTTTCTGCACCTGCAGCAGCTGATTCATCTTTCTTATAGTTCATGCGGGCTCCTGTTGATTATCACAGCACGACATCTTTGTTTTGATTTCCGAACACATGTCCGTGTCCTGCTCTCACGCCGTGCACTACAGGTGTTATTGTAACCTGAAGAGAGACCGGTTTGAGTCAAAGACCTTCGGCACAAGGACGTTGTTGTGCGGTGAGGTCACCCTGGAAGCTCGAGGGCGCCCGGATCAACTTCAGGGAGTGTGAGCTCCAACAAAACATGAATATACATCCAAATAAACGTACGCTGAGCCAGTGTTGTAGTACTCCTACAACTGGGCTTTTGTCCAGTTTTTCCCGCCACAGATCGATTATTAGCTGAAAATACTTTTACACTGTAAAAAGTTGTCTGTAATTATCGAGCAAACATCTAAAGAGGGCGTGTCGAGATTGAACCACACGAACACGAACACAAAGTTCTTCAACAAACTAAACTCAGTATTTCATGAACTAGGTCAAACTTCCTGCTTCAAATGACAACAACAACAACAACAACAACAACAACAACAACAGCAACAACAACAACAACAGCAACAACAACAACAGCAACAACAGCAACAACAACAGCAACAACAGCAACAACAACAGCAACAACAACAACAGCAACAACAACAACAACAACAGCAACAACAACAACAACAGCAACAACAACAGCAACAACAATAACAACAGCAACAACAGCAACAACAGCAACAACAACAACAGCAACAACAACAGCAACAACAACAACAACAACAACAGCAACAACAGCAACAACAACAACAACAACAGCAACAACAACAGCAACAACAACAACAACAACAACAACAACAACAGCAACAACAGCAACAACAACAGCAACAACAATAACAACAGCAACAACAGCAACAACAGCAACAACAACAACAGCAACAACAACAGCAACAACAACAACAACAACAACAGCAACAACAGCAACAACAACAACAACAACAGCAACAACAACAGCAACAACAACAACAACAACAACAGCAACAACAGCAACAACAACAGCAACAACAACAACAACAACAACAACAACAACAACAGCAACAACAACAACAACAACAGCAACAACAACAACAACAACAACAACAACAACAGCAACAACAACAACAACAACAGCAACAACAACAGCAACAACAACAGCAACAACAACAACAACAACAACAACAACAGCAACAACAACAACAACAACAACAACAACAACAACAACAACAACAACAACAGCAACAACAACAACAACAACAGCAACAACAACAACAACAACAGCAACAGCAACGACTCATCTCTAATTTTAAATGTTTGTCACTGTTAGAACGCTCCATCACACACACTGTCTGTCTGTCTGTCTGTCTGTCTGTCATCCTGTGTCTTTAACTCTGCTGTCAACACCACATGATGTCTTTTCTTTACACCTGTCTGCAGTCTGGACGTCTGACAGACTGTGTGTGTGTGTGTGTGTGTGTGTGTGTGTGTGTGTGTGTGTGTGTGTTATCGCACAGAAACATCTTCATGTCTGGAGATGGCTGAAGGTTATAATTATAAAGTCCTTTCTTGTCTGTCTATCTGTTTGCCTGACTTCTTCTTCTTTGATTTTAGTCTTCCACATCCTGCAGCATCGTTCCGTGTCCGTTAAAGTTTGCTGTAAATATCTCAAATGACAAAGACAAACAGCTACATCTCCGACATGGAGGCCCTCTGCAGGACAAAGGCCTCCTGTCATCTGTGTTGACGCCTGAGTCACAGACGAGTCAATCATCCTGAGACCCCCGGGGGCCCCGGAGAACCTGAGGACCTCTGAGGCATCAGGTGATCGTCTGAGTTTGTTAAAGGAGAAGTCAGACGGGGGGAGGGCGGCTTAAACACAGAAAGGTTTATCCTCCAAAATGTTCCCAAAGATCTGCAGGCTGTTTTACTTTTATCATAATATCAGCTGCTATTCGTCAGTTTTAAAGATGTTGCCGGTCAATGAAGTTGCGGGTTGTTGCAGAACTGGAGGTAACGACACACCCGACGTTGCGTAACTGACTTTCTCCACAAGCTTGCTAGCTCTTCCAGAAGCGGCTAACTCTCCTGCAGCTCTCCACGTGTCCAGATTTGTAATAATTTTCACATCTTTTAATCTTTGTTCTGTTATAACACAGTGAGAACTGAAACTGCTTCAACACCTGAGCAGGTGTCGGAGCTGCAAACTCTTCAAATCAGCCAAAGTCAGGAATGTGTTGGCCTGTCAGAGGCCGTCGTCTGTCACTGACTCATTCATTTGTTCTTTGTTCAGCTTCCTGTCGTACTCCACACTGTGTTGAAATCTGACAGGATGTTGCGGCGCAGGATTGCATCTGCGCCGCTGTTTGGGAAGAATGTCGTTCAGGTGTGAAACGATGCAATCTGCCGCAGCTCGTACGCTCGGTTGCACCATGTGACCGCAGGTGTTGAGCAAATTCAGGTTGTGTCTAAAATCCCGTTCACAGCTCTGCACTGTAAAAAAAATCCCCATCTTCTCTCATCACAAAGTTCATGTAGTCGAATAATGAACTTTAAAACTCGAGAGGAGACGAGAAGTACTTTTAAACGTCACGATGAAGACCATGGGATGTGATCAAAAGCTACTAAATGGACCGTGTGAGACTGTTTTTTAATAAGTCAACCTTCTTCCAAAGCAAGTTCAGCGTTAAGGGTTTATTATCTTCACATTAATCGTATATAACCATCTTTATAGGGGCAGCTCCACTGGCTGCAAAAAGAAGTCAGCTCATATAGAGTCTTACGGAGAGATGAGGCGACTTCTCAGCTGATTTATTGGCTCAGTAAACAGTTTCTGGTCTCAGTCTCTAGTTTCAAGTCTATTTTGGTCACATTTAGAGGATTATAGATGATAAAACGAGATGCTTTAGGGCGTGAGTCAGTCCAGCTCGAGATCAAACTGACAAACGAGGCAGAGCTGATCAAATCTGCATCCAGTTCCTGTTCCTGTTTCGACAGTTTCTGTCCTCAGATGTTTAAAAACAGATTTTAGTTTCTGTTCAGCTGGAGTACGAGAACGTTTGAAAGCAGACAGGAACTCATTTTAACTGACAAACGACAACAAATTGCTCCAGAAAACGCCACAAACCAACGAGTGACGCCACGGCGAGTTTACGTGATGAAGGCCGCCTGTCAGAAGTGTTTCTATCAGCTCTTACCCGACACACTCGAAGGCTGCAGGTACGACATGTGTTAACTTCACAAACGAGGATGACGGTTCATGAAAAGTTGTGATTGTTCACATTCCTGCTGTCGTAAAGAGGCAGACAGGAGAAGAAAGTCAAATAATAACATCAGCGCTGGCTGCATTACGTTCAGGTGAGCCAGTTTCAGGCCTCTGGTGTTGTTGTGCATGCTCACTCACTGACTAAATGGAATGGAGCCATCGTTCATTTTATGACGAATCAAAATGTCCGCCGTGAAACGAGTGTGTAAGGTCGCCGAGCTGTGTGGAAAAAGACGGAGCCGGTGTGACAGTTACTGTTACAATAACGTTGAAGGGTGTGGCAGCACTGCAGAGTGTGTGTGTGTGTGTGTGTGTAACGGTGTGTGTACATTACTCTAACATGTTGCAAGACGTCAAGGCGTGAGAGGAATGAAAAGAATTACCTAGAAGGTCACAAAGTGGCAGACACGACTGAGATACAGACACACAATGATGAGATATGCTGCAGACACACACACACACACACACACACACACGCAGATTTTAAGAATGAAATCATGGAGAACATTTCTGCATGATCGAGACAAAGGCTGGCATGAACTTCCAGCTTTGTATCAACAGTCTCAACGTGACAAAACCAGCTCCAAACCTTCACATGATCACCTGATCACATGATCACATGATCACATGATCACCAGCGGCCAAAATCTTCCAGAGAAGAGCGGAGTCTGTTATAATGAAGCAACATTACGTGGCAGGATGTGCTTTAGCGTCGTTATTGGCACAGCAGGGATGTGGTCAGCACGAGTAACGAGCTTTCTAGACATCGTGGAACTTCCCGAACACGTAAACACTAAAACAGATTCTTCTTCACGTGTGCTTTTAAGCCCGTGATGGAGGATTCATCTTCACGTGTGCTTTTAAGCCCGTGATGGAGGATGTGATCCAAACATTTCCGATCACTCCACAGCGTCCGTTTCATAAACTCACAACATGCTTTTACCTCATGAAATATTCAGCTCGACCTTCAGTCTTAAAACATTTTCTTAACATTACATTATCAGAACAGGAAGTCATCGTCTATAAACACTCTCTGTGGATCATGATTTATTTATATTGTATCAGATACATATTGATTGTAGCTGCCGGGATGAGTGTCAGCACCTCCGAGTCTGAGTTCATGGTTCTCTGCCGGAAAACGGTGGAGTGAGTTACTGCCCCAAGCGAGGGAGTTCAAGTATCTGAGTGCTGTTGTTCACAAGTGACGGGAAAATGTTGCGTGAGATGGATCGGCGGTTTGGAGCGTTGTACCGGACCGTTGTGGTCCAGAGGGAGCTGAGCCAGTCCATCTACGTTCCAACCCTCACCTCTGGTCATGAGCTTTGGGTAGTGACCCGAAAGAACGAGATCACAGATACGAGCTGCTAAACCTGCTGCCACCATGACCCGACCACTGATATTTATGATTTCTTATTGTATTTTTATTGATGAGCACGGTGTGACAGACTGATCTTTCAACCAATCACTGACTTTCTAAATACATGATAAATAATTCAACGTAAACAGGATTTAATTTGACTTCTTAGCATCGCTCTCGGGTGTGGGCTTTAACCTCGCTGTGCTTCTGAAACGCCACGCTCGCACCAGCAAAGCGGTAGGACTGTGAGAGCGTCGACTCGAGGTGACCATGGTTCATGAAGTCTGTGGTCAGTTAGCTTTCTTGGTAGAGAGGAAGTGAAACTCAGACTCAGGAAGCTGCAGCCACAAACTAACGTGTCACCGCCAAACATCGTCTCGATTATCAGACTGGATTTTATATTTATCGTGTGACTGTGTGACAAACTTGGAGTCTCTAAGCCCAGGATGACATCACTATGACATCATCAGGGTTATTTTGTCAGAAGACTTTGAACAACAGACTGAAGAGGACTGACCATGAGCGGTGAGCTAAAGAAATGATGAAAAATCAACGTAAACAGGATTTAATTTGACTTCTTGGCAAAATAAAAAACACCTGAAAACGTTCAGAGAACGTCCTCAGCTGTAAAGGCCTCTGTGTGTTTCTGACACACTCGTGTTGCCAAAGACTTTCATTTCCTCTTGCATCATCAGCCTCAAATATGCACAAATACACCAACACAACGCCAAAATGTCACGTGACGTCACCACACAGTGACCTCTCCCTTTGTTCAGCTTCCTGTGTGGAAACATTCATCTTCTGTCTCTCAGGCTCACCTGCACTTCAACACCTGACTGCTGTTACAGCTCCCAAAGGATGAAGAAGAAGTTCAGAGTACTTACGGTACTTTCTGTCTGCAGTATATGATCAACCCGATGGCGAGAGCGAGAGCGATGAGGACGCCGATGACGATTCCGGCGATGGCTCCGTCTGAGAGGCCGTCTAAAGCTCCTTCCTCTGTAAAACCAACAACAACAGGATCAAGTTACTGTGTGGTGCCTGCTGCCATGTTTGAAGGCAAATCCACAGAAACCACAGAGAGGAAATGAACACATGCTGCTAACTGAACCACACCTGCAGGTTAAAAAACCAGACGTGGATCTTACCTTTGACGGACAGGTTGTGGGTGGACGTGGTCGTCTTGCCGGTGACGGCGTTGTGCGCCTGGCACATGTACGTTCCCGTGTTTTTGTAAACGGCCTTCTCGATGGAGTACGTGGCCGTCTTGATGTCGGTCAGCGTTCCGTTGAACTTCCAGGTGAAGTTGGCGGGCGGGACGGAGGCAGCAGAGCATGTGAGCATCACAGGGTCGTTCAACTCGACGGCGACTTCGCCATCCACCATCGCTTGCTCAGGACCGTCTGGAGGTGAAACAGAGATGAAACGTCAGGAAACAGTAACACTGGAAGTGGACTTACATTTCTTTGTGTTGCCACGATACCAAAAAGTTAAAGTTAACTAGTTTCATGCACACTTTTCTGAGTCAAATGATCTGACTCCCTAAAAAGAACTGAACTTCCCATCATGATAAAGCTAATCACAGTCAAGCTTGTCAGTTGCAGGCTTGAGGGTTGCCAGGCAACCAGGGCCAGGTGGAGGCCACCAATCAGAGCAGAGCAGTCAACCGCAGCTGTTTCTGTGACAGCTGAAACTGCTGAAAGTACCCCTCAAACAAGAAGGATTTCTGGGCAAACCGTAGGTCGTATCACTGAACGGGCTTCACTGTGAGCATCCTGAGCTCTTCCTGAACATCTACATATATAATTCATGTGGCTACAGTTAAGAAATAAGATAGATAAGATAAGATAAGATAGACCTTTATTGTCCCACAATGGGGAAATTCACAATGTTGCAGCAGCAAAGTGGACAGAAAAAGAGCTATTAGCATAAATAAGAATAAGAAATAGAAAAAAAATAATATAATAAAAAACACTATAAACACACTATAAACACTATAATATAATATAAAACACTATGTACAGAACAGACAATAGAAAAAGAAACAACAACAGCAGTTGCACGGGGGATAATTAAATTGCACTGTGGAGTACTTATTGCACATTATTATTATTGCAAGTTATTATTATTTACATTATTATTATATTGCACATGGTGCAAATGTGACCTTTAGAGCGATGGAAAGAAACTGGCAGGTCTGCTTTCCTTCAGAAGTTTACTCTTTTAACATGGCGGTCAATGGGGGCGGTTGGTGGGGGAAAATCTTTGCCGTGTTTTTGCCGAATAATTCGAAAATCGTTCCTAGAAAAGTCATAGCATACTTCTCCCAGCAAAGCTGGTCGTTTTGATGCCTTTTTGTGTATTAGTGACGGGAAGTTCAGTTCTTTTTAGTGAGCCAGATCATTTGACTCAGCTTGAGCCGGCTCTTCATTTTACCACTTCTACCTTTCATGATTTGACCTTATGATTTGTATGTGTAAACATATATATCTTATATTATTCAATACATCCTTTGTACTGAAGTATATATGAAGTATATAAAGTAAAAATTATGTTTTCTAGTATCAATAAATTGCTGTAACGGCTCGCGGACAGGAGATGGCTCTTTGAACTGGCTCATTCACGGTTACCACATCACTATTGTGTATGTGCGACCAAAACTGCAGGAGGAGTAGCTCGCCAAAAAATGTACGTATAAGAAGAAGAAGAAGAAGAAGAAGCATGGCCTTTCTCTTTCATGCACACTTCTCTGGAGTTTTGGAAATCTCGGACGTCGTGTCCTCCGGGATGAATCACATTTTACACAGCATCACTTATATAACGGTGGCTGCATGCGTTCAAAGCATTTTATGGGCTTCAGACTGAGTTGTGGTTGTAAAGGTGTTATAAAAAATAAAAACCACCACCGCACAAACACACCCTCATAAACACCTCGCGTTGTAAAACCACCGCAGCATCGACACGGCACGTTCAGACACTCACAGTTGACCACCATCTTGTAGGAGTCCTGGGCTTTGTTGACCGGGTTGCTGAGCTCACACACGTACTCTCCGTTGTCCTCCTTCTGCAGCGGGTTGATCATCACGGAGCTCATGTCGGCGGCGAACACCACGCGGCCGCCGGCGGTCAGCTGCCTGCCGTCTTTCAGCCAGGTGGTGGTCTTCACGTTGCCGGCTGTTGCCTGGCAGCTCAGGTTGGCTGAGCTGTTGCCGGCGATGAGGACGGCGGTCGGCGCGGTGATTTTAACACCTTTGATGGGGTCTGTAAGAGAAAGACAGAGTTTAGTTCTCACACCACACTGAGCTTCACGACGGCTCTTCAGAAACATGTAGGTGACGTCACGGATACGTGTGCATGGATAATGGCAGTGGTAGGTCTGCGGTCTGTGGTCTGTGGTCAGGTAGCTTTCTCGGTACAGAGGAAGTGAAAGTGAGACAGACGTCACAGACAAGTGTCACCACCAAAGATCGTCTCGATTATCGGACTGGATTTTATATTTATTTATTTATCGTGCTGTTTTAATTAGCCATTAGACTTCAGACTGTGTCCAGGATGACATCACTATGACATCATCAGGGTTATTTTCTCACCTGCAACACCTGCAAAAAAACCGACTCGGCTCAACTGTGATGTCATCCAGCAAGGTGCTGCTTTTGGCCAATCAAACGTGGAGGTGCTCGTTCCTGATAGGTCAGATTTCATTCTCATGTACAATAAAATAAAAACTTCAAACGTCTCTTCAGCGTTTGTCTGTCAATCAAATGAGACTTCCTGGACGGCGTTTCATCTTCGATGAATCAGAAACGTGTTGATCCGCGTCACGTTCTGACGAGAAACATTCGTTAAAACTAAATGAATGTTTTTCACGTTATCATGACACGCAAACTTCACATTCACGTCACATTATAACCAGATAACTTATAACGACGTGTTCTAACAAAACAAACAATAAGTTACGACATTATAACTTCATATACTATCTCGTTATGATGTCATAACATAACGTGTTAGAACAAAACAAATGATGTCGTTACAAAAGATTCACTTCTTATTGTATCACGGTAACATCAAGCTTTTCTTATTAAACATACAACGTGCTTATTTATCTTGTTATAATGTGATAACGAATTATATGAAAGTTTATTATCACGTGACAATAAGTTACCACATTGTAACGACATAAATCTCATATAACATGAACAGCTGTATGTCAGAATATTAAATCCAAAAATCACTCGACTGCCTCTAAAATAAAATGTTCCTCTTTCACGCCTCGTCGTCCAGAAAGAAAACACAGAAACTCTGCAGGGCGTGATGTAAGACCATCCTCCAACCCAGCAGGTTTCACACACACGCACACACACACACACACACACACACACACACACACACGAATATCTGAAGTCTGCCGCCAACTTGAAACAACATCCTCCGAAAACAAGAAGACAAATTCTTTGGCAGTAATTACAGACGGCACAGGTTCACTGTGTCTGAGCAGCTCTCAGGTAAAACCTGCCGCGGGTCACGACGTGTCATTAACATTCTCAGGCCTCGAAGGTTTGTCAACAGGAAGACAATGACTGCCATGTTCACCGTCAAGTACGAGCTGAGGCTGATGGGAAACTCTGTAGTTTTTCAGGTATTTGTGCAGCGATGCCTGCAGGGACGAGCTCTAACATCAGACTGAAAACACACGTGTCAGTCTGCTTACTCACCCATCACGGAGAACTTTGCGGCAGGAGACGAGACGACGCGCTCGGTTTTGGCGTTCTTGGCCCTGCATGTGTAGTCTTCAGCTTTCTCCCCTAATCCGAGCTGTTGGATCTTTTCCAGAGTCAGAAGGGGACCTTCGACCTTCATGACCGTCTGGTTGTGGTACCAGGTGAAGGTGGCAGGCGGGCTGGAGCGGGCCGAACAGGACAGGCTGAAGTTGGAGCCGGCTTTGATGACCGCGGGAGGGTTCGCAGGAGTGATGGCGACTTCATCGGGTCCGTCTGTGGAGAAACAACACACACAGCTGTCAGATAACCTCGTCAGCAGTCTACAGCTTCTCATCGGCGTCCTGATCGAGTCACAATCTTAAATATTGACTCTCTATTGACACTCTAAAACACCATGAAGAACACCTGAAGACACTTTGTGTCAGTGTTGGACAGACACTGGAGGACAGAGGACAGATGGGACACAAACATGAAGTAAAATGTTGTAAAGATTCTTTGTGTTTCATCCTGCTCTCTGTCTTCCAGTGAAATGTTCCTGAGGTTTTGATTAATTAATAACCAGGTTAACGGGCGGTCGCTGTGGTTTCACTGCCTTTCAGGTTAGTCATGGAGAAGGAGTGCAAGTGCAGGCTGCTGTGTACACAGTGTGGTCTTAGTCCTGTAAACACACACACCACAACGGTCTGAGCTGCACCGGTCACATGACCTCCTCCGACGCCTCAGCGTTTCAGGAATCCGACGAGGTGAGGTTACAGAAGGTCGGGCATCAGCACGACTTCACAAAATCTTTGACAAACGAGCTGTCGGTGTGTGAGGAGGCGTGACTGACTCACATCTGACCTTTGTAGTCCAAACGGGTGTGGAGCTGATTGAATGAAACAATGTGGGAGTCACATCGTAGAGTCAATAAATGGAGAGAAAATGACTGACTGTAACTGCCGCGACGACCTGCAGAAGACGATCACTCAGCCACATTATGAAGGCACCGCCCACAGGAACCTGCAACTAAGTTATTAGCTAGAAAAACGAAGCTGTGCTAACCGGCTGGGTCGATAATGGTTACCTGCAGAAACCAGAGTTTACCGGTTAGCAGGCAGGAAACGGGCCGTGCAGGTGCAGTACTCACAGTAGACGGTGAGGTTGAAGGCGGCGCTCGTCTCCGTCTCCAGTATGTTAGCAGCCTTGCAGTAGATCGGACCGACCAGGTCTGACCTGAGGACACCGGTGATGGTGAGCGTGCTCGACAGCTCGGCCTGTGAATCAATGCAAAGTGTGATCATTAATAAATGAACAGACTTGAGTGAACGGATGAATGATTAATGACTTCATTTATTTTTCCAAACTGACGTCTTTCAGCGCGAGCCGCTTGCCGTCGGCCACGATGGGTGCGGTGCCGTTGAGCCAGCTGAACTTGAGGAAGGAGCCTTTGGCGGAGCAGGTCAGAACCACGGTGCTGTTGAACTCGATCGCCTCAGCCTTGTCGGACTTGATGGTCACGTCGGACACCGGCTCTGCAGGAAGAACAATGAATGAAAACATTCATAACGAGTCACGTCTTAGTCAGAGTTTCTGTTCTTCACTTCCTGTGCAGGTGTTTCACAATAAAAGCAGCAGCTCAAAGGGTGTAATACCTGTATGACATGTGAGTCATGTCTCTATAGCTACTTTCCCCATTCAAGACAACTGTACTACTAACAACAAGCTAAAACAAGCTAACAACAAGCTAAAACAAGTTAGCAACTAAGCAGCAACCTCTGTGCCTGGGAAATGAAGCCAGTGTGGAAGTCCCAAAAACTGCAGTTCCTCTTGTTGTCCACTTGAGGCTGGTAAGGTGAGTGAGGTGAGACAGGTGAGTTGTATATAAATTCACCCTCAGTACAGTTGTCATGAACGGGGAAATTAGCTATAGAGACCAAAACTGTTTTTTGTACCAGGCTGTAAACATGTTTATTTCTGCTGTGAAGTTGGACATTTGAACATGGGGACTTATGGAGACTGACTCACTTCTGGAGCCAGCCTCAAGTGGACGAGAGGAGGAACTGCAGTTTTTGGTACTTCCCTTCACGGACACGGAGGTTGCAGCTTGGATACAACATGGTGTCAGTAAAGTGCCGTGACTTTTGAAGCTAAAGTTCCAAATGTCAGATCTGAATGAGTCTGAGTGTTTCAGGGTGGAGCCTTTCATGGAGATTACAGCAGTTTTGTTGGTGAAATCCTACAAACGAGCGCTTAATGTCAGCGTGATTAAATGTGGAGGCGGAGAATTCAACAACCTGAGGCCGGTTTCTCTGCACACAATCGTAACTATGTCTCTAAAATCAACATGTGAATGGAGTGAATGAAGACGGAGGAGAAATCGCAGCGACTAGACCTGCCGGACTCGTTCTGGATAATCCTGGAGCTCTGTTTCTGAACGCTGTTTATTGATGATTAGGTAAGAGTAGGTGTGTGGGAACAATGTGGAGGAGTGGTAACCAGTTCTGAGAGCTGAGCAACAGACAGAGTTCATCCACTCGCTTCACACAGTGATTATTGCAGAGGTCATTTTATCTGATTAAACCACTCAGGAAGAGACAAAGGAGACAAACAAACGTAGAGACACCGCTGGCTTTGTTTGTCAAACGTGTGGTTTTATGGGTCGATGGGAGGAAACAAGTGTAACTGTATGAAAGAGAGCTGAAAGGAATGCTGGGAATAAGGCATGCATGCTCGACCGTCAACCATCCTTTGATAAATAAAGATTCGAACTGTCGGCGTGTAGTTAACATAAACCTGACTGGACACCAAAGATCTGTTTACTGTATGGAGGACAGTCACGGCAAAAGTAATGAATTCACCAGAGCATCAGCAAAATACTAAAAACAGAAGCTAAATCAAAAAAAAAAAATTTACGCTTGATATTTTAAATTCAGTGTGTGAATCCAGTTATTTAACCTGTGGAGTCCCACATGGTTCCATGTCAGGTCCTCTTCTGTTCAATATTTACAGGCTACCACTTGGCAAAATCATACTGAATTCATAGCTATGCCGACGACACACAATTGTACATTGCTGTATCCCCGCACGACCTCAGCCCAGTTAACCTAACTCGGGTCATTGCTTAGCAGAAATAAATAATAATATTCAGGTCTAAAACTCAGATAGCTCAGCTGCTGTTAGTTAATGTTAGCTCAGTTTGTTAGCTGCTGTTTGCTAACGTTAGCTCAGTTTGATAGGTGTTGTTAGCTAATATTAGCTCAGTTTGTTAGCCACTGTTAGCCACTGTTAGTTGCGTGTTTTTTAGCTGTTTTTAGCTAATGCCTCTATGGACATAATGGCAGAGGAGAAGAGAGTGAAGAGGACGTTGACGGAGGAAGCTAAGAAGAGAAAAGGAGAGAGTGAGCGAGCAAGAAGCCGCCGGACAAGAGTAAATCTGGGACTGACTTTTAGTGGTTGGTGAGAGCTTGGTGAAATAAAAGGCTGAAAGACAGACGCCGAGCTGGGCTGACTGCTGTTGGACTAGTCAGTAATATTAGCTGGCTGCTATGTCTGCTGTTGGTGACTTTGTTGATGTTTGGCTGTTAGCAAAGTTGTCGACTCGCTAGTTTTTGATCAGAAGTAATGTAATCAGAACAAATACTCGAGTACAGCTGAACATAGTTACCACAGTGGGATTACACTCTGACAGTTGCTTTAAGAGAACCTCAGGCGACGTCACATCTCTGTCTGTTATTATCTAGAGATGATCTGTGTGTGCGTGTGTGTGTGTGTGTGTGTGTGTCTGCTGCATCAGTTTATCTGATGAAAACACTGAACCAAACAGGAAACCAAAACTAGGAGCTTGAAGAGGCTAAAGAGCTCTGCAGAGCTGCAGCTCGAATATACACTGAGCAACCTTTAATAACTAACTTCATACCATAGACTGTGTGTGTGTGTGTGTGTGTGTGTGTGTGTGTGTGTGTACACACACGCACACACACACCAGGAGAGTTCAGTCTGAGGAGCCACACCCAGAGTATCTCTTTTCCCTCCGCCAAAGAATATAGTCCCCCCGAACCGACGCACGAGCTGCTCATTTAAGATTTAGTTTTAGCGCAGGGATACGTGCACCTCCATGATTCTACACCTACAGGTGAGCGGGTTAACAGGTGTGGCACACCTTAACGGGTCTGCACCGAAACTCAACATTTAAATGTTCAACAACTCACCCAGAACCTGAAGTTTGGTCTCCCCGGTCCTGGTCTCCTCAGGTGAGATCACGGTGATGCTATAATCTCCACTGTCCTCCGACTTCAGCCCCGTCAGAGTCAGGAAGCCGTTCTTCGGGTCAGCCGACGCCCTCCCCTCGTACGGCGGGGACACTTTGACCGAATCCGGTCTCACAGTAATCACAGATATCTGCTCGGTACCGTCACTAAAGTTCCAGATTATATAGTCGTAGGTGGGGTTGTTGAGCAGAGTCTTCAAAGTCACATTTTTCCCTAAAATTGCGTTGACGGGACCCTCCGGCAGGATGTCCACTGCGGCACAGCGCCCTGAGGGAAGAAGGTACAAGTCAGACCTGTGTGGACCCGAACAGAACCAGAGCTTCTGGGCAATGTCTGATCCCACAGTACTGCAGCTACACCACCCACAGAGACTGCTCTGCGCGCACACACGATGGAAACTCACCGAGAAGTTCAATAAAACACACAAATCCACCTTTAACGTGCAGGTGGGTCAGACACCGACAGGTTCGACTTGGACTTACCGAGCAAAGAGAGCAGGAGCAGGAGAGACTTGGAGGCGAACAGATCCATCCGGACGGTTCAAGTGTTTCCAGCAGAGACAGACGGAGACTGAAGCGCGCCAGTACCTGCTGCTTTTTACAGAGACACACCCAGGGAAGGTGATCTCACTGCACACACACACACACACACACACACACACACACGTCATCCATATGATGATGATGATGATGATGATGATGGGATCTGTTTGAATCATTTGCATTCCCGTAACTCATAGTGGAGTTTATATTTAACTCAGTGTGTCACTCAGAAGTTTGACCACGCATGATGAAGTCTAAAGAAAAACACACTGAGTTTATTCATCATATTTTATTTCATATTTCACATTAATGAGTCATAAATGATGCATAAATAATAATAAAATGTTCATGAATCAACACTTCAATTTGATGCACACTCACTCATATGTTTTCTCTTTTTCTGCTGTCTTCTCATCAATAACTCATGTTGGATTTTGGATTTTTGGTGGATAAACGAACAAAAATGAGCTGAAATGTTGAAAATGTTGAAAATGTTTGAGTTCAGTGAGACGCTGCTGACACCTGCTGGCTGTTCTCTGATGTCTACATCCTTCAGCTGAAGGAAAAGTTATTAAATACCAGATTCATGGATGATTAACTGATTTTTAAGCCTCGTGTTCAGAGCGTGTTAAAGTGTGTGTAAAGATTTCTTTAAAAACATTAAATATTATGCCTAGTCAGGCACGGTATTGGTTGAAGATGCAGTCACATCTCCCTTTACTGAAAACTCTCTCTCTCTCTCTCTCTCCATCTGTAAACATACATGTCTGTCATACATGTACATTAATGCATCTTACTAACTAAACTTCTTCCCTGGAGTTTCTGTGCTCTCTCGTCCAGCAGGTTCTCGTGGATCGTGGCTGCTGCTGTGGTCCTGCATGACGTCCACTACATATATTATTACTGTCATTAATGTTACCATATCTCCATCACAGTTTATAGTTAGTTAGTTAATGATTTACTGCTGCTGTGCATCTGTGTCTCTCTATCTCTATCACAGGTTCCACTGCTACTGTAATCATTTTATCATTCATTGTAATTGTACAATATGTTTGTGTTGATTTGTTCTGAACACGTGACATCTATTGCACGTCTGTCCGTCCTGGGAGAGGGATCCCTCCTCTGTGGCTCTTCCTGAGGTTTCTTCCACCTTTTTTCCCTGTTAAAAGTTTTTTGTGGGCAAGTTTTTCCTCACTCGAACCGAGGGTCTAAGGACAGAGGGTGTAAGGACAGAGGGTGTAAGGACAGAGGGTGTCACTCCCTGTACAGATTGTAAAGCCCTCAGTGGCAAAATGTGTTTTGTGACTTTGGGCTATACAAATAAAATGTGATTTAATTTGAAATATGTTGTAAAATAGTTGCTGCAAACACGTGAAAAGACTTTGAACGATAAATTACTGAAAGGTGGAGTTAGAGGTTTAAACAGGACTTTTTTGGGGGGCGGTCCTTAAAGGGTGGCTTGATGACACGCTGAGGCCGCCCTGAGCTGCCTAACACACCACAGTGTAAAGCCTTCATTGTGTTTATTTTGAAGTGTGTGGATAGCAGCAGCATGTTCTTTATATTGTTTTATACGTTAACTGTTTTATGATCAACCTGAACAGTCTCGTGGTTTTTCTGATATATTCACATGTGCAGATATAATAAACATATAAATCTATTTCAGGAGTTCCTCATCCATGACCGTGATGATGCTGTTCTCCTGATGTGCACTAGATGGCAGCACTGTCTCATTGAACTACATTCAGAAACACAGAACTCTACTCTTCTTCTTTTTTAGAAACATTTCTGCTGATTTGTCACATTTATTAGTTTCTATATGAAGAACAGCTGCACACACTTCATAAAGCTGTTTGAGATCCATACCTCCATAAAAATACCCAAAATATGAAGTTCTAGCCTCAGAGACTTTATTTAAATAAACAGGTGAGTGTCACACACAGATCCTCTGTCAGTCGTCACGTCGACCGTCTCATTGGTCGCAGGCAGACTCGACTTCTTTAATATGAGAACGTGATGAATATTAGTCAGATCAAACATGTAAAAATGACATTTATGTAACAGCACTAATACACAATGAATAAATCATTTTATATATTTATCATAAATACATTCAGTGTTTCAGATTCAACGTTATCAAATCAACACACTTTACTTTAAATGTATCAAATATATATTTTAATAAATAAACAGTATTGGACATATTACACACATAAATAAATAAATAAATAAATAAGTCATAACAGACGTTGCCGTGCACGTTAAGGTTCAGAAAGAGCATCAGGACATTGTAACATTCAGGGAAACTCTTCAGACAACGAGCTGATCCACAGTCAGTGACGGAGGAGGTTCAGTTTGGAGAGCAGCATGCAGCTGAACTCTGACCTGCTGTGGACCAAACACACTTTAACCACCAGAACACACTCAAATCTGTCTGCGTGTGTGTGTGTGTGTGTGTGTGTGTGGTGCAGCGTACAGAGGTTTCACGTTAACGTGGCGGTGGACAGTGAGGTGAAGCAGTGCAAATGTTCTTATTTTATAATGTTACAGACATTAACTTCTTCTTCTGCTCTGCTGTCCATCATGAAGCTTCTTATCGTTACTTAAATAAAGTATGATGAGCCACACGTGTCACACTAAATCCAGATATTTATGTTCATCTGTACGGAGCTACAGCCGACAACGGGTGGTGAGCTGAAGGTGGAGCCGGATGAAACGTTTGGACGTCACTGCGGTGACCAATCAGACGATCAAACTGCTGCACAGTCAGGCTGAAGTGTCTCAAACTGAGCGCGCTCCAGATGGATTCATGGACTACACTCTGATACTTCACCTGCTGTGTTCTGCTTTGGTTTATTTCATGAAGCAGCTTCGACGTCTAACCCCCAAACTCCACCGGACGCATCACTGTCACGACTTTAAACTCCACCGGACGCATCACTGTCACGACTTCAAACTCCACCGGACGCATCACTGTCACGACTTCAAACTCCACCGGACGCATCACTGTCACGACTTCAAACTCCACCGGGCGCATCACTGTCACGACTTCAAACTCCACCGGGACGTTTCAGAAGCGTTTCTCCCTCCAGACTTTGTTTACTTGCTCAGATTTGGTCATTTTCCTGGTTCATGTTCTTCTGAATATGCTTCTACATTGTAAATATGCTGCGTACTTCATTTGTTTCTCTTTTGTCTGTTTTTACCACCAGCAGTTTGCACGGGGTGTTTTATTTTGAAAATCCAGCGGATTCTCTGTGCTGTTTCTGTGTCTGGCTTCCTGTCAGCTCGAGCTGCTCTGTGTTAAATTGACGTGGGCTGCTCGCGGTGTCCGTCAAAAATGCGCGGAGCCGAGCGGAGGCCCGCTTCTGGGACACTTCTGAACCGGACCGGGGCGGAGCCGGTGGGGTTTGAACGGCCGTGTATCGCTGTGACGATGTCGATGCACAGCACAACAGTGACACCCGACCCTCCCAGACGCAGGTTCACAGCAGGCAAACAGACCCGGATGATGAAGTTCACGACTCCGCGGCTTCACACACACACTTGTGGTTTTTGACCTGTGAGTGCCACGTGAATCTTCTGTCACAGGTCCGACACCTGAAGGGCTTCTCCTCGGCGTGGAGGGCCATGTGCGTGGTCAGGTTGGCCTTTTTGGAGAATCTCTTGCTGCAGACGGAGCAGCTGAACGGCTTCTCTCCGGTGTGGACCCTCATGTGATTCACCAGCGTGCAGCGCAGACTGAAACTCGTGTTGCAAACCGAACACGTGAACGGCTTCTCTCCCGTGTGGACTCGTAAGTGCGTGGTCAGGTTGGAGTTCTTGCTGAATTTCTTCCCGCAGAACGGACACGGGAACGTCCGCTCTGCGCTCTGACATCTCACGTGGATCTGCAGATCCGTCAAACGTTGACGTGTCGCGTCGCCTACGGGAACTTTCAAAGCTGTTAAACGTGGCTGAGGTTCCCGGACCTGCTGCAGGCCGTCAGTACTGTGCTCAGTCTCAGAGGAAGGTGACGTCTGGTCACGGGTCACTGGTTCTAAAGAACCGTCTGGATCAGAGCTGCTGGCTGGTTCTGGTCCTCCACAGTCCTCTCCATCAGCTTCTGTTTGGATCTCTTTAGTTTGTCTGTGATGAAGCTGTGAGGACCGAGCTTCATCCTCCTCCTGCTCATCATCTTCACTCTTCTTCACGGGGACAGGCGTGAACGTGAGCTCTCCCTCCTGATTGGTCCAGAGCTCCTCGTGTTCCTCTTTAATGTGAGGCGGCTTTGGGTCCGGGTCCACAACCGGGCTCCACTTCTGCTCAGGAGGAACCTCTTTAATCACCGTGAACACTGAAATACACAAACACATCGGCTTCAATTAACAGACTGTCACCACGGGAGGGGAACCTAAAACCTGGTTCTGGTTCTGGAGTGGGACGGGTTCTAGATTATGAAGAACCTGGTCAGACTCTTTTGTTTTGAGTCTTTGCTGTTGGAAACGTCTCCGTCACTGCTCTATGAACAATATTTTATGTTGAAATATGAACACAATGAACGTCTTTGCCTCTCCGGTCCATCAGCACCAGAACCAGACACTCACTCGTTATGTTCAGGTTCAGGTCCTGATGGGTGGGTGGTGAGTGTCTTAACGTTACATTAACACACTCCTCACGACGCTTTGATAAATATGTTGCACAGACTCTCTCTGACATTTAACCACGTCACACTTAATTAATCAATCAATACAGAAGATAATCAGCTGATTATTGATGATCACTGATACTGAATCCACACATGATGACACGCAGTCATAATAATAAATACACAGTAAAAGATGAACAACTTCACTGACTTTAATGAATAAAAACACAATGAAGCCGCCTCCATGTTCACGTGTGATCACAGTCTACTACACAAAAAATTCATATATTTTATTTTATTTATATTATCAATATATTTTTAGCTGTCTTCATTAGTAGCCAGACGAACCAGCTCGTTTGTTGTGTGAAACACTGATGTGCTTAAAAAAGCTTTTCTACAGGTTAAAATCATTATTGAATTATGATCAGAATCGTTATTATATTCCATGTTTGCTTTTATCTTCAGAATGAGGCAGACATGGAATATAATATTTGTAACTATGTTTTCATGCATCTTTAATCACCTAAAAATAAGAATATTTTTATTACTTAAAAATTCTCCCAGAACAGACAAACTACACACTGACTGCAGACACGGCCCTTAAAGTGTCGTTTGGTCTTTATACTAGGAAGGTGAGGTAACTAAATTCTACACACTGGACCTTTAACGCTGCCGTTATTCTCCTCATTTCAGTGAATGGCGTGCGGCTGTCACTCAACAGCCCAAAGATGACTCTGACTTGATGTTAACCTGTAGAAAAGCTTCACGCAGCAGATGAGTTGGTTTGCCTGGCTACAAATAAAGACAGGTGAGAACATGTTGAGGCTGAACTTGTAGCTTGGGGGGCCCTGGTGGCTGCGGAGCCCCATGCATCCACACAGTCCGCACATGGCAAGACACGGCCCTGAAGCAGCCTGCAGAGCTCCACCTGTCAGTGACGTCTGAACATTTTTATCAGGTTATAACGGAGAAAATACGTCACAACAACATGAAAATATTTTGTTATGAGGTGAAATGAATGTTTAAAAACATAGACACGTCCTCGTGAAGGCAGAAACACTGATATAATATATACAATATATATGATATATAATAAGAACAGACCGGTGCTGTCGCTCGGTCCTCCGGCCTGCAGCAGTCTGCTCTGCCGGTGGATCTCCTCCTCGTACTCCGCTATGGTCCGCTCGAACAGGCCGAAGATCTCCTCAGCGGCCGCGCTCAGCCTCTGGTTCACGAAGTGTCGGAGCATCTGAACTTTAGACATGTTTCACACACACACACACACACACACACACACACACACACACACACACACACACAGCCGCGCGCGTTGCTAGGTTACGCCCCCGTCCGTTTATTTCAGGCTAGCGTGCTAAGCTAACTTCACCGCCGCCGGTTTGTGTGGGTTTACCGGGACGCGACACGGAGGTGGACCGGTCAGACAGAGTCAGACAGCGCGGGCTGGACACGGACTGACCGTCCACAGGCTCCGTGCTGTCCTCCCGCCGCTTTTTTTTTTTAAAGGTTTTAAACGGAGGAGCGTCGACACGGCACGAAGCTGCTCCCGATCGACGCCATCTTGGTTCAAACTTCAAAGCTGGCACAGTTAGGAGGAGCGCTTCCGGATGCTGACTTTCAAAATAAAACACGAGTGTGGCTTCTCTCTCGCTTTAAATCGACATTTTGTAACTTTTCTCTCATAAACTAACAAAGTTTAACTCCTGTTGATCTACACTGACCTGTGATCAGGTGAATGGTGTCTCTGTCATTCGTACGTCTGTTCTCACACTATGTAACTTTGGGCTCCGGGTCGGGAGAAGTACATAACGCTTTTACTTTGAAGGTCACCAACGACGCTTCACCGGAAACGCTTTACCTAACTTACCTATGATTGGCTAACTGTGCATGGCCCGGAGAAGAAGGGTGACATCTGACACCAAGAAGACTGAACCACCGAACAATACAATACAATACAATACAATACAATACAATTCAATACAATACAATTCAATACAATACAATACAATACAATTCAATACAATTCAATACAATACAATTCAATACAATTCAATACAATACAATTCAATACAATTCAATACAATACAATTCAATACAATACAATTCAATACAATACAATTCAATACAATTCAATACAATACAATACAATACAATTCAATACAATTCAATACAATACAATTCAATACAATTCAATACAATACAATACAATTCAATACAATACAATACAATACAATTCAATACAATACAATACAATACAATACAATTCAATTCAATACAATACAATACAATACAATACAATACAATACAATACAATTCAATACAATACAATACAATACAATACAATACAATTCAATACAATACAATACAATACAATTCAATACAATACAATACAATACAATACAATACAATACAATTCAATTCAATTCAATACAATACAATACAATTCAATACAATACAATACAATACAATACAATACAATAAACACCTTCAGACTTCAATCTCTTTTATCTAAGTACAACTAATAAATAATATAACTATTAAACTAATTTTTGTGTTAAAAACGTTTTAGGTGTTTCTATGTTTTTGTTTGTTGTTTAGATGTTTTAAACTGTTTACACTGTATACATTTTTATTTCTGATACATTCACGCAGTTTATACTGTTAGATCCACACTGTGAATATCTTTTTACATTTGCCATATTTTTCTTAGATCTCTTTAAACTTGTATATATTTAATATTTTATATATTTCATGTTTATTGCTGTTTGCAGCAGGGATATGAGGGAAACGGTATTTCAGTTCTCTGTATGTCTTGTACATATGGCCAGGGGCGGCTGGCCCATAGTGGGCGATAGTGCTCTGCCCTCCTTAAGCCACACGAAAAAAGAGAGAAAAAAGAGTTTATTTTGCCGGTCTAAGTCTTAATATTGTTGTCCAATCAGAAGCCTGAATATCGCTGTGACATTCAGCAGCCTGAATGTCACTTCCCAACCAGCAGCCCCGCCCCCTTGGGGCGATTTCAGTCACATTGAAAAACGCCCCGGGTGCTCTCATAGACTTACATGTTGAGATTTTTTTTTTTCAAATTTTGGACCCTACAATTCATCTCTATGGGCTCCGGGAGGGCTTGCCCCAATGTGATTTCGTCATACGCACTGATGCGTGCTCGGACGATACGTACAGCGCGCACACACATCGGGAGACTGCAAGATCAACATGGCAGCCATGGCTACCAACTGCAACTCCATCATTTCATTGAAGGAATTACCGTTCAGTCGTCAAAGTAATGTTGATAAATTGGCTATTAAAGAATTGGGACCACCCAGACCAAATTTAAATATCAAGCAGGTGTCAACAAAAGCGGGGAAAACATACAGTTGCAGAATATACTTTACAGTATGTTCAATTAATGTCTGGTGTTGCCATCTAGTGGTTGAACAGGAAAACCAAATGAAACAATGCAATGTAACACTATAAAGTTAGCTATCTGACTTTTATTTATTATTATTTTACCCATTGAACAGGTCGTCTAAGCCATCATTGCAACAGTTGCCCCCCCCCCCCCCCCCCTGAGAAATTTGTCTGGAGCCACCACTGCATATGGCAGCAATAAAGTTGACCTGACTTGACTTATGTGTCTAAACTGGGAGTTCCCACTAAAATGTGTCTTTTATTAGAAATATGGAGAGAAATAAATGATATCAAACATTGTTGCATTTAGATTTTTTTAATTATACATTCTTAACGAGTCATTCTCTTACTGATTTTTGCATTAAATCTAAAACATTCATAGACGTCTTTGTTTCAGCATAATATCATACAAACATACTGAAGATATTTTTAATGTCATATCAGCCTCAGCAGCTTTATCTGTCAGGTTTCTGAGTTATACCATCAGAGGCAGCACATTATCACAGATCAAACCAGGGATGAGGTTATTCCAACACATTCTCATGACCAGAATGTCAAATGCATCTGCAGGTGACCTGGTAATCTGGCATACTGGGCATTGTCCCAGCAAGCTGTGTGCTTGTGTGTGTGTGTGTGTGTGTGTGTGTGTGTGTCCTCAGTGAAGTGTATCAGTCTCTGCAGTCGCTTCCAGCTGCAGCAGTCAGTTCAGTTTCTGTTCAGTCTGACTGAGGGAGGTTTTTGTACGACGCTTTTTCACTGTGTGAACATATACTGACTGTTGAGAACATGAAAACTCTGACAGTAGTAAACTGCTGCATCTTCAGCCTGAAGTCCACTGATGGTCAGAGTGAAGTCAACTCCATTCCCTGCTCCACTTCCACTGAATCTGGAGGAGATTCCAGATACTCTGTCTGATGTTAGGCAGATCAGAAGTTTAGGAGCTTCTCCAGTTTTCTGTTGGTACCAGGACAGGAAGTATTGTGCACCAGAGTAGTGACGAACTGTTGGACTGAATTTACAGTCAATAGAAACAGTTTGACCCAGCTGCACTGATTTGGCTCCTGGCTGAGTCACGACAACATTTTGTCCAACAGACCCTGAGGAGAGAGAAGAAACACTGGACATGAGATGGTGAGGTGAAACTCAGCTACACTCCAAATGATTTTCACATGACAGAAAAATGATTTTCCTCACCCTGAGTGAAGCAGAGGAGAGTCCAGATGAGGACGGAGATCAAAGTCATGTTTTTGATGAGGAGGATTTCTGTGGCTTCTGTTGTCATGAAGGACAGCTGTCAGTCATCCAGTGTTCAACTCTCAGGACTATAAACTCTCCCAGATCTCCCAGATCTTTGTTTCAACATATGAACCCTGGTTTGACTCCATATCTCTTTAAATGTTCTCCTGCTGATGTTGCTGCTTCAGCTCCTTAAATCTACTGATCCTGAAATCTATGTTTGTTCCTGATGATCACTGTGTCTCTTGATGATTTCAGGTGAACTGATGGATGAACATGTAGTCCACATTTTCAGCAGCTCTCATGTCACAAAGACTGTCTCTCAGGTTTAGAAAGAACCTTCTTTTCTGGACATTTAAACATGTACAGTAATGTTCAAGTACTATCCTTATCAAAACTTCCTGTTGTGCCAAAACCTTGGAAACACCGGTGAGTGCAGTGAAAGACTTCATTAGTCAGTGTTGTACTGAGCTCAGTCCAGTCTGGGTTTACAGATTCTTGATACTTCAGGATACATGTGTACTTAAATTAACTAAATCTTTCAGATTCAAGAAGATTTTAAAACATTTCTACAGATCTCAGTGTGTTTCTGCTATGAAAGTTCATCATTACACAGACGATACACTTCTTTACTAAACGGCTTCTGCTTTAACACACTGTTGGATCTTTAAGAGTCTTTTAAACTTCATTCAGATTACTTGAACTGACTGTAAATGGGATTTGAAGGTTGTTTGTTTTTTCACTTCATGCTGTCAGAGTGGAAGCACAAATATTGAGATGATGGAGCATGTTCTGTACAAATTAAGTTTTAAACTTTCAGGAGAAGATCTGTTTGTGTCCCAACCTGTCAACATGTTTGAAGATTATATCACAGAATTTTTTCAGCACTTATGTTACTGTGTGTGTCTGTGTGTGTGTGTGTGTGTGTGTGTCTGTGTGTGTGTGTGTGTGTGTGTGTGTGTGTGTGTGTGTGTGTGTGTCCTCAGTGAAGTGTATCAGTCTCTGCAGTAGCTTCCAGCTGCAGCAGTCAGTTCAGTTTCTGTTCAGTCTGACTGAGGGAGGTTTTTGTACGACGCTTTTTCACTGTGTGAACACATTCTGACTGTTGATGTAGTGAAGACTCTGACAGTAGTAAACTGCTGCATCTTCAGCCTGAAGTCCACTGATGGTCAAAGTGAAGTCAGAGTTTGATCCACTGCCTGAAAAACGAGCTGGAATCCCTGATTCTAGCTGATTAGCGTAATAAATTAGCAGTTTAGGAGTTTCTCCATCTTTTTGTTGGTACCAGGAAAGACAGTGGGAAGACGACGATGGGCCACAATCATTATCAACATTCTGACTGGTCCTACAGTTGATGGTGACGGAGCCTCCCACAGCAGAGCTCACTGCTCCAGGCTGAGTCACTGTGACCTGGCCTCTGGACTCTGAGGATACAGAGACAAAAACATAAAGCAGCGTCATGGTTTTGTGGGCTTCATTTCAGAGGGACGGATGTTCATAGAGGAGAGGAGTTTGATTCTCTGGACTTTACCTGTGAAGCAGCAGCAGAGGAGAGTCCAGATGAGGACGGAGATCAAAGTCATGTTTTTGATGAGGAGGATTTCTGTGGCTTCTGTTGTCATGAAGGACAGCTGTCAGTCATCCAGTGTTCAACTCTCAGGACTATAAACTCTCCCAGAGCACTGGAGCATGGTGCTGCTGATGCAAAGTGGCTCTCTATGGAAATGCTCTGACTGACTCCAACAGGGACTTGGATTACTCTGATCATGCTGTTTATCAATGGATCAATCCATTGATCAGAGTATTGATTAACAGTCAGTGATCATCTGAATGTGGATTTGGTTTGATGACTGTGGATACATTTTCTTTAAGAACGTCTTCTGTCTTGTTTCATTTAATGCCAGAACAACTTCACTTTGACTTTTAGACAGATGTAAAACTATATCTGTCAAAATGGGACTAATTCTGAACAATTGTGGCGCTGTTTGATCAATATAATATGAAATAGTTCATTCTTTTAAAAACAGGAAGTGTTGATGTTGAGTTTGTTGTGTTCAAAGTCAGAGAGCCGTGTCTCTCTACAGTGAGAGGTTTTTGTACGGCGACTCAATCACTTTGTATCACTGTGGTACACGTTCGGTGGAGGAACCAGACTGGATGTTGGAAGTAAGTTTCTGCTCAAATATTAAATATCGTATCATCAGTTAAGGTTTTAATTTCTGTGTCTGAACATTTGCAGTAACTTTAAATTTCCATCAGACTGATGGAAATCACTTTAAAGACTCAGTTTGATTCTTGGTTTCTCCTGTTTAACCTCGGTGTTGAACTCAAAGCAGCTTCGCTGAACTTTTCATGACATGTTCCAGTTAATTTGTGAAATGTGAACAGCTTGAACTGTAGCAAAGATTAAAGAACAACACTCGTACTTTACAAATGTTGAATTCAGCCTTTAATTCTCTGTTTTAAACTGTTTGGAAGTTGAGTTCAAAGTGTTTTAAACAGTGAGAATGAAGATGAAAATGTTGAAAATGCCACCAAATCTCTGACAGAATGTCTCCGATGGTCTTTTGACCTCAGTCTGAAATCATTTTGACAGTTTTCTGAGGCTGTTTGCTTTCAAATCTGTCGTATGAACATTGTAAATATGGCGGTCAGTTATTTTTGGCTGATAATGTCCTTTAACAGTGGATCTGATTAACTTTTGTCCTTTTGAGAGTTTTGACAGGAAATATTTTTGTAGAAATGTAGCAGGACTTTGAACAAAATCATAAATGACTGAAAATATATTTAAAGTGTATTTTATTCTTTTCTTCAAATAGCATCAAATCAAACACAAAGAGTTTTTGTTCTTTAAAATATGATTCATTTATTTCCAGTGTAGTTTGATATCTTTCAGGTCATATGAGGACTCTTTCTGTGCTGATATACATGAGAGGTTTCTTAAAGGGAAGTGAAACAATGTGTGAGTGAGTGACTGGTGGAGCAGAAAAACCATCTGACAGAAACTCCTTAAAGGACTAAATCAACTCTCACACAGTAAAGGTGTCCAAGTGTCTGCTGTTTGATTGACAGCTGTGTGCTCCCTGTCCTCTAATCTGATTGCTGTCTCCTAGGTGATACCGCCCCCACCCTGACGGTGCTGCCCCCCTCCAGTAAGGAGCTGCAGCAGGGGAAGGCCACGCTCATGTGCCTGGCCAACAAGGGCTTCCCCTCAGACTGGAGACTGGCCTGGAAGGTGGACGGCAGCAGCAGCAGCAGCAGCAGCATCAGCTGGGAGGAGAGCAGCAGCCCCGGGGTGCTGGGGAAGGACGGCCTCTACAGCTGGAGCAGCACCCTGAGGCTCCCTGCAGACCAGTGGAGGAAGGTGGGCTCTGTGACCTGTGAGGCCACCCAGGGCTCCCAGACTCCGCTCTCAGAGACACTGAGGAGAGACCAGTGTTCCCAGTCCTGACCTGACTCACTGGGACTCTGATACTGGTTTTCCTCTGCTCCTGCTCTCACTCTGCACTCTCTAACTATCTCTCTCTTTCATCTGACGTGTTTCAATAAGAAGATTTACCAGCTTGTTGCAGTGTTTCAATATTATTTCAGTGTTTCCACATAATAAAGACGTGTTCATCAAATCAGTTGTTTTCATCTTTATTATTATCAAAGTGTCTAAATAAATGTTCTCTTAATGGTGTCAGTGACTGTATTAAATCCAGAGAAAAACTGAGCTGACAAAAATGTCACAATCAATATGAACGACTTCACGACTGTAAAACTGTCTTAGGAATAGTCTTAATAAACCTTTGGAACAAACCCATGGTAGGAACATTTCAACAATAAATCATCCAATCATCTCTGATTACTAAAGTGTCTTCATGTTAAGGACTGTAATATTGTGATTGTTTTAGTTGTATCTAAAGAACATGAATTATTCTTTGATTCAAACTTCAAAAGTCTGAGAAATATTTTCTAAATCTGACATAAAAAGCACAACATCATCAGCATAAAGAGAAATAACAGTGTGATCTGCAGCTCTACCCCTTGAACTATTTACATACTGCTTCTGCTGAAGAAGCACAAAGACAAATCAAAGATTTGACAAAAGGACACAATTAAAATGTTTGTGATTTACATACTTCATGAATCCTTTTTGGGTTTAATTAAAAAATATGTTTGTTTGCTGGAATACAAAACACAGAAAACGACTAAAATATGTTTTAAACATTTGTAGAGATTTGTAATTTATTTCAACAATGAGTCATTTCTATGAAAAATGCAAAGATATAAAATAAATGTATAATATTTACAGTTTTAGTGTTGATGTGTTATCATACTCTGTGGATTTCACTTATCAAAGAATTGAAATCAGACTTTAACAGAGGTTACATTTGATGTGCAGCAGACTGTTTCAGACCCTGTTTTAATGAAAGTATTCAAAGTAGAACTTTTTAAATACACTATATTTAGTGTTCAAATCTTCAAAGTGAATTATTATTAATGTTTTAGTGGAACCTGTTGTTTTAGTTTCAGTGCAGCTGTTGAGTCAGATCAGTTCCTCTCCAGCTGAGGGAGGTTTTTGTACGACGTTGTATCACTGTGTGAACAGGAAGCTGTAACCCTGCTGACAGTAGTAAACTCCTGAATCTTCAGCCTGAACTCCTCTGATGGTCAGAGTGAAGTCAGTCCCAGATCCACTTCCACTAAAACGATCTGAAACTCCAGACTGAAGGTTTGTAGCATAATAAATCAGGAGTTTAGGAGCTTCTCCAGTTTTCTGAAGGTACCACTGGAGGTTGCTACCAACATATGAACTGGTCTTACATCTGATGGAGACAGTCTGTCCTGGAACAACAGACTGAGATTCAGGAGACTGAGTCAGGATGATTTGTCCTGATGAACCTGGAAAACATGAAAAAGAGGAGAAGGGTTATTGAGACAAATCCAGCTTGGAGAAAGACGATCAACATCCAAACAGAAGAGTCTCATTTCTTTAACATGGACAATAGATGGAAGAAGGTAAATGCTGCTTGTTTCACTGTTTCTCCATCATAGCAGAACATCATTGTGGTGAACCTGGTTGCATCCTGAAGCAAAGTTTTCAGAAGAGAGTCTCACCGTGAACAAGGAGCCCCAGGGTGGCCAGCAGTCCAATCAGTGACATCATCATTGTGTTGACGGCGTGTCAGTGGCTCTGAAAGGCCTGGACAGCCACTGATCAACACTGGCCTCTTAACGGCTGGGAGCAGAGAGGCAGGACACATATGCAAACACACAGAGTCAGTGAACTGTAGCTGTCCTCAACATATCATGGTGTTTCCTCCTCACTGCTGACACAGCTCACTGTTTCAATAGAGGTCAAAAGTCAGAGGAAAGAACACTGTCACCACAATCAATACACAACAGATGACAAAACTCTATGTACAGTGATGTTCATGTACTATCCTTATCAAACCCAAACCTTGGAAACACCGGTGAATGCAGTGAAAGACTTCATTAGTCAGTGTTGTACTGAGCTCAGCCCAGTCTGGGTTTACAGATTCTTGATACTTCAGGATGCATGTGTACTTAAATGAACTAAATCTTTCAGATTCAAGAAGATTTTAAAACATTTCTACAGATCTCAGTGTGTTTCTGCTGGGAAAGTTGGTTATGAAGACCATGGAGAGGATCATCCTGAGACATCTGCGACCCCTGGTGGGCACACAGCTGGACCCCCTGCAGTTTGCTTACCGGCCTGGGATTGGGGTGGACGACGCAGTGATCTACCTGCTGCACAGATCGCTGCTACACCTGGAGGACAGCTGAGCACTGTGAGGGTCATGTTCTTTGACTTCTCCAGTGCTTTTAACACCATCCAGCCTTCACTGCTCAGAGTGAAGATGGAGAACGTGGGAGTGGACCAACACCTGGCTGCATGGACAACAGACTACCTCACCAACAGACCACAGTATGTGAGGCTCCATCACTGTGTCTGACGTGGTGCTCTGCAGCACAGGTGCCCCTCAGGGTACGGTGCTCTCCCCCCTTCCTCTTCTTTACCCACAACACCACCCACTGCCACATCCAGAAGTTCTCCGATGACACAGCCGTTGTTGGATGTTTCTGAGGGGAACGAGCTGGAATACAGGACGGTCATCAGAGACTTTGTCAGCTGGAGTGAGCTCAGCCAGCTTCAGCTCAACACCAGCAAGACGAAGGAGATGATCGTCAACTTCAGGAGGAAAACATCTCACTTCACACCGGTGAACATCCAGGGATCGGACATAGAGGTGGTGGAGAGCTACAGATTCCTGGGTGTTCACCTCAACAACAAACTGGACTGGACTGATAACACCCACGCTCTCTACAAGAAGGGCCAGAGTGGCCTCCACCTGCTGAGCAGACTGAGGTCCTTCAGAGTGTGCAGGCTCTCCTCAGGACTTTCTATGACTCTGTGGTGGCCTCAGCCATCTTCATGCTGTGGTCTGCTGGAGAGGGGGCAGCACGGACAGGGACAGGAGCAGACTCAACAGACTGATCAGGAGAGCGAGCTCTGTCCTGGACTGTCCTCTGGACTCCACAGAGGAAGTGGGGGAGAGGAGGATGTTAGCTAAGCTGACATCCATCATGGACAACACCTCTCACCCCCTACATGACACTGTGGGGTCCCTGAGCAGCTCCTTCAGCAGCAGACTGCTACACCCACGGTGTAAGAAGGAGAGGTTCAGCAGGTCCTTCATCCGACACAACACCTGCACCACCTGCACCACCTGATCATGGTGTAGTCTCTGTTTTCTGTTTCAATTCAACCACTTCTCACCATAGCCTTATATCTATTTTATTTGTTTATCTGTATTTATACTTCCATTTCTATTTCCATTCCAGTTACTGTGCAATATTATTTATGTCATGGCCACTTTACCTCTAGAACTCGTTTTTGCACTCCTGTGCACTTGTCTGTTGTTTGCCCGTTTGTCTTTTGTGTATCGTACAGTCTGAAGGACACTTCTGTCTGTTCGTGGTGTTTGCCCTTTTTATTTTTATTTTTACTTCTGTAGTGTATATTACACTTTGCTGCTGCTGTAACGAATGAATTTTCCCCTTGTGGGATAAATAAAGTATAATCTGATCTAATCTAATCATTACACAGACGATACACTTCTTTACTAAACAGCTTCTGCTTTAACACACTGTTGGATCTTTAAGAGTCTTTTAAACTTCATTCAGATTACTTGAACTGACTGTAAATGGGATTTGAAGGTTGTTTGTTTTTTCACTTCATGCTGTCAGAGTGGAAGCACAAATATTGAGATGATGGAACATGTTCTGTACAAATTAAGTTTTAAACTTTCAGGAGAAGATCTGTTTGTGTCCCAACCTGTCAGCATGTTTGAAGATTATATCACAGAATTTTTTCAGCACTTATGTTACTGTGTGTGTCTGTGTGTGTGTGTATGGGGGGCATTTTATGCCAGCACACTATACTAGAAACGCATGTAGAGCCTATGCGGTGACATCAAACCTCTAACATGCGTGTGTAAATTCCATTCACTTTCAATGGACACACGCGTTGTTGCGAATATGCCTACGTGACGGGTGAACTACGCCTCAAATACGTGACATGAAGACCGCACGTGACTGTTAAGTACAATTCTACATGAGCGTACAGACGCACACTGTGTAGTGTTTGTGGAAATCAAATAGCGAGGGGTCATTCGTGCCGTGCCACGTGCGAACGCAGTGGACGCCTGCGCGCACGCTCGTCTCAATGTACAAATAATTATTTACTTTATGATGACGAGTTTTGAGTTTAACAGCTGCTTGGCTTCACAATTCAAGCAGTCCATGTATTACCAAGAGAGACCGATGTGACAGTTTAGGCTGTTTCAGTTTTTCGATTTTGATTCAGACAACAAAAAAACAGAAAAACCGGTCTGTTTATTGTTTTTTGTTCAAAACGTAAAAAAGGCAAGGCTGAAAGGGAAAACTAAAATAATTTCAGCTACTTAAAAATAAAACTATCCTGACAGCTCTGATGGGGCTTGGGATTCATCTATAAGTTCTGCTTTCTTCTAAACTATCCCGTATGAACCTGAGACTGTGTAACAGCTGATCTGTGTAGATATGCTGCAGAACATAGAAAATTAATAACTGTCAGGTCCTGATGATCCAGTGTACCTCGTGCGTTAATCCTCAGTTTTGTGCCTGAGCAATGGTACAGTCCCTGATATACCTCAACATCCCGTTATAGGCGTGCACATGCTATAGGCGTTAACGCGTATGTCACTATTGTACTAAAGCCAGCGCTTCAGACGCCTGAACGTGTGCACGTGTGACTGAAACAGCCTAAACTGTCACATCGGTCTCTCTTGGTAATACATGGACTGCTTGAATTGTGAAGCACAGCAGCTGTTAAACTCAAAATTCATCATCATTAAGTATATAATTATTTACTGAGCGTGCGCACAGGCGTCCGCTGTGTTCGCACGTGGCATGACACTTATCACCCGTCACCCTTCATTATTTGGTGTATTCGCAATACGCGTGCCTGTACGCACGCGTATTGGACGCTTATTTTTCAGTCTTTATGCAGGCGTAGGTGAAGCGGTTAAGGCGTTTTAGTATAGTGTGCTGGCATAAAATGCCCCCCATAGTGTGTATGTGTGTGTGTGTGTGTGTGTGTGTGTGTGTGTGTGTGTGTGTGTGTGTCCTCAGTGAAGTGTATCAGTCTCTGCAGTCGCTTCCAGCTGCAGCAGTCAGTTCAGTTTCTGTTCAGTCTGACTGAGGGAGGTTTTTGTACGACGCTTTTTCACTGTGTGAACACAGCCTGACTGTTGATGTAGTGAAGACTCTGACAGTAGTAAACTGCTGCATCTTCAGCCTGAAGTCCACTGATGGTCAAAGTGAAGTCAGAGTTTGATCCACTGCCTGTAAAACGAGCTGGAATCCCTGATGGTCGCTCATGAGCCCTGGAAATTAGCAGTTTAGGAGCTTCTCCATCTTTCTGTTGGTACCAGTGCAAATAGTGTTTGCCACTAGATGAACCTACGAAAACATTCTGACTGGTCCTACAGCTGATGGTGACGGAGCCTCCCACAGCAGAGCTCACTGCTCCAGGCTGAGTCACTGTGACCTGGCCTCTGGACTCTGAGGATACAGAGACAAAAACATAAAGCAGCGTCATGGTTTTGTGGGCTTCATTTCAGAGGGACGGATGTTCATAGAGGAGAGGAGTTTGATTCTCTGGACTTTACCTGTGAAGCAGCAGCAGAGGAGAGTCCAGATGAGGACGGAGATCAAAGTCATGTTTTTGATGAGGAGGATTTCTGTGGCTTCTGTTGTCATGAAGGACAGCTGTCAGTCATCCAGTGTTCAACTCTCAGGACTATAAACTCTCCCAGAGCACTGGAGCATGGTGCTGCTGATGCAAAGTGGCTCTCTATGGAAATGCTCTGACTGAATATTTATTAAAAATGTGTCCTCGCTCATATTTTGTCATCATATCCACCAATGAAGGTTTTCCTACAGATGTCTATACTTTATTTCAAATTCAAATTTAAGGCTGTGGTTTTCATTTTAACCACAAATTTAACAACAAATAGGAAACATAATGATTCATTGAGCAAATTTGTGGAACTCTTATGTAGCGAGTCTCTGTGTTAACCAGTTGTGTTTAACAAACAGAGACTGATTTTAAAGAGTGTTTAGATTTTAAAGTCAAGGAGCCGACCTTTAAAACACCTCTCTTATTACAAATACTCTTCCTCAGATTTACAAATAAAGAGTAATAATCATCACATTTGAAATCTCTTCTGCCATTACTGCTTAATGCCCCAAGAAACTTTGGACAAGTCAGTGTTGTACTGAGCTCAGCCCAGTCTGGGTTTAAAGCAGCTAAAGTAGACTTAAATAATAAAATATATACAATGTGTTGACCATAGGAAACATTGTTCTGTTATATGTGATTAGTGTAAAAAACTATATGACTTAAAAACTGTCTGATAGATCTCAGCATGTTTCTATTGATGATTAAAAAACCCAAAATTCGCCTTTTTGCAGATGATACAACTTTGTACTCTGAAACTGCCTCACTGACTAAAGCTGTAAAGGATTTCCAGTCATATTCAGGATAGTTTAGGTGACGCTGATTTGAACTTATAATAAACTAAGATGGAGTTATTTTCCAGCACATGCTGCCTGATAGGAACAAAAATACTTCCAATGTTGATGGGAAATATTTGTTTAAAGTTTATTCATAGGATAAACCCCTTGAGTTGTCACAACTCGTTTTCGAGGGGGTCCTACACACATCACATAAAGATACAACAGAACTCAACCAGTACAACAAGGAGACAGAACAATACAAAAAAAAAAAAAAAAAAAAAAAATCACAGTAAGATACAATACAATACAATACAAAACAATACAAGGCCAAGACAGACGTACAAAATCATACAAACGTACTGCAACAAGAGTTTGGACAAATGTACTAAGAGAGATGGTGACAGAGTCAATGAAAACATGAACAGATTAGTTCAGAATTGGAGGTCAGGGTTTGATTAAAACAATTAAGAGATATAGAAGATCTAATGGCCACAGGTAAATGATTCCAATCATTAGGACCTTTAAACATAAATGCTTTTCTGCCTATTGATGTCCTAATATGTGGAACTGAAAAGTAAGGATAAGCAGAGTGTCTGGTCTGATAATTAGAAGTAGGTAACACAAAGTACTGTTTAAGATAAGAGGGATAATTGAAATGAATACACTTATATATAAATTGAAACCAGTGAATCTGTCGTCTTGTATGAGGAGAGGAAAGCTGAAGAGACTGGTACATTAAACAATGATGAGTACGATAAGGACAGTTGAGTATAAATCTGCAGATTCTGTGATATACTTTAGTAAGGGGGGCTAGCACACATTTAGAGGTAGAAATATACACAATGTCACAGTAGTCTAATATAGGAAAAATAAATTGTGTGGCCAGTTTCTTCCTGACATTATAAGTGAAACAATTTCTGGACCTATATAATAGACTGACGCAACAATTCACTTTCTGTACAGTATGAGTAATATGCGTTTTGAATGACAATGTAGGATCCAACCATACCCCAAGATATTTAACTTTATCAACCTTCTGCAAAGGTGTACCATCCTTACAGAATATTGTACAGGAATCTGAACTGGATTTCAATCTTGAATTTGTGCCAAAGCACATAGTGACGGATTTATTTTTATTTAGAAGTAATTTGTTTTGAAAGAGCCAGTCTTCGAGAATATTAAAATCAGACTGAAGGGTGGCTTGAATTTCACATATATCAGATTTCGAAGTATAGATGACAGTATCATCTGCATACAGTTGTACTGAAAAGTTGGTGAAAATATGTGGTAGATCATTTACGAATATAGAAAAGAGAAGGGGTCCCAAGGATGATCAGTGTGGCACCCCTCTTTCCTGGACCAACATATCAGAACATTTCCCATCTAGGACAACACATTGCTTCCTATTATAGAGAAAGGAACTAAACCACAGAATTGAATTGTTAGATAAGCCTATGGTATAGAGCCTATCTAGTAATAGATAACGATCAACAAGGTCAAAAGCTTTGGTTAAATCAATGAATATTGCACTCCATTTATTGCATTCCATTTTGGATCAAACGGTTTAAATTTTCAAAAATAAAGAAACTTGTGTGAGCTGCCTTCCTCCCAGTGATTGATCATGGTGACGTCTTATGGGTGTCTCAGCTGCTACAGGTTAAATGCTGTCTCACATGTTGTCACATATGCTTGTGTTTACATTTATTAGTCTGGGTAATGTTAAAAGATGTGTGGTGAGAGTCTGCAGGCAGCAGGAACAATAAAGGAAGATTCTATAGAGTGACAATGTGATTTTCTGTTTCTACAGTTAGTGACAAGTGTACAAGTGTATCAGTCTCTGCAGTCGCTTCCAGCTGCAGCAGTCAGTTCAGTTTCTGTTCAGTCTGACTGAGGGAGGTTTTTGTACGACGCTTTTTCACTGTGTGAACACACGCTGACTGTTGATGTAGTGATAACTCTGACAGTAGTAAACTGCTGCATCTTCAGCCTGAAGTCCACTGATGGTCAAAGTGAAGTCAACTCCATTCCCTGCTCCACTTCCACTGAATCTGGAGGAGATTCCAGATTCTCTGTTTGATGTTACGTAAATCAGAAGTTTAGGAGCTTCTCCAGTTTTCTGTTGGTACCAGGACAGGTAGTATCTTGAATCAGAGTAGTGATAAACTGTTGGACTCGCCTTACAGTCAATAGAAACAGTTTGACCCAGTTGCAATGATTTGGCTCCTGGCTGAGTCACGACAACATTTTGTCCAACAGACCCTGAGGAGAGAGAAGAAACACTGGACATGAGATGGTGAGGTGATGGATCAATCCATTGATCAGAGTATTGATTAACAGTCAGTGATCATCTGAATGTGGATTTGGTTTGATGACTGTGGATACATTTTCTTTAAGAACGTCTTCTGTCTTGTTTCATTTAAAGCCAGAACAACTTCACTTTGACTTTTAGACAGATGTAAAACTATATCTGTCAAAATGGGACTAATTCTGAACAATTGTGGCACTGTTTGATCAATATAATATGAAATAGTTCATTCTTTTAAAAACAGGAAGTGTTGATGTTGAGTTTGTTGTGTTCAAAGTCAGAGAGCCGTGTCTCTCTACAGTGAGAGGTTTTTGTACGGCGACTCAATCACTTTGTATCACTGTGGTACACGTTCGGTGGAGGAACCAGACTGGATGTTGGAAGTAAGTTTCTGCTCAAATATTAAATATCGTATCATCAGTTAAGGTTTTAATTTCTGTGTCTGAACATTTGCAGTAACTTTAAATTTCCATCAGACTGATGGAAATCACTTTAAAGACTCAGTTTGATTCTTGGTTTCTCCTGTTTAACCTCGGTGTTGAACTCAAAGCAGCTTCGCTGAACTTTTCATGACATGTTCCAGTTAATTTGTGAAATGTGAACAGCTTGAACTGTAGCAAAGATTAAAGAACAACACTCGTACTTTACAAATGTTGAATTCAGCCTTTAATTCTCTGTTTTAAACTGTTTGGAAGTTGAGTTCAAAGTGTTTTAAACAGTGAGAATGAAGATGAAAATGTTGAAAATGCCACCAAATCTCTGACAGAATGTCTCCGATGGTCTTTTGACCTCAGTCTGAAATCATTTTGACAGTTTTCTGAGGCTGTTTGCTTTCAAATCTGTCGTATGAACATTGTAAATATGGCGGTCAGTTATTTTTGGCTGATAATGTCCTTTAACAGTGGATCTGATTAACTTTTGTCCTTTTTGAGAGTTTTGACAGGAAATATTTTTGTAGAAATGTAGTAGGACTTTGAACAAAATCATAAATGACTGAAAATATATTTAAAGTGTATTTTATTCTTTTCTTCAAATAGCATCAAATCAAACACAAAGAGTTTTTGTTCTTTAAAATATGATTCATTTATTTCCAGTGTAGTTTGATATCTTTCAGGTCATATGAGGACTCTTTCTGTGCTGATATACATGAGAGGTTTCTTAAAGGGAAGTGAAACAATGTGTGAGTGAGTGACTGGTGGAGCAGAAAAACCATCTGACAGAAACTCCTTAAAGGACTAAATCAACTCTCACACAGTAAAGGTGTCCAAGTGTCTGCTGTTTGATTGACAGCTGTGTGCTCCCTGTCCTCTAATCTGATTGCTGTCTCCTAGGTGATACCGCCCCCACCCTGACGGTGCTGCCCCCTCCAGTGAGGAGCTGCAGCAGGGGAAGGCCACGCTCATGTGCCTGGCCAACAAGGGCTTCCCCCTCAGACTGGAGACTGGCCTGGAAGGTGGACGGCAGCAGCAGCAGCAGCAGCAGCATCAGCTGGGAGGAGAGCAGCAGCCCCGGGGTGCTGGGGAAGGACGGCCTCTACAGCTGGAGCAGCACCCTGAGGCTCCCTGCAGACCAGTGGAGGAAGGTGGGCTCTGTGACCTGTGAGGCCACCCAGGGCTCCCAGACTCCGCTCTCAGAGACACTGAGGAGAGACCAGTGTTCCCAGTCCTGACCTGACTCACTGGGACTCTGATACTGGTTTTCCTCTGCTCCTGCTCTCACTCTGCACTCTCTAACTATCTCTCTCTTTCTGATTTTCTCTCTGTCTCTTGCTTCTCTTTGCTTGTTTCTAATGTGTGATGTTGATAATTTCAGTATTTTCAGACAATAAAGATCAATTCATCAATTCAATTCTGTTTCCTTTTCTAGTTTTTATCACATTTTATTTGTAAAAACATGAAAACATTCTTAAAATGAATAAACCAGCAGCAGTTTGATTGATATTTCATGGAGTGAACAAAAACAACATGATTTAGAAAAATAAAGTTTTTCCAAATGAATCCAGATAATTATGCAAATTTATAATCAATAAAACTTGATCAATATTTCTCTCTGGTTATTGTCAAAATGTTTAATTGTTAATTTTTGAAAGAAGTCAGAAAACATCTGCTCCTTCAATCTGATCCCTTCACTGTAATCCTGTTTCAGTTGTCACCTCATTGAAATATATTTGTTCACATATTTTGAATATATATTTCTATCAAGTAATGATTTTGTCGCCTGTATTCAGAGACAGGACTCTGAACCTGATTGTTAAATGTTGTATGCAGGACAGAAATCTCCAGAATCTCTGAAGTATTTTCAGGATTAGAAATATAAAGTCAGATATCATCAGCATATAGAGATAACCAGCAGCTCGTCACTCTGACAGTCTTTGTGTCTGTCTTGAGGATTTGTTTCCACCCACGTATGTCGACGCCTTTACAATCATCCAAAGTGTTCTTCAGAATTTAGATTTGTTTGTGTCTGAATGTTTTTAAAGAGTTTCTTTGATACAATATTTAGCAAAGATGTCCCACGTCAGGGGAATAAACTGATGAAGCAACATGAAACATTCACAGTGTAACATCATGTGTATGACAATGTGTCATATGAATCTGATCTAATGTTGAATAAATGACATTCATTCACACTGGGCTGCTCTGAGAACAGTGTCACTAAATACAAACAGTATCTTTGAACAGAAAATACTGAAATGATTTCAGACAAACGTTTAGAAATTCAGACTTTGAAGTGATTTTTTTTTCTTTTGAACATTCTCAGCATTTGTCATTTGTCTTCATCACTGATATCAGTATCACAATCTAGAAATAATATTTGAATCACAATGGAAACTTCTTTAATTGTGAACTGTGAGTTTGCTGTTTACAAAGTCACCTATTCTGTGTGTTTCAATCTGTCACAACTTTAAGATTTACTCACAAAATGTTTCTGTCAAAAATAAATGATTATTTCAATTTTACTCATCTGTACGTTTAAAATTACATCTTTCCTCTGCGAGTTTGAAAACAGTAAAGTATTCATTATTAATAAATAAATATGTGATGAATAAATGAAATAAATACATTATTTCAGCAGCAGAATATGTTGCTGTCAAACCTGTTGTTTTAGTTTCAGTGCAGCTGTTGAGTCAGATCAGTTCCTCTCCAGCTGAGGGAGGTTTTTGTACGACGTTGTATCACTGTGTGAACGGGAAGCTTTGACGCTGCTGACAGTAGTAAACTCCTGAATCTTCAGCCTGAACTCCTCTGATGGTCAGAGTGAAGTCAGTCCCAGATCCACTTCCACTAAAACGATCTGAAACTCCAGACTGAAGGTTTGTAGCATCATAAATCAGGAGTTTAGGAGCTTCTCCAGTTTTCTGAAGGTACCACTGGATGTAGCTACTAATACTTGTACTGGTCTGACATCTGATGGAGACAGTCTGTCCTGGAACAACAGACTGAGATTCAGGAGACTGAGTCAGGATGATTTGTCCTGATGAACCTGGAAAACATGAAAAAGAGGAGAAGGGTTATTGAGACAAATCCAGCTTGGAGAAAGATGATCAACATCCAAACAGAAGAGTCTCATTTCTTTAACATGGAGAATAGATGGAAGAAGGTAAATGCTGCTTGTTTCACTGTTTCTCCATCGTAGCAGAACATCATTGTGGTGAACCTGGTTGCATCCTGAAGCAAAGTTTTCAGAAGAGAGTCTCACCGTGAACAAGGAGCCCCAGGGTGGCCAGCAGTCCAATCAGTGACATCATCATTGTGTTGACGGCGTGTCAGTGGCTCTGAAAGGCCTGGACAGCCACTGATCAACACTGGCCTCTTAACGGCTGGGAGCAGAGAGGCAGGACACATATGCAAACACACAGAGTCAGTGAACTGTAGCTGTCCTCAACATATCATGGTGTTTCCTCCTCACTGCTGACACAGCTCACTGTTTCAATCATCCTCATGGACATCAACACAAACTCTGGACGTTACATTCTCATTATTCTCCTTCTGCCTCTGAGGATTGTCTTGTGTTTGATCTTTATGTGTCTCAGATGTGTTTAGTTACAATATTAGTGATATTAGACTCTCAAAGATGTCTCTTCATTTCTTCATCAGAAGACATTTAAACATATTTCTGCATGACATAACAAGAGGTGACCCAGGTAGAATTCATCTTCATTGTTTCAAACCTTTATCACTTAAAAAGCTTCAGGTCAAAGACAAAGAAATCTCGTGGATTTCTTCTGAAATGTTCTCAGCAAATCTTTTTCTGTGAGCTAATCAGAGACAAGAAGTGTTTATTAATATTTTCAGTGCAAACTTCATCAGTGCAGGATCTTTGTTTCAACATATAAACCCTGGTTTGACTCCATATCTCTTTAAATGTTCTCCTGCTGATGTTGCTGCTTCAGCTCCTTAAATCTACTGATCCTGAAATCTATGTTTGTTCCTGATGATCACTGTGTCTGTTGGTGATTTCAGGTGAACTGATGGATGAACATGTAGTCCACATTTTCAGCAGCTCTCATGTCACAAAGACTGTCTCTCAGGTTTAGAAAGAACCTTCTTTCCTGGACATTTAAACATGTACAGTAATGTTCATGTCCTATCCTTATCAAAACTTCCTGTTGTGCCAAACCTTGGACCCACTGATTAATGCAGTGAAAGACTTCATTAGTCAGTGTTGTACTGAGCTCAGTCCAGTCTGGGTTTACAGATTCTTGATACTTCAGGATGCATGTGTACTTAAATTAACTAAATCTTTCAGATTCACGAAGATTTTAAAACATTTCTACAGATCTCAGTGTGTTTCTGCTGGGAAAGTTCGTCATCACGCAGACGATACACTTCTTTACTAAACAGCTTCTGCTTTAACACACTGTTGGATCTTTAAGAGTCTTTTAAACTTCATTCAGATTACTTGAACTGACTGTAAATGGGATTTGAAGGTTGTTTGTTTTTTCACTTCATGCTGTCAGAGTGGAAGCACAAATATTGAGATGATGGAACATGTTCTGTACAAATTAAGTTTTAAACTTTCAGGAGAAGATCTGTTTGTGTCCCAACCTGTAAATATTGTTTAAAGATGATAACACAGGATTTTCTTTGTGCTTATGTTACTGTGTGTGTGTGTGTGTGTGTGTGTGTGTGTGTGTGTGTGTGTGTGTGTGTGTGTGTGTGTCCTCAGTGAAGTGTATCAGTCTCTGCAGTCGCTTCCAGCTGCAGCAGTCAGTTCAGTTTCTGTTCAGTCTGACTGAGGGAGGTTTTTGTACGACGCTTTTTCACTGTGTGAACACAACCTGACTGTTGATGTAGTGATAACTCTGACAGTAGTAAACTGCTGCATCTTCAGCCTGAAGTCCACTGATGGTCAGAGTGAAGTCAACTCCATTCCCTGCTCCACTTCCACTGAATCTGGAGGAGATTCCAGAAAATCTGTCTGATGTTAGGTAGATCAGAAGTTTAGGAGCTTCTCCAGTTTTCTGTTGGTACCAGGACAGGTAGTATTGTGCACCAGAATACTGAGCAACTGTTGGACTGACTTTACAGTCAATAGAAACAGTTTGACCCAGCTGCACTGATTTGGCTCCTGGCTGAGTCACGACAACATTTTGTCCAACAGACCCTGAGGAGAGAGAAGAAACACTGGACATGAGATGGTGAGGTGAAACTCAGCTACACTCCAAATGATTTTCACATGACAGAAAAATGATTTTCCTCACCCTGAGTGAAGCAGAGGAGAGTCCAGATGAGGACGGAGATCAAAGTCATGTTTTTGATGAGGAGGATTTCTGTGGCTTCTGTTGTCATGAAGGACAGCTGTCAGTCATCCAGTGTTCAACTCTCAGGACTATAAACTCTCCCAGAGCACTGGAGCATGGTGCTGCTGATGCAAAGTGGCTCTCTATGGAAATGCTCTGACTGAATATTGATTAAAAATGTGTCCTCGCTCATATTTTGTCTTCATATCCATCAATGAAGGTTTGCCTACAAATGTCTGTGAATTATTTCAAATTCAAATTTAAGGCTGTGGTTTTCATTTTAACCACAAATTTAACAACAAATAGGAAACATAATGATTCATTGAGCAAATTTGTGGGACTCTTATGTAGCGAGTCTCTGTGTTAACCAGTTGTGTTTAACAAATAGAGACTGATTTTAAAGAGTGTTTAGATTTTAAAGTCAAGGAGCCTACCTTTAAAACACCTCTCTTATTACAAATACTCTTCCTCAGATTTACAACTAAAGAGTAATAATCATCACATTTGAAATCTCTTCTGCCATTACTGCTTAATGCCCCAAGAAACTTTGGACAAGTCAGTGTTGTACTGAGCTCAGCCCAGTCTGGGTTTAAAGCAGCTAAAGTAGACTTAAATAATAAATTATATACAATGTGTTGACCATAGGAAACATTGTTCTGTTATATGTGATTAGTGTAAAAATACTATATTACTTAAGAACTGTCTGATAGATCTCATCATGTTTCTGTTGATGATTAAAAACCCCAAAATTCGCCTTTTTGCAGATGATACAACTTTGTACTCTGAAACTGCCTCACTGACTAAAGCTGTAAAGGATTTCCAGTCATATTCAGGATAGTTTAGGTGACGCTGATTTGAACTTATAATAAACTAAGATGGAGTTATTTTCCAGCACATGCTGCCTGATAGGAACAAAAATACTTCAAATTTTGATGGGAAATATTTTGGAAATATTTTTGGATTAGGTTTAAATTTTCAAAAATAAAGAAACTTGTGTGAGCTGCCTTCCTCCCAGTGATTGATCACGGTGACGTCTTCTTGGTGTCTCAGCTGCTACAGGTTAAATGCTGTCTCACATGTTGTCACATATACTTGTGTTTACATTTATTAGTCTGGGTAATGTTAAAAGATGTGTGGTGAGAGTCTGCAGGCAGCAGGAACAATAAAAGAAGATTCAACAGAGTGACAATGTGATTTTCTGTTTCTACAGTTAGTGACAGATTTGGAGGAAGAACTGCTGTTTGTGTCCTCAGTTAGAAAACTGTTTTTCTAGAAATGGTAATATATTATGAAGAGTGTCCTCAGTGAAGTGTATCAGTCTCTGCAGTCGCTTCCAGCTGCAGCAGTCAGTTCAGTTTCTGTTCAGTCTGACTGAGGGAGGTTTTTGTCCGACGCTTTTTCACTGTGTGAACACACGCTGACTGTTGATCATATGAATACTCTGACAGTAGTAAACTGCTGCATCTTCAGTCTGAACTCCACTGATGGTCAAAGTGAAGTCAGAGTGTGATCCACTGCCTGTAAAACGAGCTGGAATCCCTGATGGTCGCTGATTAGCATACTTAATAAGCAGTTTAGGAGCTTCTCCAGTTTTTTGTTGGTACCAGTATTGGTCATGGACATTCACATAATAAACATCCTGACTGGTCCTACAGTTGATGGTGACGGAGCCTCCCACAGCAGAGCTCACTGCTCCAGGCTGAGTCACTGTGACCTGGCCTCTGGACTCTGAGGATACAGAGACAAAAACATAAAGCAGCGTCATGGTTTTGTGGGCTTCATTTCAGAGGGACGGATGTTCATAGAGGAGAGGAGTTTGATTCTCTGGACTTTACCTGTGAAGCAGCAGCAGAGGAGAGTCCAGATGAGGACGGAGATCAAAGTCATGTTTTTGATGAGGAGGATTTCTGTGGCTTCTGTTGTCATGAAGGACAGCTGTCAGTCATCCAGTGTTCAACTCTCAGGACTATAAACTCTCCCAGAGCACTGGAGCATGGTGCTGCTGATGCAAAGTGGCTCTCTATGGAAATGCTCTGACTGACTCCAACAGGGACTTGGATTACTCTGATCATGCTGTTTCTCAATGGATCAATCCATTGATCAGAGTATTGATTAACAGTCAGTGATCATCTGAATGTGGATTTGGTTTGATGACTGTGGATACATTTTCTTTAAGAACGTCTTCTGTCTTGTTTCATTTAATGCCAGAACAACTTCACTTTGACTTTTAGACAGATGTAAAACTATATCTGTCAAAATGGGACTAATTCTGAACAATTGTGGCACTGTTTGATCAATATAATATGAAATAGTTCATTCTTTTAAAAACAGGAAGTGTTGATGTTGAGTTTGTTGTGTTCAAAGTCAGAGAGCCGTGTCTCTCTACAGTGAGAGGTTTTTGTACGGCGACTCAATGAGTTTGTATCACTGTGGTTGACTTTTGGTGGAGGAACCAGACTGGATGTTGGAAGTAAGTTCAATGTTTGATGGATTTTATTCATTTGTGAGCAACATTTTATTTTCCACAAGAACGTTTTTCTCTACAAATTGAAATATGTCATTTTACATCTCAATTTTTTTCTCAGTAGTTTTGCGTTAAAAAAAGCAAAGTGCAGTTTTGTATTTGAAATTAAATCATGCATGTAATTACTATAATTACTTGGTGCAGAGGAGAAGTCGTGTATTTAGATTTTTAGATGAAAGTTGAAACTTGTAGTTGAAGTTTTGTCAGACAAAGTCAGAGAGCCGTGTCTCTCTACAGTGAGAGGTTTTTGTACGGCGACTCAATCACTTTGTATCACTGTGGTACACGTTCGGTGGAGGAACCAGACTGGATGTTGGAAGTAAGTTTCTGCTCAAATATTAAATATCGTATCATCAGTTAAGGTTTTAATTTCTGTGTCTGAACATTTGCAGTAACTTTAAATTTCCATCAGACTGATGGAAATCACTTTAAAGACTCAGTTTGATTCTTGGTTTCTCCTGTTTAACCTCGGTGTTGAACTCAAAGCAGCTTCGCTGAACTTTTCATGACATGTTCCAGTTAATTTGTGAAATGTGAACAGCTTGAACTGTAGCAAAGATTAAAGAACAACACTCGTACTTTACAAATGTTGAATTCAGCCTTTAATTCTCTGTTTTAAACTGTTTGGAAGTTGAGTTCAAAGTGTTTTAAACAGTGAGAATGAAGATGAAAATGTTGAAAATGCCACCAAATCTCTGACAGAATGTCTCCGATGGTCTTTTGACCTCAGTCTGAAATCATTTTGACAGTTTTCTGAGGCTGTTTGCTTTCAAATCTGTCATATGAACATTGTAAATATGGCGGTCAGTTATTTTTGGCTGATAATGTCCTTTAACAGTGGATCTGATTAACTTTTGTCCTTTTGAGAGTTTTGACAGGAAATATTTTTGTAGAAATGTAGCAGGACTTTGAACAAAATCATAAATGACTGAAAATATATTTAAAGTGTATTTTATTCTTTTCTTCAAATAGCATCAAATCAAACACAAAGAGTTTTTGTTCTTTAAAATATGATTCATTTATTTCCAGTGTAGTTTGATATCTTTCAGGTCATATGAGGACTCTTTCTGTGCTGATATACATGAGAGGTTTCTTAAAGGGAAGTGAAACAATGTGTGAGTGAGTGACTGGTGGAGCAGAAAAACCATCTGACAGAAACTCCTTAAAGGACTAAATCAACTCTCACACAGTAAAGGTGTCCAAGTGTCTGCTGTTTGATTGACAGCTGTGTGCTCCCTGTCCTCTAATCTGATTGCTGTCTCCTAGGTGATACCGCCCCCCCCCTGACGGTGCTGCCCCCTCCAGCAAGGAGCTGCAGCAGGGGAAGGCCACGCTCATGTGCCTGGCCAACAAGGGCTTCCCCTCAGACTGGAGACTGGCCTGGAAGGTGGACGGCAGCAGCAGCAGCAGCAGCAGCATCAGCTGGGAGGAGAGCAGCAGCCCCGGGGTGCTGGGGAAGGACGGCCTCTACAGCTGGAGCAGCACCCTGAGGCTCCCTGCAGACCAGTGGAGGAAGGTGGGCTCTGTGACCTGTGAGGCCACCCAGGGCTCCCAGACTCCGCTCTCAGAGACACTGAGGAGAGACCAGTGTTCCCAGTCCTGACCTGACTCACTGGGACTCTGATACTGGTTTTCCTCTGCTCCTGCTCTCACTCTGCACTCTCTAACTATCTCTCTCTTTCATCTGACGTGTTTCAATAAGAAGATTTACCAGCTTGTTGCAGTGTTTCAATATTATTTCAGTGTTTCCACATAATAAAGACGTGTTCATCAAATCAGTTGTTTTCATCTTTATTATTATCAAAGTGTCTAAATAAATGTTCTCTTAATGGTGTCAGTGACTGTATTAAATCCAGAGAAAAACTGAGCTGACAAAAATGTTTCAACTTCTCCACGATGATTTTACAAAGAATGTTTAAGATCACGTCATGTATAGCCATATATACTGTATATCAAAAGAGTTTATACACTCAGACTAAACTCCTCAGTATTGTTTGATCAGTACAAACCAGTGATGGCCGTAGTATAAGTCCAGAATTTGTCGTCACAATCAATATGAACGACTTCACGACTGTAAAACTGTCTTAGGAATAGTCTTAATAAACCTTTGAAACAAACCCATGGTAGGAACATTTCAACAATAAATCATCCAATCATCTCTGATTACTAAAGTGTCTTCATGTTAAGGACTGTAATATTGTGATTGTTTTAGTTGTATCTAAAGAACATGAATTATTCTTTGATTCAAACTTCAAAAGTCTGAGAAATATTTTCTAAATCTGACATAAAAAGCACAACATCATCAGCATAAAGAGAAATAACAGTGTGATCTGCAGCTCTACCCCTTGAACTATTTACATACTGCTTCTGCTGAAGAAGCACAAAGACAAATCAAAGATTTGACAAAAGGACACAATTAAAATGTTTGTGATTTACATACTTCATGAATCCTTTTTGGGTTTAATTAAAAAATATGTTTGTTTGCTGGAATACAAAACACAGAAAACGACTAAAATATGTTTTAAACATTTGTAGAGAACAATGAGTCATTTCTATGAAAAATGCAAAGATATAAAATAAATGTATAATATTTACAGTTTTAGTGTTGATGTGTTATCATACTCTGTGGATTTCACTTATCAAAGAATTGAAATCAGACTTTAACAGAGGTTACCTTTGATGTGCAGCAGACTGTTTCAGACCCTGTTTTAATGAAAGTATTCAAAGTAGAATTTTTTAAATACACTATATTTAGTGTTCAAATTTACAAAGTGAATTATTATTAATGTTTTAGTGGAACCTGTTGTTTTAGTTTCAGTGCAGCTGTTGAGTCAGATCAGTTCCTCTCCAGCTGAGGGAGGTTTTTGTACGACGTTGTATCACTGTGTGAACAAGCTGTAACCCTGCTGACAGTAGTAAACTCCTGAATCTTCAGCCTGAACTCCTCTGATGGTCAGAGTGTAGTCAGGATCAGATCCACTTCCACTAAAACGATCTGAAACTCCAGACTGAAGGTTTGTAGCATAATAAATCAGGAGTTTAGGAGCTTCTCCAGTTTTCTGAAGGTACCAGTTGAGGTAACTACCAACACTTGTACTGGTCTGACATCTGATGGAGACAGTCTGTCCTGGAACAACAGACTGAGATTCAGGAGACTGAGTCAGGATGATTTGTCCTGATGAACCTGGAAAACATGAAAAAGAGGAGAAGGGTTATTGAGACAAATCCAGCTTGGAGAAAGACGATCAACATCCAAACAGAAGAGTCTCATTTCTTTAACATGGACAATAGATGGAAGAAGGTAAATGCTGCTTGTTTCACTGTTTCTCCATCATAGCAGAACATCATTGTGGTGAACCTGGTTGCATCCTGAAGCAAAGTTTTCAGAAGAGAGTCTCACCGTGAACAAGGAGCCCCAGGGTGGCCAGCAGTCCAATCAGTGACATCATCATTGTGTTGACGGCGTGTCAGTGGCTCTGAAAGGCCTGGACAGCCACTGATCAACACTGGCCTCTTAACGGCTGGGAGCAGAGAGGCAGGACACATATGCAAACACACAGAGTCAGTGAACTGTAGCTGTCCTCAACATATCATGGTGTTTCCTCCTCACTGCTGACACAGCTCACTGTTTCAATCATCCTCATGGAGATCAACACAAACTCTGGATGCTCTATAGTAACTGTAAATTACTGTTATTATTATTCAAATAATATTTTATCCACATTTCATTTGTGGTTTAGGAAAAATCATGTCACCATTACGGCAGCTTTGAAGGTGGTAAATGATATTTGGACTTGATCAAAACAACATTGTGCATCTTCTTTTTATTGATTTGATTTAAGGCCTTTGACACAGCTGACCATATTATCCTTAAACAGAGGTTTTTTGATATCGGGCTGTCAGAACAAACAGTTGATGATTCTTCAGAAACCTTAAGGATCGGTCTCAGTGTGTCAGATTTGATGGTCATTGCTCTGAAGTTTTGTCTGTTTGCAAGAATGTCCCACAGCGCTCTGTGTTTGGCCCACTTCTTTTCAATATTTTTCATAAGTGATATAATACTGACAAATGCCGATATTCATCTGTATGCTGATGACACTGTTATTTACTGCAGTGTGTCAACCCTTGCTAAAGCTGATGATCACTTGCAAAGTTCTCTTAATGTCACCTCGTGTCAACTGAAACTTGTTCATGCTCCATGGTGTCTATAGTAATTATAAATTAAACTTTTTAAATTAAAACAAGTTCCTTTTCTTTTTACATCATTATACAAAAGTCTTACAATAAAATCTGTTTCAAAGAGAGATTTGTCACTCATAAAAACTTCTCCAATCGAACAGTTCCTAATAGAAACACAAACAGGAAATGGAGATGAACAAATGATTAGTAGATTCTACAATATATTTTTATCCATGAATACACAAAACTCCTTACAGATAAAGCAGAGATGGGAGGCAGAAATGGATATGGTTATATTGCAGGAAGCCTGGGAGGAGGTGTGTACTGAGGCACACCTGGTCACAAGTTTAAATACATGGAGGGAGTTTAAGTGGAAAATAATTATTCGATTTTTCAGGACTCCAGAAATAGTATCGAGAATAAGCCAGTCACATTCCAGCTCATGCTGGAGGAACTGTGGAGCACATACTGCCAATCATACCCATATATTCTGGTCATGTCCCAAACTACAGACATTCTGGGGAGAGGTATGTGATGCTCTTAAAGAGGTTTTCCAACAGGATATACCTTGAGATCCTACTGTGGCTCTATTAGGAGTGATGCCTAAAGGATTGAATGGGAGGTCCGAGAAATATCTTTTAGATATATTACTTACAGCAGCACTGAAGTGCATAACTATTAGATGGCTGAACAAACCCCCCTTTCATATAACACATGGATCCAGAAGGTTTGGGACCTCTATCAGATGGAGCACATTACATATTTATTAAGGCTCCAAAAGTCCATCTTTACTAAGCGGTGGAGTCCTGTCGTGTCTTTATTAATACAATAAGACTGGTTAGCCTCCCTCCTCTACCACCTTTTTGTACGTAATCCACACAGCGCCTCACGATGTTTTAGTCTAAGTCTTGGGCTGTTGGGCTCTAGATCATGCTATGGAGCAGGCAATTTTGAGCTGGGCCTGATTGCTTATTTATATGTGTGCTTGTGTGCATATCAATGTCTGAATATGTATATTTGACTTAATATATTTAATGCATTTAATTTGGAGTGGATATTTGTTTTTGTTTTGTTTTTGTTTGTTTGTCTTATTTGCTTGTAATCTTAATTTGAATATATTGCATACAATTGTCGTCTACAGCTGGATAGAGGAAAGTGTTAATACTGAAATGTTGTTGCTGAAAACCCAATAAAAAATGAGCAAAAAAAAAAAAAGAGAGATTTGTCCAAGAAGGCAGCATGACAACAGCATGAAATAATATCTGGGAGTTAGAGGGAATGGTGACGTCTTATTGGTGTCTCAGCTGCTACAGGTTAAATGCTGTCTCACATGTTGTCATATATGCTTGTGTTTACATTTATTAGTCTGGGTAATGTTAAAAGATGTGTGGTGAGAGTCTGCAGGCAGCAGGAACAATAAAAGAAGATTCAACAGAGTGACAATGTGATTTTCTGTTTCTACAGTTAGTGACAGATTTGGAGGAAGAACTGCTGTTTGTGTCCTCAGTTAGAAAACTGTTTTTCTAATGATGGTAATATATTATGAAGAGTGTCCTCAGTGAAGTGTATCAGTCTCTGCAGTCGCTTCCAGCTGCAGCAGTCAGTTCAGTTTCTGTTCAGTCTGACTGAGGGAGGTTTTTGTACGACGCTTTTTCACTGTGTGAACACATACTGACTGTTGATGTAGTGAAGACTCTGACAGTAGTAAACTGCTGCATCTTCAGCCTGAAGTCCACTGATGGTCAGAGTGAAGTCAACTCCATTCCCTGCTCCACTTCCACTGAATCTGGAGGAGATTCCAGAAAATCTGTCTGATGTTAGGTAGATCAGAAGTTTAGGAGCTTCTCCAGTTTTCTGTTGGTACCAGGACAGGTAGTATTGTGCACCAGAATACTGAGCAACTGTTGGACTGACTTTACAGTCAATAGAAACAGTTTGACCCAGCTGCACTGATTTGGCTCCTGGCTGAGTCACGACAACATTTTGTCCAACAGACCCTGAGGAGAGAGAAGAAACACTGGACATGAGATGGTGAGGTGAAACTCAGCTACACTCCAAATGATTTTCACATGACAGAAAAATGATTTTCCTCACCCTGAGTGAAGCAGAGGAGAGTCCAGATGAGGACGGAGATCAAAGTCATGTTTTTGATGAGGAGGATTTCTGTGGCTTCTGTTGTCATGAAGGACAGCTGTCAGTCATCCAGTGTTCAACTCTCAGGACTATAAACTCTCCCAGAGCACTGGAGCATGGTGCTGCTGATGCAAAGTGGCTCTCTATGGAAATGCTCTGACTGAATATTGATTAAAAATGTGTCCTTGCTCATATTTTGTCTTCATATCCATCAATGAAGGTTTTCCTACAAATGTCTATGATTTATTTCAAATTAAAATTTAAGGCTGTGATTTTCATTTTAACCACAAATTTAACAACAAATAGGAAACATAATGATTCATTGAGCAAATTTGTGGGACTCTTATGTTGTGAGTCTCTGTGTTAACCAGTTGTGTTTAACAAATAGAGACTGATTTTAAAGAGTGTTTAGATTTTAAAGTCAAGGAGCCTACCTTTAAAACACCTCTCTTATTACAAATACTCTTCCTCAGATTTACAAATAAAGAGTAATAATCATCACATTTGAAATCTCTTCTGCCATTACTGCTTAATGCCCCAAGAAACTTTGTGTTTGTCTTGTACTGAGCTCAGCCCAGTCTGGGTTTAAAGCAGCTAAAGTAGACTTAAATAATAAAATATATACAATGTGTTGAACATAGGAAACATTGTTCTGTTATATGTGATCAGTGTAAAATACTATATTACTTAAAAACTGTCTGATAGATCTCAGCATGTTAGTATTGACGATTAAAAACGCCAAAATTCGCCTTTTTGCAGATGATATTGTTACGGTCTGAGGCGGTTGGGACCCGGAAGCAGAGAGGAGCAGGCGACTTGGTAAAGTAAAAACACAGTTTATTAACAAGATTGTCACAGCGAGAAAAAACAAAAATGATGAGCTGCCGACCCGGCAGCGTGGCGTCCTCCAGACGAACAGAACGGCACGGGCACGAAGGCGAAGCAAACTCAGGAACTCAGGCACGGAGGCACGGAGGCGAAACAAACTCAGGAACTCAGGCGACGAGGCAGACGAGGGAAAACAAACTGGGAAAATAAGAGCAAGGAGCATGTAAACTCACGATGAAAAAACACTGGGTAATACTGCGAAGCACTAGAACGGTCAGCTCTACCGACGAGACGGAATTATCTGGCGCCGGAGTAGTGGGTGAACCTGAGGCTTTATGGGAGGTGGTGATGAGGAGATTGCATGCAGGTGCGCCTTGTCAGCCCCGCCTGCCAGGCCCTGCATGAAAGGAAAGGAGGAGGCGGAGAAAAAGCAGCAGGCACCACCACCCACAACCCTCACAGATATAACTTTGTACTCTGAAACTGCCTCACTGACTAAAGCTGTAAAGGATTTCCAGTCATATTCAGGAGACTTTAGGTGACGCTGATTTGAACTTATAATAAACTAAGATGGAGTTATTTTCCAGCACTTGCTGCCTGACAGTAACAAAAATACTTCCAATGTTGATGGGAAATATTTTGGATCAAACGGTTTAAATTTTAAAAATAAAGAAACTTGTGTGAGCTGCCTTCCTCCCAGTGATTGATCATGGTGACGTCTTATTGGTGTCTCAGCTGCTACAGGTTAAATGCTGTCTCACATGTTGTCATATATGCTTGTGTTTACATTTATTAGTCTGGGTAATGTTAAAAGATGTGTGGTGAGAGTCTGCAGGCAGCAGGAACAATAAAAGAAGATTCAATAGAGTGACAATGTGATTTTCTGTTTCTACAGTTAGTGACAGATTTGGAGGAAGAACTGCTGTTTGTGTCCTCAGTTAGAAAACTGTTTTTCTAAAGATGGTAATATATTATGAAGAGTGTCCTCAGTGAAGTGTATCAGTCTCTGCAGTAGCTTCCAGCTGCAGCAGTCAGTTCAGTTTCTGTTCAGTCTGACTGAGGGAGGTTTTTGTACGACGCTTTTTCACTGTGTGAACACATTCTGACTGTTGATGTAATGATGACTCTGACAGTAGTAAACTGCTGCATCTTCAGCCTGAAGTCCACTGATGGTCAAAGTGAAGTCAACTCCATTCCCTGCTCCACTTCCACTGAATCTGGAGGAGATTCCAGATACTCTGTTTGATGTTAGGTAGATCAGAAGTTTAGGAGCTTCTCCAGTTTTCTGTTGGTACCAGGACAGGTAGTATTGTGAACCAGTGTAGTGACTAACTGTTGGACTCGCCTTACAGTCAATAGAAACAGTTTGACCCAGCTGCACTGATTTGGCTCCTGGCTGAGTCACGACAACATTTTGTCCAACAGACCCTGAGGAGAGAGAAGAAACACTGGACATGAGATGGTGAGGTGAAACTCAGCTACACTCCAAATGATTTTCACATGACAGAAAAATGATTTTCCTCACCCTGAGTGAAGCAGAGGAGAGTCCAGATGAGGACGGAGATCAAAGTCATGTTTTTGATGAGGAGGATTTCTGTGGCTTCTGTTGTCATGAAGGACAGCTGTCAGTCATCCAGTGTTCAACTCTCAGGACTATAAACTCTCCCAGAGCACTGGAGCATGGTGCTGCTGATGCAAAGTGGCTCTCTATGGAAATGCTCTGACTGACTCCAACAGGGACTTGGATTACTCTGATCATGCTGTTTCTCAATGGATCAATCCATTGATCAGAGTATTGATTAACAGTCAGTGATCATCTGAATGTGGATTTGGTTTGATGACTGTGGATACATTTTCTTTAAGAACGTCTTCTGTCTTGTTTCATTTCATGTGAGAACAAATCCACTTTGACTTTTAGACAGATGTAAAACTATATCTGTCAAAATGGGACTAATTCTGAACAATTGTGGCACTGTTTGATCAATATAATATGAAATAGTTCATTCTTTTAAAAACAGGAAGTGTTGATGTTGAGTTTGTTGTGTTCAAAGTCAGAGAGCCGTGTCTCTCTACAGTGAGAGGTTTTTGTACGGCGACTCAATCACTTTGTATCACTGTGGTGGACTTTTGGTGGAGGAACCAGACTGGATGTTGGAAGTAAGTTCAATGTTTGATGGATTTTATTCATTTGTGAGCAACATTTTCTTTTCCACACGAACATTTTTCTCTACAAATTGAAATATGTGATTTTACATCTACATTTTTTTCTCAGTAGTTTTGCGTTAAAAAAAGCAAAGTGCAGTTTTGTATTTGAAATTAAATCATGCATGTAATTACTATAATTACTCGGTGCAGAGGAGAAGTCGTGTATTTAGATTTTTAGATGAAAGTTGAAACTTGTAGTTGAAGTTTTGTCAGACAAAGTCAGAGAGCCGTGTCTCTCTACAGTGAGAGGTTTTTGTACGGCGACTCAATCACTTTGTATCACTGTGGTACACGTTCGGTGGAGGAACCAGACTGGATGTTGGAAGTAAGTTTCTGCTCAAATATTAAATATCGTATCATCAGTTAAGGTTTTAATTTCTGTGTCTGAACATTTGCAGTAACTTTAAATCTCCATCAGACTGATGGAAATCACTTTAAAGACTCAGTTTGATTCTTGGTTTCTCCTGTTTAACCTCGGTGTTGAACTCAAAGCAGCTTCGCTGAACTTTTCATGACATGTTCCAGTTAATTGGTGAAATGTGAACAGCTTGAACTGTAGCAAAGATTAAAGAACAACACTCGTACTTTACAAATGTTGAATTCAGCCTTTAATTCTCTGTTTTAAACTGTTTGGAAGTTGAGTTCAAAGTGTTTTAAACAGTGAGAATGAAGATGAAAATGTTGAAAATGCCACCAAATCTCTGACAGAATGTCTCCGATGGTCTTTTGACCTCAGTCTGAAATCATTTTGACAGTTTTCTGAGGCTGTTTGCTTTCAAATCTGTCGTATGAACATTGTAAATATGGCGGTCAGTTATTTTTGGCTGATAATGTCCTTTAACAGTGGATCTGATTAACTTTTGTCCTTTTGAGAGTTTTGACAGGAAATATTTTTGTAGAAATGTAGCAGGACTTTGAACAAAATCATAAATGACTGAAAATATATTGAAACTGTATTTGATTCTTTTCTTCAAATAGCATCAAATCAAACACAAAGAGTTTTTGTTCTTTAAAATATGATTCATTTATTTCCAGTGTAGTTTGATATCTTTCAGGTCATATGAGGACTCTTTCTGTGCTGATATACATGAGAGGTTTCTTAAAGGGAAGTGAAACAATGTGTGAGTGAGTGACTGGTGGAGCAGAAAAACCATCTGACAGAAACTCCTTAAAGGACTAAATCAACTCTCACACAGTAAAGGTGTCCAAGTGTCTGCTGTTTGATTGACAGCTGTGTGCTCCCTGTCCTCTAATCTGATTGCTGTCTCCTAGGTGATACCGCCCCCACCCTGACGGTGCTGCCCCCTCCAGTAAGGAGCTGCAGCAGGGGAAGGCCACGCTCATGTGCCTGGCCAACAAGGGCTTCCCCTCAGACTGGAGACTGGCCTGGAAGGTGGACGGCAGCAGCAGCAGCAGCAGCAGCATCAGCTGGGAGGAGAGCAGCAGCCCCGGGGTGCTGGGGAAGGACGGCCTCTACAGCTGGAGCAGCACCCTGAGGCTCCCTGCAGACCAGTGGAGGAAGGTGGGCTCTGTGACCTGTGAGGCCACCCAGGGCTCCCAGACTCCGCTCTCAGAGACACTGAGGAGAGACCAGTGTTCCCAGTCCTGACCTGACTCACTGGGACTCTGATACTGGTTTTCCTCTGCTCCTGCTCTCACTCTGCACTCTCTAACTATCTCTCTCTTTCATCTGACGTGTTTCAATAAGAAGATTTACCAGCTTGTTGCAGTGTTTCAATATTATTTCAGTGTTTCCACATAATAAAGACGTGTTCATCAAATCAGTTGTTTTCATCTTTATTATTATCAAAGTGTCTAAATAAATGTTCTCTTAATGGTGTCAGTGACTGTATTAAATCCAGAGAAAAACTGAGCTGACAAAAATGTTTCAACTTCTCCACGATGATTTTACAAAGAATGTTTAAGATCACGTCATGTATAGCCATATATACTGTATATCAAAAGAGTTTATACACTCAGACTAAACTCCTCAGTATTGTTTGATTAGTACAAACCAGTGATGGTCGTAGTATATGTTGCGTTCGTTTAATGGCTATGGTTGAATGACCAGACGCACAATGACCGTAACATCTCGTTTTTATTCAGACGAACACATAACAACACACACGGTGTTTCCTCCTAACTTGTCCGTGTAGCAACGACACCTAAAGTCCCCATTACAGTACACCTCCCCCTTTTAGTTAGACATCTACTCTCTTTACCCCATAACACACTTTTACCTAGTAATCTCTTTTACTGGTAACTCAAACATTTCTAGGTATATCAGAACATGTTATCCTTAAACCTTACAGTACTCTTATGGAACCCATCTTTCTCAGTACTATCATAGAACACATTTTATTTGTTATACTCTTTCTCTCTCTGAGAACAGAACTGTCTCTTAAATCAGAATCTTACAAATCCAAACGCACTGGGGGGCGTTTGGATGGAGAAGGTCTTAAAGGGAGCTCCGCTGTATTGTGGCCCGTTGTTAGATACCACTGTCTCTGGTGTTCCATGGCGACTGAATACGTCCTTCATAGCTGCCACAACTGTCTCTGCTGAAGCTACTTTAAGGTGAGCTACTTCTATGTAGCGTGAAAAGTAATCCACTACAAGAAGGTAAGTCTGTTTCTCCCAGAAGAACAAGTCTGTGCCGACTCGTTGCCAGGGTCTCTCTTGTACTGGTGTGGTCAGCAGGGGCTCTCTGTGCTCTGCCCTGTGCTGTGAGCATGTTACACACTTTTCCACCAGTTGTCTGATATGTTCTGAAAGTCCAGGCCACCAAACTGACTGGCGGGCCCTTGCTCTACACTTAACAATACCTTGATGACCATTGTGTAGGTTCTTGAGGATCTCTTGCCTCATGCCGTGGGGAATCACAGTCCTCTGGTCTCTAAGCAACAGTCCTCCAGCCAAGGTGAGATTCTCTCTTTCAGGCCAGTATGCCCCCAGCTCTGGTGTGAGGTCATGTTTCTCTGGCCACCCCGTCTCACAATATCTGGTGAGTTTTTGACAAACAGGATCAGCTTTCTGTTTCTCTTGTATTGCCTTCAGCCTGGCTTCTATGGCAGGAAGGCTTTGAACAATTGCATCCACAAACACTTTGGCCTCGTTCTCTTTTTCTTCTTGTGTGAACGTGTGTTTCACTGGAGCTCTTGATAGAGTGTCTGCTGTTATCAACTGCTTACCCGGCACATGCACAATGTCAAATGTGAATCTCAGCAGTCTCAGTCGGAATCTCAGAACTCTGGGTGGGAGCTCATCCAGTGCTTTGGTGCTTAAGAGTGGCACCAGTGGCTTGTGATCAGTCTCTAGCCTGAATCTTAGTCCAAGAAGGTAGGATGACAGGCGCTCACACGCCCAGGTAGCTGCCAAAGCCTCCTTCTCTATCTGTGCGTAGTTTTTCTCTGCATCTGACAGGCCTCTGGAGATGAACACGACTGGTTTCCATGTTCCATCTGTCTGTTTTTTGAGTCATCACACCTCCAAGGCCGAAAGATGATGCATCAGCTGATACACAAGTCTCTGCTATGGGTGAGTATGAAGCTAACACCCGTGGGGAGATCAGTTCAGCTTTCAGTCTCTGAAAGGCTTCTCTCTGTGGCTCTTCCCAACACCACTCATTCTTTCCACTCAACAGGTCTCTAATTGGGCGCGTGTATGATGCTAGATGAGGCAAAAACTTGCCTATGTAGTTGGCCATCCCCATCAGTCTTTTCACTCCTTCGACGTCAGATGGCTCAGGCATCTCCATGATGGCTCTGACCTTGCCTGGATCTGCGGCCACGCCGTCTGCTGTGACCTGGTGCCCCAGGAACATGATGCTGTTCTTGGCAAACTCACATTTTTCACTATTCAGTGTCAGGCCTTCTTTTTTCAGCTTTTCCAGGACCTGGTAAAGTCTCTCATTGTGTTGTTGTATGTCTTCTCCATACACTAATATGTCATCTGCATGACACACGACACCTGTGCAGCCCTCCAACATCTGTGACATGCGGCGTTGGAAGTGTTCAGGGGCTGACGAAATCCCAAACGGCAGGCGGTTGAATGCATATCGCCCAAATGGTGTAATGAAGGTCGTCAGCAGCTTGCTCTCCTCTGACAGGGGGATCTGCCAGAAACCAGAGGTTGCATCCAGCTTAGTAAACACCTTCGCTCCAGCCAACATGGCAAGTGTGTCATCTACTGCTGGGAGGATGTGTCTCTCTCTTCTAACCCACCTATTCAAGGGTGTTAGATCCACACACAGTCGTATTGGTATCTTTGCTTTGGGTTTGGGAACCACGACCATGCCAGCACACCATGGTGTAGGTTGTGTCACCTTGGAAATTACCCCCAATTTCTGCATGCGCTCCAGCTCTGTCCGCACTGCCTCCCGCAGTGGAAGAGGCACCCGGCGTGGAGATGATAGAGCGTGTGGGACAGCGTCTGGCTCAAGCTCAATCTTGTAGGGCTCCTTTAATTTCCCCAAGCCTGAAAACACTGTGGGAAATTGTGCTTTGACCCCCTCCTGCTGAGTTTCAACTGTATGTAGTCTTTTTATGAGTCCTAGAGATTCGATAGCAGGGAGGCCTAGCAGGGGCTTACCCAACTCTTTAACAACATAAATATGCTGTTCTGTTGTTCTCTTTCTGATACATAGTTTCTCTTTAAAACAGCCTTGTACCTCCAACTTGTATCTTGCTGGTCCATACAGCGCCTTACGTGGTGCCTGCAGGGTCCCGTGCTTCTCAGTTGTATACATGCTGCTTGGGATCGCTGTAACTTCTGCCCCAGTGTCTAACTTAAACACTGCCTCCTCTCCATTCAGCTGTACCCGTTCAATCCATTCATTGGCTTTTGCTGAGCGTATCTCTCCTAAGAAAGCAAAACCTTCCTCATCCGGAATCTCTTCCTGTGCTTGTGTGATATTGTGAACTCTTTTGGCTGATCTGCATTTCTTTGCATAATGTCCTTTTTTGTGACATGACCTACACTCTGCATCACGAGCAGGACAGTCCTTCCAGGAATGCTTCTTCACATTTCCACATCTGCTACATTCAGATGACTGCATATCATTTTTCTGTTTGGTCACTTTCTGCATCTTGGCTTTGTTTTTATACATCACATCAACATGTCCAGTCACCTGCTCGGTCCCCCTCAGCACTGGCTGTTGTCTTTTGACTGCTGCACTTTGTTTCACTCTTCTTATGGCTTTTTCCAGTGTTAGGTCTGCATCCAACTGCAAGTTTTCTGATAACTTGGCATCTCTTATGCCCACCACTATTCGGTCTCTTATCAGCTGTTCTCTCAAAGCGCCAAATTCACAGTGTTCTGCTAGTGTGTGCACTGCAGTTATAAAAGAGTCCACGCTCTCACACGGCTCTTGATTCCGTCTGTTGAAACATGCTCTTTCATATATGATGTTTCATTTGCTGACGTGAAAGCTGCCGCCACCTCCATGTACGACTTTTTCTGTGCATCTGTCAGAGGCAGTACGTTCAAGATGTCCTGGGCGTCGTCTCCCGCCGCATACATGAAGGCATTCACTTGAAACTCTTGTGACTGCTTGTCTAAACCTGACACTATTCTGTAGCGTTCAAAACGTTTCAACCATCTCGGCCATTCATTAGCATTGGTGAAGTCGAACTTGCCTGGCGGGGCTAACTGTGGCGCTGCTACCGGTGCTTCTTCGCCCATTTCGTCTTTCTCCCCGCTCTCAGTTTTCTTTCAGGTTTAGGACGTCTTCACTGTTTAATTTTGCTTTTTTACTTTTGTTCTCAATTCGTCTTCTGACACCTTGTTGCGTTCGTTTAATGGCTATGGTTGAATGACCAGACGCACAATGACCGTAACATCTCGTTTTTATTCAGACGAACACATAACAACACACACGGTGTTTCCTCCTAACTTGTCCGTGTAGGACAACACCTAAAGTCCCCATTACAGGACAGTATAAGTCCAGAATTTGTCGTCACAATCAATATGAACGACTTCACGACTGTAAAACTGTCTTAGGAATAGTCTTAATAAACCTTTGGAACAAACCCATGGTAGGAACATTTCAACAATAAATCATCCAATCATCTCTGATTACTAAAGTGTCTTCATGTTAAGGACTGTAATATTGTGATTGTTTTAGTTGTATCTAAAGAACATGAATTATTCTTTGATTCAAACTTCAAAAGTCTGAGAAATATTTTCTAAATCTGACATAAAAAGCACAACATCATCAGCATAAAGAGAAATAACAGTGTGATCTGCAGCTCTACCCCTTGAACTATTTACATACTGCTTCTGCTGAAGAAGCACAAAGACAAATCAAAGATTTGACAAAAGGACACAATTAAAATGTTTGTGATTTACATACTTCATGAATCCTTTTTGGGTTTAATTAAAAAATATGTTTGTTTGCTGGAATACAAAACACAGAAAACGACTAAAACATGTTTTAAACATTTGTAGAGATTTGTAATTTATTTCAACAATGAGTCATTTCTATGAAAAATGCAAAGATATAAAATAAATGTATAATATTTACAGTTTTAGTGTTGATGTGTTATCATACTCTGTGGATTTCACTTATCAAAGAATTGAAATCAGACTTTAACAGAGGTTACCTTTGATGTGCAGCAGACTGTTTCAGACCCTGTTTTAATGAAAGTATTCAAAGTAGAACTTTTTAAATACACTATATTTAGTGTTCAAATTTACAAAGTGAATTATTATTAATGTTTTAGTGGAACCTGTTGTTTTAGTTTCAGTGCAGCTGTTGAGTCAGATCAGTTCCTCTCCAGCTGAGGGAGGTTTTTGTACGACGTTGTATCACTGTGTGAACGGGAAGCTGCCACTCTGCTGACAGTAGTAAACTCCTGAATCTTCAGCCTGAACTCCTCTGATGGTCAGAGTGTAGTCAGGATCAGATCCACTTCCACTAAAACGATCTGAAACTCCAGACTGAAGGTTTGTAGCTGAATAAATCAGGAGTTTAGGAGCTTCTCCAGTTTTCTGAAGGTACCAGTTGAGGTAGTTATAAACACTTGTACTGGTCTTACATCTGATGGAGACAGTCTGTCCTGGAACAACAGACTGAGATTCAGACTGAGTCAGGATGATTTGTCCTGATGAACCTGGAAAACATGAAAAAGAGGAGAAGGGTTATTGAGACAAATCCAGCTTGGAGAAAGATGATCAACATCCAAACAGAAGAGTCTCATTTCTTTAACATGGACAATAGATGGAAGAAGGTAAATGCTGCTTGTTTCACTGTTTCTCCATCGTAGCAGAACATCATTGTGGTGAACCTGGTTGCATCCTGAAGCAAAGTTTTCAGAAGAGAGTCTCACCGTGAACAAGGAGCCCCAGGGTGGCCAGCAGTCCAATCAGTGACATCATCATTGTGTTGACGGCGTGTCAGTGGCTCTGAAAGGCCTGGACAGCCACTGATCAACACTGGCCTCTTAACGGCTGGGAGCAGAGAGGCAGGACACATATGCAAACACACAGAGTCAGTGAACTGTAGCTGTCCTCAACATATCATGGTGTTTCCTCCTCACTGCTGACACAGCTCACTGTTTCAATCATCCTCATGGAGATCAACACAAACTCTGGATGCTCTATAGTAACTGTAAATTACTGTTATTATTATTTAAATAATATTTTATCCACATTTCATTTGTGGTTTAGGAAAAATCACGTCACCATTATGGCAACTTTGAAGGTGGTAAATGATATTTGGACTTGATCAAAACAACATTGTGCATCTTCTTTTTATTGATTTAATTTAAGGCCTCTGACACAGCTGACCATATTATCCTTAAACAGAGGTTTTTTGATATCGGGCTGTCAGAACAAACAGTTGATGATTCTTCAGAAACCTTAAGGATCGGTCTCAGTGTGTCTGATTTGATGGTCATTGCTCTGAAGTTTTGTCTGTTTGCAAGAATGTCCCACAGCGCTCTGTGTTTGGCCCACTTCTTTGCAATATTTTTCATAAATGATATAATGCTGACAAATGCTGATATTCATCTGTATGCTGATGACACTGTTATTTACTGCAGTGTGTCAACCCTTGCTAAAGCCGATGATCACTTGCAAAGTTCTCTTAATGTCACCTAGTGTCAACTGAAACTTGTTCATGCTCCATGGTGTCTATAGTAATTATAAATTAAACTTTTTAAATTTAAACAAGTTCCTTTTCTTTTTACGTCACTATACAAAACTCTTACAATAAAATCTGTTTTAAAGAGAGATTTGTCACTCATAAAAACTTCTCCAATCGAACAGTTCCTAATAGAAACACAAACAGGAAATGGAAATGAACAAATGATTAGTAGATTCTACAATATATTTTTATCCATGAATACACAAAACTCCTTACAGATAAAGCAGAGATGGGACGCAGAAATTGATATGGTTATATTGCAGGAAGCCTGGGAGGAGGTGTGTAGTGAGGCACACCTGGTCACAAGTTCAGATACATGGAGGGAGTTTAAGTGGAAAATAATTATTCGATTTTTCAGGACTCCAGAAATAGTATCGAGAATAAGCCAGTCACATTCCAGCTCATGCTGGAGGAACTGTGGAGCACATACTGCCAATCATACCCATATATTCTGGTCATGTCCCAAACTACAGACATTCTGGGGAGAGGTATGTGATGCTCTTAAAGAGGTTTTCCAACAGGATATACCTTGAGATCCTACTGTGGCTCTATTAGGAGTGATGCCTAAAGGATTGAATGGGAGGTCCGAGAAATATCTTTTAGATATATTACTTACAGCAGCACTGAAGTGCATAACTATTAGATGGCTGAACAAACCCCCCTTTCATATAACACATGGATCCAGAAGGTTTGGGACCTCTATCAGATGGAGCACATTACATATTTATTAAGGCTCCAAAAGTCCATCTTTACTAAGCGGTGGAGTCCTGTCGTGTCTTTATTAATACAATAAGACTGGTTAGCCTCCCTCCTCTACCACCTTTTTGTACGTAATCCACACAGCGCCTCACGATGTTTTAGTCTAAGTCTTGGGCTGTTGGGCTCTAGATCATGCTATGGAGCAGGCAATTTTGAGCTGGGCCTGATTGTTTATTTATATGTGTGCTTGCGTACATATCAATGTCTGAATATGTATATTTGACTTAATATATTTAATGTATTTAATGCATTTAATTTGGAGTGGATATTTGTTTTTGTTTGTTTGTCTTATTTGCTTGTAATCTTAATTTGAATATATTGCATACATTTGTCGTCTACAGCTGGATAGAGGAAAGTGTTAATACTGAAATGTTGTCGCTGAAAACCAAATAAAAAATGAGCAAAAAAAAAAAGAGAGATTTGTCCAAGGAGGCAGCATGACAACAGCATGAAATAATATCTGGGAGTTAGAGGGAATGGTGACGTCTTCTTGGTGTCTCAGCTGCTACAGGTTAAATGCTGTCTCACATGTTGTCATATATGCTTGTGTTTACATTTATTAGTCTGGGTAATGTTAAAAGATGTGTGGTGAGAGTCTGCAGGCAGCAGGAACAATAAAAGAAGATTCAACAGAGTGACAATGTGATTTTCTGTTTCTACAGTTAGTGACAGATTTGGAGGAAGAACTGCTGTTTGTGTCCTCAGTTAGAAAACTGTTTTTCTAAAACTGGTAATATATTATGAAGAGTGTCCTCAGTGAAGTGTATCAGTCTCTGCAGTCGCTTCCAGCTGCAGCAGTCAGTTCAGTTTCTGTTCAGTCTGACTGAGGGAGGTTTTTGTACGACGTTTTTTCACTGTGTGAACACATACTGACTGTTGATGCTATGATAACTCTGACAGTAGTAAACTGCTGCATCTTCAGCCTGAAGTCCACTGATGGTCAAAGTGAAGTCAACTCCATTCCCTGCTCCACTTCCACTGAATCTGGAGGAGATTCCAGATAATCTGTCTGATGTTAGGTAGATCAGAAGTTTAGGAGCTTCTCCAGTTTTCTGTTGGTACCAGGACAGGTAGTATTGTGCACCAGAATACTGAACAACTGTTGGACTGACTTTACAGTCAATAGAAACAGTTTGACCCAGCTGCACTGATTTGGCTCCTGGCTGAGTCACGACAACATTTTGTCCAACAGACCCTGAGGAGAGAGAAGAAACACTGGACATGAGATGGTGAGGTGAAACTCAGCTACACTCCAAATGATTTTCACATGACAGAAAAATGATTTTCCTCACCCTGAGTGAAGCAGAGGAGAGTCCAGATGAGGACGGAGATCAAAGTCATGTTTTTGATGAGGAGGATTTCTGTGGCTTCTGTTGTCATGAAGGACAGCTGTCAGTCATCCAGTGTTCAACTCTCAGGACTATAAACTCTCCCAGAGCACTGGAGCATGGTGCTGCTGATGCAAAGTGGCTCTCTATGGAAATGCTCTGACTGACTCCAACAGGGACTTGGATTACTCTGATCATGCTGTTTCTCAATGGATCAATCCATTGATCAGAGTATTGATTAACAGTCAGTGATCATCTGAATGTGGATTTGGTTTGATGACTGTGGATACATTTTCTTTAAGAACGTCTTCTGTCTTGTTTCATTTAATGCCAGAACAACTTCACTTTGACTTTTAGACAGATGTAAAACTATATCTGTCAAAATGGGACTAATTCTGAACAATTGTGGCACTGTTTGATCAATATAATATGAAATAGTTCATTCTTTTAAAAACAGGAAGTGTTGATGTTGAGTTTGTTGTGTTCAAAGTCAGAGAGCCGTGTCTCTCTACAGTGAGAGGTTTTTGTACGGCGACTCAATCACTTTGTATCACTGTGGTTGACTTTTGGTGGAGGAACCAGACTGGATGTTGGAAGTAAGTTCAATGTTTGATGGATTTTATTCATTTGTGAGCAACATTTTCTTTTCCACACGAACATTTTTCTCTACAAATTGAAATATGTCATTTTACATCTCAATTTTTTTCTCAGTAGTTTTGCGTTAAAAAAAGCAAAGTGCAGTTTTGTATTTGAAATTAAATTATGCATGTAATTACTATAATTACTCGGTGCAGAGGAGAAGTCGTGTATTTAGATTTTTAGATGAAAGTTGAAACTTGTAGTTGAAGTTTTGTCAGACAAAGTCAGAGAGCCGTGTCTCTCTACAGTGAGAGGTTTTTGTACGGCGACTCAATCACTTTGTATCACTGTGGTACACGTTCGGTGGAGGAACCAGACTGGATGTTGGAAGTAAGTTTCTGCTCAAATATTAAATATCGTATCATCAGTTAAGGTTTTAATTTCTGTGTCTGAACATTTGCAGTAACTTTAAATCTCCATCAGACTGATGGAAATCACTTTAAAGACTCAGTTTGATTCTTGGTTTCTCCTGTTTAACCTCGGTGTTGAACTCAAAGCAGCTTCGCTGAACTTTTCATGACATGTTCCAGTTAATTTGTGAAATGTGAACAGCTTGAACTGTAGCAAAGATTAAAGAACAACACTCGTACTTTACAAATGTTGAATTCAGCCTTTAATTCTCTGTTTTAAACTGTTTGGAAGTTGAGTTCAAAGTGTTTTAAACAGTGAGAATGAAGATGAAAATGTTGAAAATGCCACCAAATCTCTGACAGAATGTCTCCGATGGTCTCTTGACCTCAGTCTGAAATCATTTTGACAGTTTTCTGAGGCTGTTTGCTTTCAAATCTGTCGTATGAACATTGTAAATATGGCGGTCAGTTATTTTTGGCTGATAATGTCCTTTAACAGTGGATCTGATTAACTTTTGTCCTTTTGAGAGTTTTGACAGGAAATATTTTTGTAGAAATGTAGCAGGACTTTGAACAAAATCATAAATGACTGAAAATATATTTAAAGTGTATTTTATTCTTTTCTTCCAATAGCATCAAATCAAACACAAAGAGTTTTTGTTCTTTAAAATATGATTCATTTATTTCCAGTGTAGTTTGATATCTTTCAGGTCATATGAGGACTCTTTCTGTGCTGATATACATGAGAGGTTTCTTAAAGGGAAGTGAAACAATGTGTGAGTGAGTGACTGGTGGAGCAGAAAAACCATCTGACAGAAACTCCTTAAAGGACTAAATCAACTCTCACACAGTAAAGGTGTCCAAGTGTCTGCTGTTTGATTGACAGCTGTGTGCTCCCTGTCCTCTAATCTGATTGCTGTCTCCTAGGTGATACCGCCCCCACCCTGACGGTGCTGCCCCCCTCCAGTAAGGAGCTGCAGCAGGGGAAGGCCACGCTCATGTGCCTGGCCAACAAGGGCTTCCCCTCAGACTGGAGACTGGCCTGGAAGGTGGACGGCAGCAGCAGCAGCAGCAGCAGCAGCATCAGCTGGGAGGAGAGCAGCAGCCCCGGGGTGCTGGGGAAGGACGGCCTCTACAGCTGGAGCAGCACCCTGAGGCTCCCTGCAGACCAGTGGAGGAAGGTGGGCTCTGTGACCTGTGAGGCCACCCAGGGCTCCCAGACTCCGCTCTCAGAGACACTGAGGAGAGACCAGTGTTCCCAGTCCTGACCTGACTCACTGGGACTCTGATACTGGTTTTCCTCTGCTCCTGCTCTCACTCTGCACTCTCTAACTATCTCTGTCTTTCATCTGACGTTTTTCAATAAGAAGATTTACCAGCTTGTTGCAGTGTTTCAATATTATTTCAGTGTTTCCACATAATAAAGACGTGTTCATCAAATCAGTTGTTTTCATCTTTATTATTATCAAAGTGTCTAAATAAATGTTCTCTTAATGGTGTCAGTGACTGTATTAAATCCAGAGAAAAACTGAGCTGACAAAAATGTTTCAACTTCTCCACGATGATTTTACAAAGAATGTTTAAGATCACGTCATGTATAGCCATATATACTGTATATCAAAAGAGTCTATACACTCAGACTAAACTCCTCAGTATTGTTTGATCAGTACAAACCAGTGATGGTCGTAGTATAAGTCCAGAATTTGTCGTCACAATCAATATGAACGACTTCACGGCTGTAAAACTGTCTTAGGAATAGTCTTAATAAACCTTTGGAACAAACCCATGGTAGGAACATTTCAACAATAAATCATCCAATCATCTCTGATTACTAAAGTGTCTTCATGTTAAGGACTGTAATATTGTGATTGTTTTAGTTGTATCTAAAGAACATGAATTATTCTTTGATTCAAACTTCAAAAGTCTGAGAAATATTTTCTAAATCTGACATAAAAAGCACAACATCATCAGCATAAAGAGAAATAACAGTGTGATCTGCAGCTCTACCCCTTGAACTATTTACATACTGCTTCTGCTGAAGAAGCACAAAGACAAATCAAAGATTTGACAAAAGGACACAATTAAAATGTTTGTGATTTACATACTTCATGAATCCTTTTTGGGTTTAATTAAAAAATATGTTTGTTTGCTGGAATACAAAACACAGAAAACGACTAAAATATGTTTTAAACATTTGTAGAGATTTGTAATTTATTTCAACAATGAGTCATTTCTATGAAAAATGCAAAGATATAAAATAAATGTATAATATTTACAGTTTTAGTGTTGATGTGTTATCATACTCTGTGGATTTCACTTATCAAAGAATTGAAATCAGACTTTAACAGAGGTTACCTTTGATGTGCAGCAGACTGTTTCAGACCCTGTTTTAATGAAAGTATTCAAAGTAGAACTTTTTAAATACACTATATTTAGTGTTCAAATCTTCAAAGTGAATTATTATTAATGTTTTAGTGGAACCTGTTGTTTTAGTTTCAGTGCAGCTGTTGAGTCAGATCAGTTCCTCTCCAGCTGAGGGAGGTTTTTGTACGACGTTGTATCACTGTGTGAACGGGAAGCTGCCACTCTGCTGACAGTAGTAAACTCCTGAATCTTCAGCCTGAACTCCTCTGATGGTCAGAGTGAAGTCAGTCCCAGATCCACTTCCACTAAAACGATCTGAAACTCCAGACTGAAGGGTTGTAGCATAATAAATCAGGAGTTTAGGAGCTTCTCCAGTTTTCTGAAGGTACCAGCTGAGGTAGCTACTAACACTTGTACTGCTTTTACATCTGATGGAGACAGTCTGTCCTGGAACAACAGACTGAGATTCAGGAGACTGAGTCACGATGATTTGTCCTGATGAACCTGGAAAACATGAAAAAGAGGAGAAGGGTTATTGAGACAAATCCAGCTTGGAGAAAGACGATCAACATCCAAACAGAAGAGTCTCATTTCTTTAACATGGAGAATAGATGGAAGAAGGTAAATGCTGCTTGTTTCACTGTTTCTCCATCATAGCAGAACATCATTGTGGTGAACCTGGTTGCATCCTGAAGCAAAGTTTTCAGAAGAGAGTCTCACCGTGAACAAGGAGCCCCAGGGTGGCCAGCAGTCCAATCAGTGACATCATCATTGTGTTGACGGCGTGTCAGTGGCTCTGAAAGGCCTGGACAGCCACTGATCAACACTGGCCTCTTAACGGCTGGGAGCAGAGAGGCAGGACACATATGCAAACACACAGAGTCAGTGAACTGTAGCTGTCCTCAACATATCATGGTGTTTCCTCCTCACTGCTGACACAGCTCACTGTTTCAATAGAGGTCAAAAGTCAGAGGAAAGAACACTGTCACCACAATCAATACACAACAGATGACAAAACTCTATGTACAGTGATGTTCATGTACTATCCTTATCAAACCCAAACCTTGGAAACACCGGTGAATGCAGTGAAAGACTTCATTAGTCAGTGTTGTACTGAGCTCAGCCCAGTCTGGGTTTACAGATTCTTGATACTTCAGGATGCATGTGTACTTAAATTAACTAAATCTTTCAGATTCAAGATGATTTTAAAACATTTCTACAGATCTCAGTGTGTTTCTGCTGGAAAGTTGTTATGAAGACCATGGAGAGGATCATCCTGAGACACCTGCGACCCCTGGTGGGCACACAGCTGGACCCCCTGCAGTTTGCTTACCGGCCTGGGATTGGGGTGGACGACGCAGTAATCTACCTGCTGCACAGATCGCTGCTACACCTGGAGGACAGCGGGAGCACTGTGAGGGTCATGTTCTTTGACTTCTCCAGTGCTTTTAACACCATCCAGCCTTCACTGCTCAGAGTGAAGATGGAGAACGTGGGAGTGGGCCAACACCTGGCTGCATGGACAACAGACTACCTCACCAACAGACCACAGTATGTGAGGCTCCATCACTGTGTCTGACGTGGTGCTCTGCAGCACAGGTGACCCTCAGGGTACGGTGCTCTCCCCCTTCCTTTTCACCCTCTACACCTCGAACTTCACCCACAACACCACCCACTGCCACATCCAGAAGTTCTCCGATGACACAGCCGTTGTTGGATGTTTCTGAGGGGAACGAGCTGGAATACAGGACGGTCATCAGAGACTTTGTCAGCTGGAGTGAGCTCAGCCAGCTTCAGCTCAACACCAGCAAGACGAAGGAGATGATTGTCAACTTCAGGAGGAAAACATCTCACTTCACACCGGTGAACATCCAGGGATCGGACATAGAGGTGGTGGAGAGCTACAGATTCCTGGGTGTTCACCTCAACAACAAACTGGACTGGACTGATAACACCCATGCTCTCTACAAGAAGGGCCAGAGTGGCCTCCACCTGCTGAGCAGACTGAGGTCCTTCAGAGTGTGCAGGCTCTCCTCAGGACTTTGTATGACTCTGTGGTGGCCTCAGCCATCTTCATGCTGTGGTCTGCTGGAGAGGGGGCAGCACGGACAGGGACAGGAGCAGACTCAACAGACTGATCAGGAGAGCGAGCTCTGTCCTGGACTGTCCTCTGGACTCCACAGAGGAAGTGGGGGAGAGGAGGATGTTAGCTAAGCTGACATCCATCATGGACAACACCTCTCACCCCCTACATGACACTGTGGGGTCCCTGAGCAGCTCCTTCAGCAGCAGACTGCTACACCCACGGTGTAAGAAGGAGAGGTTCAGCAGGTCCTTCATCCAACACAACACCTGCACCACCTGCACCACCTGATCATGGTGTAGTCTCTGTTTCTGTCTTTCAATCACCAGCACTACTCACTACTCACCATAGCTTTTGTAATACACTTATTTATTATTATTTTTTATCTGTATTTATTTCTCCATCCGACTACTTACCATGTGCAATATTACTTATATCTTGCCACTTTACGTTGTTTGTAAAATAAAATTACATCATGACTCTACCTTTGCAATATTATTTATATCATGCCACTTCCAACTTTAGTACTCATTCTTGCACATCTGTACACTTGTCAGTTGTTTGTCTGTTTGCCTATTGTTGTTTATTAGTTTCTTATTTACTGCATAGGCTGAAGGATTCTTTGGTCTGTTGTTGTTTGTTTTGCCTTTACTATTTTTATTCTTTTTTGCTGTACTTCTATAGTGTATATTAGACCTTGCTGCTGTAACAAAAGAATTTCCCCGTTGTGGAATGAATAAAGTATCATCTAATCTAATCTAATTGATGGTCAGTGAAGTGTATCAGTCTCTGCAGTCGCTTCCAGCTGCAGCAGTCAGTTCAGTTTCTGTTCAGTCTGACTGAGGGAGGTTTTTGTACAGCACTTTTTCACTGTGTCAACACTTCCTGACTGTTGATGTAATGTCGACTCTCGCAGTAGTAAACTGCTGCATCTTCAGTCTGAAGTCCACTGATGGTCAGAGTGAAGTCAACTCCATTCCCTGCTCCACTTCCACTGAATCTGGAGGAGATTCCAGATGCTCTGTTTGATGTTCTGTAGATCAGAAGTTTAGGAGCTTCTCCAGTTTTCTGTTGGTACCAGGACAGGAAGTATTGTGAACCAGAGTCGTAACGAACTGTTTGACTGACTTTACAGTCAATAGAAACAGTTTGACCCAGCTGCACTGATTTGGCTCCTGGCTGAGTCACGACAACATTTTGTCCAACAGACCCTGAGGAGAGAGAAGAAACACTGGACATGAGATGGTGAGGTGAAACTCAGCTACACTCCAAATGATTTTCACATGACAGAAAAATGATTTTCCTCACCCTGAGTGAAGCAGAGGAGAGTCCAGATGAGGACGGAGATCAAAGTCATGTTTTTGATGAGGAGGATTTCTGTGGCTTCTGTTGTCATGAAGGACAGCTGTCAGTCATCCAGTGTTCAACTCTCAGGACTATAAACTCTCCCAGAGCACTGGAGCATGGTGCTGCTGATGCAAAGTGGCTCTCTATGGAAATGCTCTGACTGAATATTGATTAAAAATGTGTCCTTGCTCATATTTTGTCTTCATATCCATCAATGAAGGTTTTCCTACAAATGTCTGTGATTTATTTCAAATTAAAATTTAAGGCTGTGATTTTCATTTTAACCACAAATTTAACAACAAATAGGAAACATAATGATTCATTGAGCAAATTTGTGGGACTCTTATGTAGTGAGTCTCTGTGTTAACCAGTTGTGTTTAACAAACAGAGACTGATTTTAAAGAGTGTTTAGATTTTAAAGTCAAGGAGCCTACCTTTAAAACACCTCTCTTATTACAAATACTCTTCCTCAGATTTACAAATAAAGAGTAATAATCATCACATTTGAAATCTCTTCTGCCATTACTGCTTAATGCCCCAAGAAACTTTGGACAAGTCAGTGTTGTACTGAGCTCAGCCCAGTCTGGGTTTAAAGCAGCTAAAGTAGACTTAAATAATAAAATATATACAATGTGTTGACCATAGGAAACATTGTTCTGTTATATGTGATTAGTGTAAAAAACTATATGACTTAAAAACTGTCTGATAGATCTCAGCATGTTTCTACTGATGATTAAAAAACCCAAAATTCGCCTTTTTGCAGATGATGCAACTTTGTACTCTGAAACTGCCTCACTGACTAAAGCTGTAAAGGATTTCCAGTCATATTCAGGAGACTTTAGGTGACGCTGATTTGAACTTAATAATAAAGTAAGATGGAGTTATTTTCCAGCACATGCTGCCTGATAGGAACAAAAATACTTCCAATGTTGATGGGAAATATTTGTTTAAAGTTTATTCATAGGATAAACCCCTTGAGTTGTCACAACTCGTTTTCGAGGGGGTCCTACACACATCACATAAAGATACAACAGAACTCAACCAGTACAACAAGGAGACAGAACAATACAAAAAAAAAAAAAAAAAAAAAAAAATCACAGTAAGATACAATACAATACAATACAAAACAATACAAGGACAAGACAGACATACAAAATCATACAAACATACTGCAACAAGAGTTTGGACAAATGTACTAAGAGAGATGGTGACAGAGTCAATGAAAACATGAACAGATTAGTTCAGAATTGGAGGTCAGGGTTTGATTAAAACAATTAAGAGATATAGAAGATCTAATGGCCACAGGTAAATGATTCCAATCATTAGGACCTTTAAACATAAATGCTTTTCTGCCTATTGATGTCCTAATATGTGGAACTGAAAAGTAAGGATAAGCAGAGTGTCTGGTCTGATAATTAGAAGTAGGTAACACAAAGTACTGTTTAAGATAAGAGGGATAATTGAAATGAATACACTTATATATAAATTGAAACCAGTGAATCTGTCGTCTTGTATGAGGAGAGGAAAGCTGAAGAGACTGGTACATTAAACAATGATGAGTACGATAAGGACAGTTGAGTATAAATCTGCAGATTCTGTGATATACTTTAGTAAGGGGGGCTAGCACACATTTAGAGGCAGAAATATACACAATGTCACAGTAGTCTAATATAGGAAAAATAAATTGTGTGGCCAGTTTCTTCCTGACATTATAAGTGAAACAATTTCTGGACCTATATAATAGATTGACGCAACAATTCACTTTCTGTACAGTATGAGTAATATGCGTTTTGAATGACAATGTAGGATCCAACCATACCCCAAGATATTTAACTTTATCAACCTTCTGCAAAGGTGTACCATCCTTACAGAATATTGTACAGGAATCTGAACTGGATTTCAATCTTGAATTTGTGCCAAAGCACATAGTGACGGATTTATTTTTATTTAGAAGTAATTTGTTTTGAAAGAGCCAATCTTCGAGAATATTAAAATCAGACTGAAGGGTGGCTTGAATTTCACATATATCAGATTTCGAAGTATAGATGACAGTATCATCTGCATACAGTTGTACTGAAAAGTTGGTGAAAATATGTGGTAGATCATTTACGAATATAGAAAAGAGAAGGGGTCCCAAGGATGATCCTTGTGGCACCCCTCTTTCCTGGACCAACATATCAGAACATTTCCCATCTAGGACAACACATTGCTTCCTATTATAGAGAAAGGAACTAAACCACAGAATTGAATTGTTAGATAAGCCTATGGTATAGAGCCTATCTAGTAATAGATAACGATCAACAAGGTCAAAAGCTTTGGTTAAATCAATGAATATTGCACTCCATTTATTGCATTCCATTTTGGATCAAACGGTTTAAATTTTCAAAAATAAAGAAACTTGTGTGAGCTGCCTTCCTCCCAGTGATTGATCATGGTGACGTCTTCTTGGTGTCTCAGCTGCTACAGGTTAAATGCTGTCTCACATGTTGTCATATATGCTTGTGTTTACATTTATTAGTCTGGGTAATGTTAAAAGATGTGTGGTGAGAGTCTGCAGGCAGCAGGAACAATAAAGGAAGATTCTATAGAGTGACAATGTGATTTTCTGTTTCTACAGTTAGTGACAAGTGTACAAGTGTATCAGTCTCTGCAGTCGCTTCCAGCTGCAGCAGTCAGTTCAGTTTCTGTTCAGTCTGACTGAGGGAGGTTTTTGTACGACGCTTTTTCACTGTGTGAACACAAGCTGACTGTTGATGTAGTGATAACTCTGACAGTAGTAAACTGCTGCATCTTCAGCCTGAAGTCCACTGATGGTCAAAGTGAAGTCAACTCCATTCCCTGCTCCACTTCCACTGAATCTGGAGGAGATTCCAGATTCTCTGTTTGATGTTACGTAAATCAGAAGTTTAGGAGCTTCTCCAGTTTTCTGTTGGTACCAGGACAGGTAGTATCTTGAATCAGAGTAGTGATAAACTGTTGGACTCGCCTTACAGTCAATAGAAACAGTTTGACCCAGTTGCAATGATTTGGCTCCTGGCTGAGTCACGACAACATTTTGTCCAACAGACCCTGAGGAGAGAGAAGAAACACTGGACATGAGATGGTGAGGTGATGGATCAATCCATTGATCAGAGTATTGATTAACAGTCAGTGATCATCTGAATGTGGATTTGGTTTGATGACTGTGGATACATTTTCTTGAAGAACGTCTTCTGTCTTGTTTCATTTAATGCCAGAACAACTTCACTTTGACTTTTAGACAGATGTAAAACTATATCTGTCAAAATGGGACTAATTCTGAACAATTGTGGCACTGTTTGATCAATATAATATGAAATAGTTCATTCTTTTCAAAACAGGAAGTGTTGATGTTGAGTTTGTTGTGTTCAAAGTCAGAGAGCCGTGTCTCTCTACAGTGAGAGGTTTTTGTACGGCGACTCAATCACTTTGTATCACTGTGGTGGACTTTTGGTGGAGGAACCAGACTGGATGTTGGAAATAAGTTTCTGCTCAAATATTAAATATCGTATCATCAGTTAAGGTTTTAATTTCTGTGTCTGAACATTTGCAGTAACTTTAAATTTCCATCAGACTGATGGAAATCACTTTAAAGACTCAGTTTGATTCTTGGTTTCTCCTGTTTAACCTCGGTGTTGAACTCAAAGCAGCTTCGCTGAACTTTTCATGACATGTTCCAGTTAATTGGTGAAATGTGAACAGCTTGAACTGTAGCAAAGATTAAAGAACAACACTCGTACTTTACAAATGTTGAATTCAGCCTTTAATTCTCTGTTTTAAACTGTTTGGAAGTTGAGTTCAAAGTGTTTTAAACAGTGAGAATGAAGATGAAAATGTTGAAAATGCCACCAAATCTCTGACAGAATGTCTCCGATGGTCTTTTGACCTCAGTCTGAAATCATTTTGACAGTTTTCTGAGGCTGTTTGCTTTCAAATCTGTCGTATGAACATTGTAAATATGGCGGTCAATTATTTTTGGCTGATATTGTCCTTTAACAGTGGATCTGATTAACTTTTGTCCTTTTGAGAGTTTTGACAGGAAATATTTTTGTAGAAATGTAGCAGGACTTTGAACAAAATCATAAATGACTGAAAATATATTTAAACTGTATTTGATTCTTTTTTTCAAATAGCATCAAATCAAACACAAAGAGTTTTTGTTCTTTAAAATATGATTCATTTATTTCCAGTGTAGTTTGATATCTTTCAGGTCATATGAGGACTCTTTCTGTGCTGATATACATGAGAGGTTTCTTAAAGGGAAGTGAAACAATGTGTGAGTGAGTGACTGGTGGAGCAGAAAAACCATCTGACAGAAACTCCTTAAAGGACTAAATCAACTCTCACACAGTAAAGGTGTCCAAGTGTCTGCTGTTTGATTGACAGCTGTGTGCTCCCTGTCCTCTAATCTGATTGCTGTCTCCTAGGTGATACCGCCCCCACCCTGACGGTGCTGCCCCCCTCCAGTAAGGAGCTGCAGCAGGGGAAGGCCACGCTCATGTGCCTGGCCAACAAGGGCTTCCCCCTCAGACTGGAGACTGGCCTGGAAGGTGGACGGCAGCAGCAGCAGCAGCAGCAGCATCAGCTGGGAGGAGAGCAGCAGCCCCGGGGTGCTGGGGAAGGACGGCCTCTACAGCTGGAGCAGCACCCTGAGGCTCCCTGCAGACCAGTGGAGGAAGGTGGGCTCTGTGACCTGTGAGGCCACCCAGGGCTCCCAGACTCCGCTCTCAGAGACACTGAGGAGAGACCAGTGTTCCCAGTCCTGACCTGACTCACTGGGACTCTGATACTGGTTTTCCTCTGCTCCTGCTCTCACTCTGCACTCTCTAACTATCTCTCTCTTTCTGATTTTCTCTCTGTCTCTTGCTTCTCTTTGCTTGTTTCTAATGTGTGATGTTGATAATTTCAGTATGTTCAGACAATAAAGATCAATTCATCAATTCAATTCTGTTTCCTTTTCTAGTTTTTATCACATTTTATTTGTAAAAACATGAAAACATTCTTAAAATGAATAAACCAGCAGTTTGATTGATATTTCATGGAGTGAACAGAAACAACATGATTTAGAAAAATAAAGTTTTTCCAAATGAATCCAGATAATTATGCAAATTTATAATCAATAAAATTTGATCAATATTTCTCTCTGGTTATTGTCAAAATGTTTAATTGTTAATTTTTGAAAGAAGTCAGAAAACATCTGCTCCTTCAATCTGATCCCTTCACTGTAATCCTGTTTCAGTTGTCACCACATTGAAATATATTTGTTCACATATTTTGAATATATATTTCTATCAAGTAATGATTTTGTCGCCTGTATTCAGAGACAGGACTCTGAACCTGATTGTTAAATGTTGTATGCAGGACAGAAATCTCCAGAATCTCTGAAGTATTTTCAGGATTAGAAATATAAAGTCAGATATCATCAGCATATAGAGATAACCAGCAGCTCGTCACTCTGACAGTCTTTGTGTCTGTCTTGAGGATTTGTTTCCACCCACGTATGTCGACGCCTTTACAATCATCCAAAGTGTTTTTCAGAATTTAGATTTGTTTGTGTCTGAATGTTTTTAAAGAGTTTCTTTGATACAATATTTAGCAAAGATGTCCCACGTCAGGGGAATAAACTGATGAAGCAACATGAAACATTCAAAGTGTAACATCATGTGTATGACAATGTGTCATATGAATCTGATCTAATGTTGAATAAATGACATTCATTCACACTGTGCTGCTCTGAGAACAGTGTCACTAAATACAAACAGTATCTTTGAACAGAAAATACTGAAATGATTTCAGACAAACGTTTAGAAATTTAGACTTAAAGTGATTTTTTTTTCTTTTGAACATTCTCAGCATTTGTCATTTGTCTTCATCACTGATATCAGTATCACATTCTAGAAATAATATTTTAATCACAATGGAAACTTCTTTAATTGTGAACTGTGAGTTTGCTGTTTACAAAGTCACCTATTCTGTGTGTTTCAATCTGTAACAACTTTAAGATTTACTCACAAAATGTTTCTGTCTAAAAGAAATGATTGTTTCAATTTTACTCATCTGTACGTTTAAAATTACATCTTTCCTCTGCGAGTTTGAAAACAGTAAAGTATTCATTATTAATTAATAAATATGTGATGAATAAATGAAATAAATACATTATTTCAGCAGCAGAATATGTTGCTGTCAAACCTGTTGTTTTAGTTTCAGTGCAGCTGTTGAGTCAGATCAGTTCCTCTCCAGCTGAGGGAGGTTTTTGTACGACGTTGTATCACTGTGTGAACGAGCTGTAACTCTGCTGACAGTAGTAAACTCCTGAATCTTCAGCCTGAACTCCTCTGATGGTCAGAGTGAAGTCAGTCCCAGATCCACTTCCACTAAAACGATCTGAAACTCCAGACTGAAGGTTTGTAGCATAATAAATCAGGAGTTTAGGAGCTTCTCCAGTTTTCTGAAGGTACCAGTGGAGGTTGTTACCAACACTTGTACTGGTCTTACATCTGATGGAGACAGTCTGTCCTGGAACAACAGACTGAGATTCAGGAGACTGAGTCAGGATGATTTGTCCTGATGAACCTGGGAAACATGAAAAAGAGGAGAAGGCTTATTGAGACAAATCCAGGTTGGAGAAAGATGATCAACATCCAAACAGAAGAGTCTCATTTCTTTAACATGGAGAATAGATGGAAGAAGGTAAATGCTGCTTGTTTCACTGTTTCTCCATCGTAGCAGAACATCATTGTGGTGAACCTGGTTGCATCCTGAAGCAAAGTTTTCAGAAGAGAGTCTCACCGTGAACAAGGAGCCCCAGGGTGGCCAGCAGTCCAATCAGTGACATCATCATTGTGTTGACGGCGTGTCAGTGGCTCTGAAAGGCCTGGACAGCCACTGATCAACACTGGCCTCTTAACGGCTGGGAGCAGAGAGGCAGGACACATATGCAAACACACAGAGTCAGTGAACTGTAGCTGTCCTCAACATATCATGGTGTTTCCTCCTCACTGCTGACACAGCTCACTGTTTCAATAGAGGTCAAAAGTCAGAGGAAAGAACACTGTCACCACAATCAATACACAACAGACGACAAAACTGTTTCACACTACACTTCAGATCATTCAGAATATAACATGAATAAATATAAATCAAATACCTGTTGGTGCACATACAGGTATTTAAAGCTGAAAAGTAAATTTCAAACAAATAACTGCATCTTACAGAAAGTTCATTTCAGATGTTTGACTCACCAGAATCAGCTCACTGAGACAACCCTTGGTAAAGTTGTTCAAGAAATCATATTGAGCAAAGAGAACAAGAAATGATTCATGTTACATATTTATATGACAGTTTTTCTCCATTGTTTACACACATTTCCTAAAATAAACCAAACTGCATGAACACATTCACATAAATTATACATCAAACTTCATATTTACCAAATACCAATAAATTATTGGTGAGAAAAGTGTTTATCTGAACACACACAACCACAAACTAACACACACTTACCATGATGGTAATTGAATCAAACACACCTCATGTTAGAAACATATTTAGCAACACATGGTCGAAATACAACAGTGTAATATTTAAAACACAATGTGGGAACTTTGTAGTTGGTATTCATTCAAAGTCAACAACATTTCTGTTTTGAACATCAATCTTGAAGATCGCAGACCTTCCACACTGACTGTAGTCTACTGGAGGTCTACACCTGCAGCCTGTTTATCTATTCATAGAATACAAGAACCTTTTTATTGAGACATTCACTGGACCAACACAGATGTTGTCAACTGGTATTGATAGTTTTAGCTGTAGCCAATGGTACAGCATTGTAGGATGACTGTGGTGTTGGTGGGTTGAGAGTTCAGTGATGGAACACTGAGCTTAGAAAGGTGAAGGTCTCACTTAGTGAACATTCATCAGCTGCTGTCAATAGAACTTTTGGCATCCCACAAGGCTCCATGCTGGGTCCTCTGTTGTTCACACTTTACATGCTGCAGTTGCTTCAATCAAAAAGTTTTTCTTTTGTTCTCTCTGTTTACAGACAGCTGTTATGATTGACTTATGAGTCTGAAGTGTGAGGTGACACATGAGACATTTGGTGCACAAACAGTTTGATCAGTGACATGTACTGTATGAACTGTGTCACAGAATACATGATGTTTATGACAGCGTCAGTGTTTCTGCCACACAAAACATTTGTTGCATTGCAGATGTGGAGCTTCAGTGTCCTGAGATTTCAATGTGATGTGTTTCATTGATGTTTCATATGTTGTGAATTTGGTTTGTGTCTCTACATGAGTGGAGCTGACTCTGCTGTTGTTGTGATTTTAATGGTGGAGACACAATGTGTGTGTGTGTGTGTGTGTGTGTCCTCAGTGAAGTGTATCAGTCTCTGCAGTCGCTTCCAGCTGCAGCAGTCAGTTCAGTTTCTGTTCAGTCTGACTGAGGGAGGTTTTTGTACGATGCTTTTTCACTGTGTGAACACATACTGACTGTTGATTGTGCTGCCACCCAGACAGTAGTAAACTGCTGCATCTTCAGCCTGAAGTCCACTGATGGTCAGAGTGAAGTCAGAGTTTGATCCACTGCCTGAAAAACGAGCTGGAATCCCTGATGCTCGCTGATTAGCGAGGTAAATTAGCAGCTTAGGAGTTTCTCCATCTTTTTGTTGGTACCAGGAAAGACAGTGGGAAGACGACGATTGGCCACAATCATTATCAACATTCTGACTGGTCCTACAGCTGATGGTGACGGAGCCTCCCACAGCAGAGCTCACTGCTCCAGGCTGAGTCACTGTGACCTGGCCTCTGGACTCTGAGGATACAGAGACAAAAACATAAAGCAGCGTCATGGTTTTGTGGGCTTCATTTCAGAGGGACGGATGTTCATAGAGGAGAGGAGTTTGATTCTCTGGACTTTACCTGTGAAGCAGCAGCAGAGGAGAGTCCAGATGAGGACGGAGATCAAAGTCATGTTTTTGATGAGGAGGATTTCTGTGGCTTCTGTTGTCATGAAGGACAGCTGTCAGTCATCCAGTGTTCAACTCTCAGGACTATAAACTCTCCCAGAGCACTGGAGCATGGTGCTGCTGATGCAAAGTGGCTCTCTATGGAAATGCTCTGACTGACTCCAACAGGGACTTGGATTACTCTGATCATGCTGTTTATCAATGGATCAATCCATTGATCAGAGTATTGATTAACAGTCAGTGATCATCTGAATGTGGATTTGGTTTGATGACTGTGGATACATTTTCTTTAAGAACGTCTTCTGTCTTGTTTCATTTAATGCCAGAACAACTTCACTTTGACTTTTAGACAGATGTAAAACTATATCTGTCAAAATGTGAATAATTCTGAACAATTGTGGCACTGTTTGATCAATATAATATGAAATAGTTCATTCTTTAAAAACAGGAAGTGTTGATGTTGAGTTTGTTGTGTTCAAAGTCAGAGAGCCGTGTCTCTCTACAGTGAGAGGTTTTTGTACGGCGACTCAATCACTTTGTATCACTGTGGTTGACTTTTGGTGGAGGAACCAGACTGGATGTTGGAAGTAAGTTCAATGTTTGATGGATTTTATTCATTTGTGAGCAACATTTTCTTTAACACACGTACATTTTTCTCTACAAATTGAAATATGTCATTTTACATCTAAACTTCAATTTTTTTCTCAGTAGTTTTGCGTTAAAAAAAGCAAAGTGCAGTTTTGTATTTGAAATTAAATCATGCATGTAATTACTATAATTACTTGGTGCAGAGGAGAAGTCGTGTATTTAGATTTTTAGATGAAAGTTGAAACTTGTAGTTGAAGTTTTGTCAGACAAAGTCAGAGAGCCGTGTCTCTCTACAGTGAGAGGTTTTTGTACGGCGACTCAATCACTTTGTATCACTGTGGTACACGTTCGGTGGAGGAACCAGACTGGATGTTGGAAGTAAGTTTCTGCTCAAATATTAAATATCGTATCATCAGTTAAGGTTTTAATTTCTGTGTCTGAACATTTGCAGTAACTTTAAATCTCCATCAGACTGATGGAAATCACTTTAAAGACTCAGTTTGATTCTTGGTTTCTCCTGTTTAACCTCGGTGTTGAACTCAAAGCAGCTTCGCTGAACTTTTCATGACATGTTCCAGTTAATTTGTGAAATGTGAACAGCTTGAACTGTAGCAAAGATTAAAGAACAACACTCGTACTTTACAAATGTTGAATTCAGCCTTTAATTCTCTGTTTTAAACTGTTTGGAAGTTGAGTTCAAAGTGTTTTAAACAGTGAGAATGAAGATGAAAATGTTGAAAATGCCACCAAATCTCTGACAGAATGTCTCCGATGGTCTTTTGACCTCAGTCTGAAATCATTTTGACAGTTTTCTGAGGCTGTTTGCTTTCAAATCTGTCGTATGAACATTGTAAATATGGCGGTCAGTTATTTTTGGCTGATAATGTCCTTTAACAGTGGATCTGATTAACTTTTGTCCTTTTGAGAGTTTTGACAGGAAATATTTTTGTAGAAATGTAGCAGGACTTTGAACAAAATCATAAATGACTGAAAATATATTTAAACTGTATTTGATTCTTTTCTTCAAATAGCATCAAATCAAACACAAAGAGTTTTTGTTCTTTAAAATATGATTCATTTATTTCCAGTGTAGTTTGATATCTTTCAGGTCATATGAGGACTCTCTCTGTGCTGATATACATGAGAGGTTTCTTAAAGGGAAGTGAAACAATGTGTGAGTGAGTGACTGGTGGAGCAGAAAAACCATCTGACAGAAACTCCTTAAAGGACTAAATCAACTCTCACACAGTAAAGGTGTCCAAGTGTCTGCTGTTTGATTGACAGCTGTGTGCTCCCTGTCCTCTAATCTGATTGCTGTCTCCTAGGTGATACCGCCCCCACCCTGACGGTGCTGCCCCCTCCAGTAAGGAGCTGCAGCAGGGGAAGGCCACGCTCATGTGCCTGGCCAACAAGGGCTTCCCCCTCAGACTGGAGACTGGCCTGGAAGGTGGACGGCAGCAGCAGCAGCAGCAGCAGCATCAGCTGGGAGGAGAGCAGCAGCCCCGGGGTGCTGGGGAAGGACGGCCTCTACAGCTGGAGCAGCACCCTGAGGCTCCCTGCAGACCAGTGGAGGAAGGTGGGCTCTGTGACCTGTGAGGCCACCCAGGGCTCCCAGACTCCGCTCTCAGAGACACTGAGGAGAGACCAGTGTTCCCAGTCCTGACCTGACTCACTGGGACTCTGATACTGGTTTTCCTCTGCTCCTGCTCTCACTCTGCACTCTCTAACTATCTCTCTCTTTCATCTGACGTGTTTCAATAAGAAGATTTACCAGCTTGTTGCAGTGTTTCAATATTATTTCAGTGTTTCCACATAATAAAGACGTGTTCATCAAATCAGTTGTTTTCATCTTTATTATTATCAAAGTGTCTAAATAAATGTTCTCTTAATGGTGTCAGTGACTGTATTAAATCCAGAGAAAAACTGAGCTGACAAAAATGTTTCAACTTCTCCACGATGATTTTACAAAGAATGTTTAAGATCACGTCATGTATAGCCATATATACTGTATATCAAAAGAGTTTATACACTCAGACTAAACTCCTCAGTATTGTTTGATCAGTACAAACCAGTGATGGCCGTAGTATAAGTCCAGAATTTGTCGTCACAATCAATATGAACGACTTCACGACTGTAAAACTGTCTTAGGAATAGTCTTAATAAACCTTTGGAACAAACCCATGGTAGGAACATTTCAACAATAAATCATCCAATCATCTCTGATTACTAAAGTGTCTTCATGTTAAGGACTGTAATATTGTGATTGTTTTAGTTGTATCTAAAGAACATGAATTATTCTTTGATTCAAACTTCAAAAGTCTGAGAAATATTTTCTAAATCTGACATAAAAAGCACAACATCATCAGCATAAAGAGAAATAACAGTGTGATCTGCAGCTCTACCCCTTGAACTATTTACATACTGCTTCTGCTGAAGAAGCACAAAGACAAATCAAAGATTTGACAAAAGGACACAATTAAAATGTTTGTGATTTACATACTTCATGAATCCTTTTTGGGTTTAATTAAAAAATATGTTTGTTTGCTGGAATACAAAACACAGAAAACGACTAAAATATGTTTTAAACATTTGTAGAGATTTGTAATTTATTTCAACAATGAGTCATTTCTATGAAAAATGCAAAGATATAAAATAAATGTATAATATTTACAGTTTTAGTGTTGATGTGTTATCATACTCTGTGGATTTCACTTATCAAAGAATTGAAATCAGACTTTAACAGAGGTTACCTTTGATGTGCAGCAGACTGTTTCAGACCCTGTTTTAATGAAAGTATTCAAAGTAGAACTTTTTAAATATACTATATTTAGTGTTCAAATCTTCAACGTCAATTATTATTAATTGTTTTAGTGGAACCTGTTGTTTTAGTTTGAGTGCAGCTGTTGAGTCAGATCAGTTCCTCTCCAGCTGAGGGAGGTTTTTGTATGACGTTGTATCACTGTGTGAACGGGAAGCTGCTAGCCTGCTGACAGTAGTAAACTCCTGAATCTTCAGCCTGAACTCCTCTGATGGTCAGAGTGTAATCAGTCCCAGATCCACTTCCACTAAAACGATCTGAAACTCCAGACTGAAGGTTTGTAGCATAATAAATCAGGAGTTTAGGAGCTTCTCCAGTTTTCTGAAGGTACCAGCTGAGGTAGTTACCAACACTTGTACTGGTCTGACATCTGATGGAGACAGTCTGTCCTGGAACAACAGACTGAGATTCAGGAGACTGAGTCACGATGATTTGTCCTGATGAACCTGGAAAACATGAAAAAGAGGAGAAGGGTTATTGAGACAAATCCAGCTTGGAGAAAGATGATCAACATCCAAACAGAAGAGTCTCATTTCTTTAACATGGAGAATAGATGGAAGAAGGTAAATGCTGCTTGTTTCACTGTTTCTCCATCATAGCAGAACATCATTGTGGTGAACCTGGTTGCATCCTGAAGCAAAGTTTTCAGAAGAGAGTCTCACCGTGAACAAGGAGCCCCAGGGTGGCCAGCAGTCCAATCAGTGACATCATCATTGTGTTGACGGCGTGTCAGTGGCTCTGAAAGGCCTGGACAGCCACTGATCAACACTGGCCTCTTAACGGCTGGGAGCAGAGAGGCAGGACACATATGCAAACACACAGAGTCAGTGAACTGTAGCTGTCCTCAACATATCATGGTGTTTCCTCCTCACTGCTGACACAGCTCACTGTTTCAATCATCCTCATGGACATCAACACAAACTCTGGACGTCACATTCTCATTATTCTCCTTCTGCCTCTGAGGATTGTCTTGTGTTTGATCTTTATGTGTCTCAGATGTGTTTAGTTACAATATTAGTGATATTAGACTCTCAAAGACGTCTCTTCATTTCTTCATCAAAAGACATTTAAACATATTTCTGCATGACATAACAAGAGGTGATCGAGGTAGAATTCATCTTCATTGTTTGAAAGCTTTATCACTTAAAAAGCTTCAGGTCAAAGACAAAAACATCTGGTGGAGTTCTTCTGAAAAGTTCTCAGCAAATCTTTTTCTGTGAGCTAATCAGAGACAAGAAGTGTTTAATATTTTCAGTGCAAACTTCATCAGTGCAGGATCTTTGTTTCAACATATAAACCCTGTTTTGACTCCATATCTCTTTAAATATTCTCCTGCTGATGTTGCTGCTTCAGCTCCTTAAATCTACTGATCCTGAAATCTATGTTTGTTCCTGATGATCACTGTGTCTGTTGGTGATTTCAGGTGAACTGATGGATGAACATGTAGTCCACATTTTCAGCAGCTCTCATGTCACAAAGACTGTCTCTCAGGTTTAGAAAGAACCTTCTTTCCTGGACATTTAAACATGTACAGTAATGTTCAAGTACTATCCTTATCAAAACTCCCTGTTGTGCCAAAACCTTGGAAACACTGATGAATGCAGTGAAAGACTTCATTAGTCAGTGTTGTACTGAGCTCAGTCCAGTCTGGGTTTACAGATTCTTGATACTTCAGGATGCATGTGTACTTAAATCAACTAAATCTTTCAGATTCAAGATGATTTTAAAACATTTCTACAGATCTCAGTGTGTTTCTGCTTGGAAAGTTTGTCATTATGCAGACAATACACTTCTTTACTAAACAGCTTCTGCTTTAACACACACTGTTGGATCCTTAAGAGTCTTTTTATCAACAAGGACCACGACAATACAGATTTAAGTTCAGACAGGTTTACTGCAAGTGATGGTAAGGATGCGCCAAGATGATGAATTGTAGGAGAGAAGAAGGGATGAAGGGATGAAGAGATGGAGGGATGGAGGGTTGGAGGTATGAAGTGGTGAGGGTCCACCGAAAGACAGGAGGAAACTGTGTGTCTTGGACGGGGACCGGATCTTCCCATTGAGCTGCTTAGTGGTGAAGGCCCGGCGATGTTGGAGTCTGATGGAGATGGCTGGGAACGTCGGGGATATGAACAGCTGAACGCGACCGTGGTGATTGCCTGGCAGGGATCACGAGGAGTCGGGAGTATGCAGAGACTGAGGGAGTCTTAGAATTTGGTCTCGCATGTCGCTGTCTGAAGAGTTGAGGAGAGCCTTTGATCCATGGTTTGGACGTAAGTTCTCGGTTGTCGCTGTCATGGTTCGTGTGAAAACGACATTGAAGAGGGCGTGAACAGATAACGTGTGTTTAGGTACATGTGAAACAGAAATGGGATGACTTCAAGGCGTGGTCCTTGTTCCTGAACCTGGTTATAAAACTTGATTTAAACGTCATTCAGATTACTTGAACTGACTGTAAATGAGATTTGAAGATTGTTTGTTTTTTCACTTCATGCTGAGTGGAAGCACAAATATTGAGATGATGGAACGTGTTCTGTACAAATTAAGTTTTAAACTTTCAGGAGAAGATCTGTTTGTGTCCCAACCTGTAAATATTGTTTAAAGATGATGACACAGGATTTTCTTTGTGCTTATGTTACCATGTCTGTGTGTGTGTGTGTGTGTGTGTGTGTGTGTGTGTGTGTGTGTGTGTGTGTCCTCAGTGAAGTGTATCAGTCTCTGCAGTAGCTTCCAGCTGCAGCAGTCAGTTCAGTTTCTGTTCAGTCTGACTGAGGGAGGTTTTTGTACGACGCTTTTTCACTGTGTGAACACATACTGACTGTTGATGCTATGATAACTCTGACAGTAGTAAACTGCTGCATCTTCAGTCTGAAGTCCACTGATGGTCAAAGTGAAGTCAACTCCATTCCCTGCTCCACTTCCACTGAATCTGGAGGAGATTCCAGATAATCTGTCTGATGTTCTGTAGATCAGAAGTTTAGGAGCTTCTCCAGTTTTCTGTTGGTACCAGGACAGGTAGTATTGTGAACCAGAGTAAGCAACTGTTGGACTCGCCTTACAGTCAACAGAAACAGTTTGACCCAGCTGCACTGATTTGGCTCCTGGCTGAGTCACGACAACATTTTGTCCAACAGACCCTGAGGAGAGAGAAGAAACACTGGACATGAGATGGTGAGGTGAAACTCAGCTACACTCCAAATGATTTTCACATGACAGAAAAATGATTTTCCTCACCCTGAGTGAAGCAGAGGAGAGTCCAGATGAGGACGGAGATCAAAGTCATGTTTTTGATGAGGAGGATTTCTGTGGCTTCTGTTGTCATGAAGGACAGCTGTCAGTCATCCAGTGTTCAACTCTCAGGACTATAAACTCTCCCAGAGCACTGGAGCATGGTGCTGCTGATGCAAAGTGGCTCTCTATGGAAATGCTCTGACTGACTCCAACAGGGACTTGGATTACTCTGATCATGCTGTTTATCAATGGATCAATCCATTGATCAGAGTATTGATTAACAGTCAGTGATCATCTGAATGTGGATTTGGTTTGATGACTGTGGATACATTTTCTTTAAGAACGTCTTCTGTCTTGTTTCATTTAATGCCAGAACAACTTCACTTTGACTTTTAGACAGATGTAAAACTATATCTGTCTAAATGGGACTAATTCTGAACAATTGTGGCACTGTTTGATCAATATAATATGAAATAGTTCATTCTTTTCAAAACAGGAAGTGTTGATGTTGAGTTTGTTGTGTTCAAAGTCAGAGAGCCGTGTCTCTCTACAGTGAGAGGTTTTTGTATGGCGACTCAATCACTTTGTATCACTGTGGTTGACTTTTGGTGGAGGAACCAGACTGGATGTTAACTGTAAGTACTTTTGACTTCTACAAGAACTCAAATTCAATATTTATTCTGTGTTTGGTTGAATAAAAACAATCTTTACTTCAAGATTTGGGCTGATAGTTGAAATTTAATATTATTACAGTGTCCATTACTTCACTGTAACACAGATACAATTCTGTCTGATGAAGGAACTCTTCAGTTTCTCTTTAAATTTTCATTCTGACAGATTTTATATTCTCATTTAATTGTTCTTAAAAAGTTCAGTTAGTTATTGAAGATGATATTTTGATTCATAATTTTGTCCTCAGAAAAAGTTTTGTTTTAAACTGAATCGACTGAATTGATTTAAATGTAATAATTATCAAATTTCAGCTGCAGAATTCTAACAAACATTTATTTAGTGAGTGTATTATCTGGAAACGTTGCATGTGTTTTACTCAATCTTCCTCCCAGACTGATGAATTTAATGACATGTCACATCCTCTTTATAACTAATGAATATCATAAAGTCACTGTCGTTTATGTGACCCACATGCTGTGTTAGTAGAATTCATTTCATGAGTTGGAAAAAGCATTTCAGCATTTCAAGTCTGTCAGTAGTGAAGTCTGTCTGTGGTCATGATGTGTAATTATTGAACACTGATGTTTAAGTTTGTTCGTGAAACTAAAGAAAGAGTTTCCCGCTCTTTATCTTTAGTACTGAAACCTGTCTGTTGCCACGGTTCAGCAATGATGCCTGTCTGTTGCCACGGTTACTGAGCTCAGAGAGGGAAGTGAAACACTGAAGACCAGTTTGATCCAATCTGAGGGAGACCAACAGAACCAGCAGCCTCCTCTGCTGCAACCAACAGGGTGGAGTTGATTTTCTGTTTGGATGAACTTTCTTCATGTTGTCTCTCTGTCTCCTCCTCCAGTGGGTCGAGTCGCCCCCACCCTGACGGTGCTGCCCCCCTCCAGTAAGGAGCTGCAGCAGGGGAAGGCCACGCTCATGTGCCTGGCCAACAAGGGCTTCCCCTCAGACTGGAGACTGGCCTGGAAGGTGGACGGCAGCAGCAGCATCAGCAGCAGCATCAGCTGGGAGGAGAGCAGCAGCCCCGGGGTGCTGGGGAAGGACGGCCTCTACAGCTGGAGCAGCACCCTGAGGCTCCCTGCAGACCAGTGGAGGAAGGTGGACTCTGTGACCTGTGAGGCCACCCAGGGCTCCCAGACTCCGCTCTCAGAGACACTGAGGAGAGACCAGTGTTCCCAGTCCTGACCTGACTCACTGGGACTCTGATACTGGTTTTCCTCTGCTCCTGCTCTCACTCTGCACTCTCTAACTATCTCTGTCTTTCATCTGACGTGTTTCAATAAGAAGATTTACCAGCTTGTTGCAGTGTTTCAATATTATTTCAGTGTTTCCACATAATAAAGACGTGTTCATCAAATCAGTTGTTTTCATCTTTATTATTATCAAAGTGTCTAAATAAATGTTCTCTTAATGGTGTCAGTGACTGTATTAAATCCAGAGAAAAACTGAGCTGACAAAAATGTTTCAACTTCTCCACGATGATTTTACAAAGAATGTTTAAGATCACGTCATGTATAGCCATATATACTGTATATCAAAAGAGTTTATACACTCAGACTAAACTCCTCAGTATTGTTTGATTAGTACAAACCAGTGATGGTCGTAGTATATGTTGCGTTCGTTTAATGGCTATGGTTGAATGACCAGACGCACAATGACCGTAACATCTCGTTTTTATTCAGACAAACACATAACAACACACACGGTGTTTCCTCCTAACTTGTCCGTGTAGCAACGACACCTAAAGTCCCCATTACAGGACACCTCCCCCTTTTAGTTAGACATCTACTCTCTTTACCCCATAACACACTTTTACCTAGTAATCTCTTTTACTGGTAACTCAAACATTTCTAGGTATATCAGAATATGTTATCCTTAAACCTTACAGTACTCTTATGGAACCCATCTTTCTCAGTACTATCATAGAACACATTTTATTTGTTATACTCTTTCTCTCTCTGAGAACAGAACTGTCTCTTAAATCAGAATCTTACAAATCCAAACGCACTGGGTGGCGTGACACTCTTCCTGATGAAGTCACATATGATGTGTTAGTGCTGTCAGTATGTATCTGACTGTTAGTGTGTCTGGTACCCTGTACTGGTGCGTGACTGGGTGTATCAGTGTTACTTGACTCTGTGGGTGTATGATGTACCTCAGGTACTGTAGTCTGGACTGGAGCGTTATGAAGTGTGCGCATGTGCGTACGATTTCTCCTGACCTGACCATCTTCTGTTTCTATTATGTATGACCTTGGTGTTGATACCTGTTGTAGAACAGTCCCTTGTTGTTTTTCCCTGGGAAGCCACACCTTTTGGCCACACTGCAGTTGTGATAAAGGTCGCACTCTGTGACGCCGGTCGTATTGCCGACACTGGTTCTCCTTTGTCTGTTTCTCAGACTTCCTAAATTCCCTGATGTTTGGCCAGCGAGGGAGAAGGGTTGCCGGGAGCTGTGGTATGTTGGAGCGTATCTGTCTCCCCATAAGGAGCTGTGCAGGGGAATACCCGCTTTCTAGAGGTGTAGCACGATAGGTCATCAACGCCTTTGCTTTCTCACCTCCTCCTTTCCACAGTCCTTTCACCATAGCCACTGCGCGTTCCGCCTCCCCGTTTGCTCCATGGAGAAGGTCTTAAAGGGAGCTCCGCTGTATTGTGGCCCGTTGTCAGATACCACTGTCTCTGGTGTTCCATGGCGACTGAATACGTCCTTCATAGCTGCCACAACTGTCTCTGCTGAAGCTACTTTAAGGTGAGCTACTTCTATGTAGCGTGAAAAGTAATCCACTACAAGAAGGTAAGTCTGTTTCTCCCAGAAGAACAAGTCTGTGCCGACTCGTTGCCAGGGTCTCTCTTGTACTGGTGTGGTCAGCAGGGGCTCTCTGTGCTCTGCCCTGTGCTGTGAGCATGTTACACACTTTTCCACCAGTTGTCTGATATGTTCTGAAAGTCCAGGCCACCAAACTGACTGGCGGGCCCTTGCTCTACACTTAACAATACCTTGATGACCATTGTGTAGGTTCTTGAGGATCTCTTGCCTCATGCCGTGGGGAATCACAATCCTCTGGCCTCTAAGCAACAGTCCTCCAGCCAAGGTGAGATTCTCTCTTTCAGGCCAGTATGCCCCCAGCTCTGGTGTGAGGTCATGTTTCTCTGGCCACCCCGTCTCACAATATCTGGTGAGTTTTTGACAAACAGGGTCAGCTTTCTGTTTCTCTTGTATTGCCTTCAGCCTGGCTTCTATGGCAGGAAGGCTTTGAACAATTGCATCCACAAACACTTTGACCTCTGCCTCGTTCTCTTTTTCTTCTTGTGTGAATGTGTGTTTCACTGGAGCTCTTGATAGAGTGTCTGCTGTTATCAACTGCTTACCCGGCACATGCACAATGTCAAATGTGAATCTCAGCAGTCTCAGTCGGAATCTCAGAACTCTGGGTGGGAGCTCATCCAGTGCTTTGGTGCTTAAGAGTGGCACCAGTGGCTTGTGATCAGTCTCTAGCCTGAATCTTAGTCCAAGAAGGTAGGATGACAGGCGCTCACACGCCCAGGTAGCTGCCAAAGCCTCCTTCTCTATCTGTGCGTAGTTTTTCTCTGCATCTGACAGGCCTCTGGAGATGAACACGACTGGTTTCCATGTTCCATCTGTCTGTTTTTTGAGTCATCACACCTCCAAGGCCGAAAGATGATGCATCAGCTGATACACAAGTCTCTGCTATGGGTGAGTATGAAGCTAACACCCGTGGGGAGATCAGTTCAGCTTTCAGTCTCTGAAAGGCTTCTCTCTGTGGCTCTTCCCAACACCACTCATTCTTTCCACTCAACAGGTCTCTAATTGGGCACGTGTATGATGCTAGATGGGGCAAAAACTTGCCTATGTAGTTGGCCATCCCCATCAGTCTTTTCACTCCTTCGACGTCAAATGGCTCAGGCATCTCCATGATGGCTCTGACCTTGCCTGGATCTGCGGCCACGCCGTCTGCTGTGACCTGGTGCCCCAGGAACATGATGCTGTTCTTGGCAAACTCACATTTTTCACTATTCAGTGTCAGGCCTTCTTTTTCAGCTTTTCCAGGACCTGGTAAAGTCTCTCATTGTGTTGTTGTATGTCTTCTCCATACACTAATATGTCATCTGCATGACACACGACACCTGTGCAGCCCTCCAACATCTGTGACATGCGGCGTTGGAAGTGTTCAGGGGCTGACGAAATCCCAAACGGCAGGCGGTTGAATGCATATCGCCCAAATGGTGTAATGAAGGTCGTCAGCAGCTTGCTCTCCTCTGACAGGGGGATCTGCCAGAAACCAGAGGTTGCATCCAGCTTAGTAAACACCTTCGCTCCAGCCAACATGGCAAGTGTGTCATCTACTGCTGGGAGGATGTGTCTCTCTCTTCTAACCCACCTATTCAAGGGTGTTAGATCCACACACAGTCGTATTGGTATCTTTGCTTTGGGTTTGGGAACCACGACCATGCCAGCACACCATGGTGTAGGTTGTGTCACCTTGGAAATTACCCCCAATTTCTGCATGCGCTCCAGCTCTGTCCGCACTGCCTCCCGCAGTGGAAGAGGCACCCGGCGTGGAGATGATAGAGCGTGTGGGACAGCGTCTGGCTCAAGCTCAATCTTGTAGGGCTCCTTTAATTTCCCCAAGCCTGAAAACACTGTGGGAAATTGTGCTTTGACCCCCTCCTGCTGAGTTTCAACTGTATGAAGTCTTTTTATGAGTCCTAGAGATTCGATAGCAGGGAGGCCTAGCAGGGGCTTACCCAACTCTTTAACAACATAAATATGCTGTTCTGTTGTTCTCTTTCTGATACATAGTTTCCCTTTAAAACAGCCTTGTACCTCCAACTTGTATCTTGCTGGTCCATACAGCGCCTTACGTGGTGCCTGCAGGGTCCCGTGCTTCTCAGTTGTATACATGCTGCTTGGGATCGCTGTAACTTCTGCCCCAGTGTCTAACTTAAACACTGCCTCCTCTCCATTCAGCTGTACCCGTTCAATCCATTCATTGGCTTTTGCTGAGCGTATCTCTCCTAAGAAAGCAAAACCTTCCTCATCCGGAATCTCTTCCTGTGCTTGTGTGATATTGTGAACTCTTTTGGCTGATCTGCATTTCTTTGCATAATGTCCTTTTTTGTGACATGACCTACACTCTGCATCACGAGCAGGACAGTCCTTCCAGGAATGCTTCTTCACATTTCCACATCTGCTACATTCAGATGACTGCATATCATGTTTCTGTTTGGTCACTTTCTGCATCTTGGCTTTGTTTTTATACATCACATCAACATGTCCAGTCACCTGCTCGGTCCCCCTCAGCACTGGCTGTTGTCTTTTGACTGCTGCACTTTGTTTCACTCTTCTTATGGCTTTTTCCAGTGTTAGATCTGCATCCTACTGCAAGTTTTCGGATAACTTGGCATCTCTTATGCCCACCACTATTCGGTCTCTTATCAGCTGTTCTCTCAAAGCGCCAAATTCACAGTGTTCTGCTAGTGTGTGCACTGCAGTTATAAAAGAGTCCACGCTCTCACCCGGCTCTTGATTCCGTCTGTTGAAACATGCTCTTTCATATATGATGTTTCATTTGCTGACGCAGTGTGCGGTGAAAGCTGCCGCCACCTCCATGTACGACTTTTTCTGTGCATCTGTCAGAGGCAGTACGTTCAAGATGTCCTCGGCGTCGTCTCCCGCCGCATACATGAAGGCATTCACTTGAAACTCTTGTGACTGCTTGTCTAAACCTGACGCTATTCTGTAGCGTTCAAAACGTTTCAACCATCTCGGCCATTCATTAGCATTGGTGAGGTCAAACTTGCCTGGCGGGGCTAACTGTGGCGCTGCTACCGGTGCTTCTTCGCCCATTTCGTCTTTCTCCCCGCTCTCAGTTTTCTTTCAGGTTTAGGACGTCTTCACTGTTTAATTTTGCTTTTTTACTTTTGTTCTCAATCCCTCTTCTGACACCATGTTGCGTTCGTTTAATGGCTATGGTTGAATGACCAGACCCACAATGACCGTAACATCTCGTTTTTATTCAGACGAACACATAACAACACACACGGTGTTTCCTCCTAACTTGTCCGTGTAGCAACGACACCTAAAGTCCCCATTACAGGACAGTATAAGTCCAGAATTTGTCGTCACAATCAATATGAACGACTTCACGACTGTAAAACTGTCTTAGGAATAGTCTTAATAAACCTTTGGAACAAACCCATGGTAGGAACATTTCAACAATAAATCATCCAATCATCTCTGATTACTAAAGTGTCTTCATGTTAAGGACTGTAATATTGTGATTGTTTTAGTTGTATCTAAAGAACATGAATTATTCTTTGATTCAAACTTCAAAAGTCTGAGAAACATTTTCTAAATCTGACATAAAAAGCACAACATCATCAGCATAAAGAGAAATAACAGTGTGATCTGCAGTTCTACCCCTTGAACTATTTACATACTGCTTCTGCTGAAGAAGCACAAAGACAAATCAAAGATTTGACAAAAGGACACAATTAAAATGTTTGTGATTTACATACTTCATGAATCCTTTTTGGGTTTAATTAAAAAATATGTTTGTTTGCTGGAATACAAAACACAGAAAACGACTAAAATATGTTTTAAACATTTGTAGAGATTTGTAATTTATTTCAACAATGAGTCATTTCTATGAAAAATGCAAAGATTTAAAATAAATGTATAATATTTACAGTTTTAGTGTTGACGTGTTATCATACTCTGTGGATTTCACTTATCAAAGAATTGAAATCAGACTTTAACAGAGGTTACCTTTGATGTGCAGCAGACTGTTTCAGACCCTGTTTTAATGAAAGTATTCAAAGTAGAACTTTTTAAATACACTATATTTAGTGTTCAAATCTTCAACGTCAATTATTAATTGTTTTAGTGGAACCTGTTGTTTTAGTTTCAGTGCAGCTGTTGAGTCAGATCAGTTCCTCTCCAGCTGAGGGAGGTTTTTGTACGACGTTGTATCACTGTGTGAACGAGCTGCTACTCTGCTGACAGTAGTAAACTCCTGAATCTTCAGTCTGAACTCCTCTGATGGTCAGAGTGAAGTCAGTCCCAGATCCACTTCCACTAAAACGATCTGAAACTCCAGACTGAAGGTTTGTAGCATAATAAATCAGGAGTTTAGGAGATTCTCCAGTTTTCTGAAGGTACCATTCGAGGTAACTACCAACACTTGTACTGGTCTGACATCTGATGGAGACAGTCTGTCCTGGAACAACAGACTGAGATTCAGGAGACTGAGTCAGGATGATTTGTCCTGATGAACCTGGAAAACATGAAAAAGAGGAGAAGGGTTATTGAGACAAATCCAGCTTGGAGAAAGATGATCAACATCCAAACAGAAGAGTCTCATTTCTTTAACATGGAGAATAGATGGAAGAAGGTAAATGCTGCTTGTTTCACTGTTTCTCCATCATAGCAGAACATCATTGTGGTGAACCTGGTTGCATCCTGAAGCAAAGTTTTCAGAAGAGAGTCTCACCGTGAACAAGGAGCCCCAGGGTGGCCAGCAGTCCAATCAGTGACATCATCATTGTGTTGACGGCGTGTCAGTGGCTCTGAAAGGCCTGGACAGCCACTGATCAACACTGGCCTCTTAACGGCTGGGAGCAGAGAGGCAGGACACATATGCAAACACACAGAGTCAGTGAACTGTAGCTGTCCTCAACATATCATGGTGTTTCCTCCTCACTGCTGACACAGCTCACTGTTTCAATCATCCTCATGGACATCAACACAAACTCTGGATGCTCTATAGAAACTTTAAATTACTGTTATTATTATTCAAATTATATTTTATCCACATTTCATTTGTGGTTTAGGAAAAATCATGTCACCATTACGGCAACTTCGAAAGTGGTAAATGATATTTGGACTTGATCAAAACAACATTGTGCATCTTCTTTTTATTGATTTAATTTAAGGCCTTTGACACAGCTGACCATATTATTCTTAAACAGAGGTTTTTTGATATCGGGCTGTCAGAACAAACAGTTGATGATTCTTCAGAAACCTTAAGGATCGGTCTCAGTGTGTCAAACTTGATGGTCATTGCTCTGAAGTTTTGTCTGTTTGCAAGAATGTCCCACAGCGCTCTGTGTTTGGCCCACTTCTTTGCAATATTTTCAGAAATGATATAATGCTGACAAATGCTGATATTCATCTGTATGCTGATGACACTGTTATTTACTGCAGTGTGTCAACCCTTGCTAAAGCTGATGATCACTTGCAAAGTTCTCTTAATGTCACCTCGTGTCAACTGAAACTTGTTCATGGTTCATGGTGTCTATAAAAATTATAAATTCATCTTTTTACATCACTATACAAAAGTCTAACAATAAAATCTGTTTTAAAGAGAGATTTGTCCAAGAAGGCAGCATGACAACAGCATGAAATAATATCTGGGAGTTAGAGTCTCTCACTTTGTTTGTAGGAAATTATTATGAGGATAAATTATTGCTTCTTTTTTTGACCATGGCTACTTGTTAATTGAGAGTTCATTATGCTGCTGGTCCTGGTGTTATCTCTGTATGACGGTCTATTCAGGTCAGGTCTGGCTGTGCTCGGGTCCTTTTCAGATCATGTCAGGTTCAGGTAGGTTTACCACAGGTGTGATGCAGATTGGTTCCAATATTCTGGACCTGTGAAAAGGGGTTAGGTTAGCATCAGTGTCCTGAGATTTCAATGTGATGTGTTTGATTGATGGTCAGTGAAGTGTATCAGTCTCTGCAGTCGCTTCCAGCTGCAGCAGTCAGTTCAGTTTCTGTTCAGTCTGACTGAGGGAGGTTTTTGTACGACGCTTTTTCACTGTGTGAACACATACTGACTGTTGATAACATGAAGACTCTGACAGTAGTAAACTGCTGCATCTTCAGCCTGAAGTCCACTGATGGTCAAAGTGAAGTCAACTCCATTCCCTGCTCCACTTCCACTGAATCTGGAGGAGATTCCAGAAAATCTGTCTGATGTTCCATAGATCAGAAGTTTAGGAGCTTCTCCAGTTTTCTGTTGGTACCAGGACAGGTAATATTGTGAACCAGTCCAGTGAGCAACTGTTGGACTGACTTTACAGTCAATAGAAACAGTTTGACCCAGCTGCACTGATTTGGCTCCTGGCTGAGTCACGACAACATTTTGTCCAACAGACCCTGAGGAGAGAGAAGAAACACTGGACATGAGATGGTGAGGTGAAACTCAGCTACACTCCAAATGATTTTCACATGACAGAAAAATGATTTTCCTCACCCTGAGTGAAGCAGAGGAGAGTCCAGATGAGGACGGAGATCAAAGTCATGTTTTTGATGAGGAGGATTTCTGTGGCTTCTGTTGTCATGAAGGACAGCTGTCAGTCATCCAGTGTTCAACTCTCAGGACTATAAACTCTCCCAGAGCACTGGAGCATGGTGCTGCTGATGCAAAGTGGCACTCTATGGAAATGCTCTGACTGAATATTTATTAAAAATGTGTCCTTGCTCATATTTTGTCTTCATATCCATCAATGAAGGTTTTCCTAAAAATGTCTGTGATTTATTTCAAATTAAAATTTAAGGCTGTGATTTTCATTTAAACCACAAATTTAAGAACAAATAGGAAACATAATGATTCATTGAGCAAATTTGTGGAACTCTGTAGCGAGTCTCTGTGTTAACCAGTTGTGTTTAACAAATAGAGACTGATTTTAAAGAGTGTTTAGATTTTAAAGTCAAGGAGCCTACCTTTAAAACACCTCTCTTATTACAAATACTCTTCCTCAGATTTACAAATAAAGAGTAATAATCATCACATTTGAAATCTCTTCTGCCATTACTGCTTAATGCCCCAAGAAACTCTGGACAAGTCAGTGTTGTACTGAGCTCAGCCCAGTCTGGGTTTACAGATTCTTGATACTTCAGGATGCATGTGTACTTAAATGAACTAAATCTTTCAGATTCAAGATGATTTTAAAACATTTCTACAGATCTCAGTGTGTTTCTGCTGGGAAAGTCTGTCATTACGCAGACGATACACTTCTTTACTAAACAGCTTCTGCTTTAACACACTGTTGGATCTTTAACAGTGTTTTTAACTTCATTCAGATTACTTGAACTGACTGTAAATGGGATTTGAAGGTTGTTTGTTTGTTTTTTCACTTCATGCTGAGTGGAAGCACAAATATTGAGATGATGGAACATGTTTTGTACAAATTAAGTTTTAAACTTTCAGGAGAAGATCTGTTTGTGTCCCAACCTGTAAATATTGTTTAAAGATCATGACACAGGATTTTCTCTGTGCTTATGTTACTGTGTGTGTGTGTGTGTGTGTGTGTGTGTGTGTGTGTGTGTGTGTGTGTGTCTGTGTGTGTGTCCTCAGTGAAGTGTATCAGTCTCTGCAGTTGCTTCCAGCTGCAGCAGTCAGTTCAGTTTCTGTTCAGTCTGACTGAGGGAGGTTTTTGTACGACGCTTTTTCACTGTGTGAACACACGCTGACTGTTGATGTTATGTCGACTCTGACAGTAGTAAACTGCTGCATCTTCAGTCTGAACTCCACTGATGGTCAGAGTGAAGTCAGAGTTTGATCCACTGCCTGAAAAACGAGCTGGAATCCCTGATGGTCGACGATTTACCCAGTAAATTAGCAGTTTGGGAGTTTGTCCTTCTTTTTGTTGGTACCAGGCTAAAATGTAGTCAGCACCATCATAGTACACAGCAGGACTGGTCCTACAGCTGATGGAGACGGAGCCTCCCACAGCAGAGCTCACTGCTCCAGGCTGTGTCACTGTGACCCGGCCTCTGGACTCTGAGGATACAGAGACAAAAACATAAAGCAGCGTCATGGTTTTGTGGGCTTCATTTCAGAGGGACGGATGTTCATAGAGGAGAGGAGTTTGATTCTCTGGACTTTACCTGTGAAGCAGCAGCAGAGGAGAGTCCAGATGAGGACGGAGATCAAAGTCATGTTTTTGATGAGGAGGATTTCTGTGGCTTCTGTTGTCATGAAGGACAGCTGTCAGTCATCCAGTGTTCAACTCTCAGGACTATAAACTCTCCCAGAGCACTGGAGCATGGTGCTGCTGATGCAAAGTGGCTCTCTATGGAAATGCTCTGACTGACTCCAACAGGGACTTGGATTACTCTGATCATGCTGTTTCTCAATGGATCAATCCATTGATCAGAGTATTGATTAACAGTCAGTGATCATCTGAATGTGGATTTGGTTTGATGACTGTGGATACATTTTCTTTAAGAACGTCTTCTGTCTTGTTTCATTTAATGCCAGAACAACTTCACTTTGACTTTTAGACAGATGGAAAACTATATCTGTCAAAATGGGACTAATTCTGAACAATTGTGGCACTGTTTGATCAATATAATATGAAATAGTTAATTCTTTTAAAAACAGGAAGTGTTGATGTTGAGTTTGTTGTGTTCAAAGTCAGAGAGCCGTGTCTCTCTACAGTGAGAGGTTTTTGTACGGCGACTCAATCACTTTGTATCACTGTGGTGGACTTTTGGTGGAGGAACCAGACTGGATGTTGGAAGTAAGTTCAATGTTTGATGGATTTTATTCATTTGTGAGCAACATTTTCTTTTCCACACGTACATTTTTCTCTACAAAGTGAAATATGTCATTTTACATCTACATTTTTTTGTCAGTAGTTTTTTCATTAAAAAAAGCAAAGTGCAGTTTTGTATTTGAAATTAAATTATGCATGTAATTACTATAATTACTTGGTGCAGAGGAGAAGTCGTGTATTTAGATTTTTAGATGAAAGTTGAAACTTGTAGTTGAAGTTTTGTCAGACAAAGTCAGAGAGCCATGTCTCTCTACAGTGAGAGGTTTTTGAACGGCGACTCAATCACTTTGTATCACTGTGGTACACGTTCGGTGGAGGAACCAGACTGGATGTTGGAAGTAAGTTTCTGCTCAAATATTAAATATCGTATCATCAGTTAAGGTTTTAATTTCTGTGTCTGAACATTTGCAGTAACTTTAAATTTCCATCAGACTGATGGAAATCACTTTAAAGACTCAGTTTGATTCTTGGTTTGTCCTGTTTAACCTCGGTGTTGAACTCAAAGCAGCTTCGCTGAACTTTTCATGACATGTTCCAGTTAATTTGTGAAATGTGAACAGCTTGAACTGTAGCAAAGATTAAAGAACAACACTCGTACTTTACAAATGTTGAATTCAGCCTTTAATTCTCTGTTTTAAACTGTTTGGAAGTTGAGTTCAAAGTGTTTTAAACAGTGAGAATGAAGATGAAAATGTTGAAAATGCCACCAAATCTCTGACAGAATGTCTCCGATGGTCTTTTGACCTCAGTCTGAAATCATTTTGACAGTTTTCTGAGGCTGTTTGCTTTCAAATCTGTCGTATGAACATTGTAAATATGGCGGTCAGTTATTTTTGGCTGATAATGTCCTTTAACAGTGGATCTGATTAACTTTTGTCCTTTTGAGAGTTTTGACAGGAAATATTTTTGTAGAAATGTAGCAGGACTTTGAACAAAATCATAAATGACTGAAAATATATTTAAAGTGTATTTTATTCTTTTCTTCAAATAGCATCAAATCAAACACAAAGAGTTTTTGTTCTTTAAAATATGATTCATTTATTTCCAGTGTAGTTTGATATCTTTCAGGTCATATGAGGACTCTTTCTGTGCTGATATACATGAGAGGTTTCTTAAAGGGAAGTGAAACAATGTGTGAGTGAGTGACTGGTGGAGCAGAAAAACCATCTGACAGAAACTCCTTAAAGGACTAAATCAACTCTCACACAGTAAAGGTGTCCAAGTGTCTGCTGTTTGATTGACAGCTGTGTGCTCCCTGTCCTCTAATCTGATTGCTGTCTCCTAGGTGATACCGCCCCCACCCTGACGGTGCTGCCCCCTCCAGTAAGGAGCTGCAGCAGGGGAAGGCCACGCTCATGTGCCTGGCCAACAAGGGCTTCCCCTCAGACTGGAGACTGGCCTGGAAGGTGGACGGCAGCAGCAGCAGCAGCAGCAGCATCAGCTGGGAGGAGAGCAGCAGCCCCGGGGTGCTGGGGAAGGACGGCCTCTACAGCTGGAGCAGCACCCTGAGGCTCCCTGCAGACCAGTGGAGGAAGGTGGGCTCTGTGACCTGTGAGGCCACCCAGGGCTCCCAGACTCCGCTCTCAGAGACACTGAGGAGAGACCAGTGTTCCCAGTCCTGACCTGACTCACTGGGACTCTGATACTGGTTTTCCTCTGCTCCTGCTCTCACTCTGCACTCTCTAACTATCTCTCTCTTTCATCTGACGTGTTTCAATAAGAAGATTTCCCAGCTTGTTGCAGTGTTTCAATATTATTTCAGTGTTTCCACATAATAAAGACGTGTTCATCAAATCAGTTGTTTTCATCTTCATTATTATCAAAGTGTCTAAATAAATGTTCTCTTAATGGTGTCAGTGACTGTATTAAATCCAGAGAAAAACTGAGCTGACAAAAATGTTTCAACTTCTCCACGATGATTTTACAAAGAATGTTTAAGATCACGTCATGTATAGCCATATATACTGTATATCAAAAGAGTTTATACACTCAGACTAAACTCCTCAGTATTGTTTGATCAGTACAAACCAGTGATGGTCGTAGTATAAGTCCAGAATTTGTCGTCACAATCAATATGAACGACTTCACGACTGTAAAACTGTCTTAGGAACAGTCTTAATAAACCTTTGGAACAAACCCATGGTAGGAACATTTCAACAATAAATCATCCAATCATCTCTGATTACTAAAGTGTCTTCATGTTAAGGACTGTAATATTGTGATTGTTTTAGTTGTATCTAAAGAACATGAATTATTCTTTGATTCAAACTTCAAAAGTCTGAGAAATATTTTCTAAATCTGACATAAAAAGCACAACATCATCAGCATAAAGAGAAATAACAGTGTGATCTGCAGTTCTACCCCTTGAACTATTTACATACTGCTTCTGCTGAAGAAGCACAAAGACAAATCAAAGATTTGACAAAAGGACACAATTAAAATGTTTGTGATTTACATACTTCATGAATCCTTTTTGGGTTTAATTAAAAAATATGTTTGTTTGCTGGAATACAAAACACAGAAAACGACTAAAATATGTTTTAAACATTTGTAGAGATTTGTCATTTATTTCAACAATGAGTCATTTCTATGAAAAATGCAAAGATATAAAATAAATGTATAATATTTACAGTTTTAGTGTTGATGTGTTATCATACTCTGTGGATTTCACTTATCAAAGAATTGAAATCAGACTTTAACAGAGGTTACCTTTGATGTGCAGCAGACTGTTTCAGACCCTGTTTTAATGAAAGTATTCAAAGTAGAACTTTTTAAATACACTATATTTAGTGTTCAAATCTTCAAAGTCAATTATTATTAATGTTTTAGTGGAACCTGTTGTTTTAGTTTCAGTGCAGCTGTTGAGTCAGATCAGTTCCTCTCCAGCTGAGGGAGGTTTTTGTACGACGTTGTATCACTGTGTGAACGAGCTGCTACTCTACAGTAGTAAACTCCTGAATCTTCAGCCTGAACTCCTCTGATGGTCAGAGTGAAGTCAGTCCCAGATCGACTTCCACTAAAACGATCTGAAACTCCAGACTGAAGGGTTGTAGCATAATAAATCAGGAGTTTAGGAGCTTCTCCAGTTTTCTGAAGGTACCAGTGGAGTTTGCTACCAACATATGAACTGGCCTTACATCTGATGGAGACAGTCTGTCCTGGAACAACAGACTGAGATTCAGGAGACTGAGTCAGGATGATTTGTCCTGATGAACCTGGAAAACATGAAAAAGAGGAGAAGGGTTATTGAGACAAATCCAGCTTGGAGAAAGACGATCAACATCCAAACAGAAGAGTCTCATTTCTTTAACATGGAGAATAGATGGAAGAAGGTAAATGCTGCTTGTTTCACTGTTTCTCCATCATAGCAGAACATCATTGTGGTGAACCTGGTTGCATCCTGAAGCAAAGTTTTCAGAAGAGAGTCTCACCGTGAACAAGGAGCCCCAGGGTGGCCAGCAGTCCAATCAGTGACATCATCATTGTGTTGACGGCGTGTCAGTGGCTGTGAAAGGCCTGGACAGCCACTGATCAACACTGGCCTCTTAACGGCTGGGAGCAGAGAGGCAGGACACATATGCAAACACACAGAGTCAGTGAACTGTAGCTGTCCTCAACATATCATGGTGTTTCCTCCTCACTGCTGACACAGCTCACTGTTTCAATCATCCTCATGGAGATCAACACACACTGTAAATGAATGAAGCATGAAATCAGCATTAGGTCAATAAATACAACACACACCACCTCAACAGGTCAAGACAACTATCACACACTACATTAGTACAGTGTTTGAAATGAAGGTGCAAATATGCTGTTTACATATCTCAGAAAGTTAATTTGATCATTTTTACTCTCCACAGCACTGAACCAACCAGTGAATATGAACATCTACACTCTGCAGAGATATGTTGCTCTCTGTGTCACAGTGTTAAACTGGTTCAGTTCTTATCTGTCAGGCAGACATGATGTAGTCTCATTTGGTCAACATTCAACAGCTACTATCAATTATAATTTCGGCGTCCCACAGGGCTCCATGCTGGGTCCTCTGTTGTTCACACCTTACAAGCTGTGGTTGCTGAATCAGTGGTAATATGAGGTTTGATTCCTGTCATCCTCCTCTCCATCCCCTGGTAGCAGAGGCAGATGCAGGGGGGTTGTTCAGGTAAATATGTAAGTCCAGTCTGCTCAACTCGTTGAACGTTTATCTGACTGAGGTTTGTGTAAATTACAATCTCTGGTCCTGACCACTGCTCTGAAATATCATCAGCATAAAGCCCCAATCAGACAGAGTGCTTCTTAACAGTCTGGTGTGGCTTTTAGTAATCACTATCAATGAGAGTGATGCATTTTGCTTGCTGGTTTTGCGTTGCTGAGCACATTGCTTTCTTCCGCGCTATTTGCCTCAGACTTTTACGGGAGCATTCTGAATGCTCAAGTTGAAAAACCAGACATTGATTTTTCCCATTGTCCAATCAGGTGAAATTAAATAAAATAAACAATGTTTACAGCTGCTTGGAAACAACAGTCATGGAGGACAAACTATGTCATGCCTGTTGCTGGATACCTGGAGCTGTATGATTTTACCAATGCAAGACAGTGAAGTTACTTCATTTAAACTGTACCAATACTTAAGTGGTAGCATACATTTCATGGTTTGTGTAAAGCTGACATCAGCTAACTTTCAACGATTCATGGTGCGAGATTGAAGGCAAATCTAAATTCAAAATGTAGCATTGATGTTAAAACAAACAGTGTATCACAAATAAATGTTCATTGACTGCTGAACAAAGGACTCCCTGAAGTGGGTGGTTATTTCTGTGATGCTCGGCTTCACAGGTTGTCAGATTGTCAAACGGACAGTTTCCTCCAAGCTCATCAACCTCAACTCATCCTCCAAAAAGCCTTGAACTGACTATAACCAGGTGAAGCTCCTGGACCAGTTGGTGGTAGGTTACTCCCTGTGATTTCACCTCTTTTTGGGGTCTCTTGTACCCACATGGATCTCTGCTTCTGTGTCCGGCGTAACATCTAAGAGCAGCCACTCACTCTCGATTAGAGTCAGAGAAAATGCCCTCCACCTGTCCATTAATAAAGATAGATAGATAGATAGATAGATAGATAGATAGATAGATAGATAGATAGATAGATAGATAGATAGATAGATAGATAGATAGATAGATAGATAGATAGATAGATATTTATATATATGTTTGGATGGTAGAAAATGTTCAATGGTGACATGTACTATATGAATTGTGTTACAGAATACATTATTATGTCAGTCTCAGGGGAGACACAATGAACATCATAAATCATTGTGTGTATGGTGTGTATGTGAGTATGTGTGTGTGTGTGTGTGTGTGTGTGTGTGTGTGTCTGTGTCCTCAGTGAAGTGTATCAGTCTCTGCAGTCGCTTCCAGCTGCAGCAGTCAGTTCAGTTTCTGTTCAGTCTGACTGAGGGAGGTTTTTGTACGACGTTGTATCACTGTGTGAACGGGAAGTTGTAATCCTGCTGACAGTAGTAAACTCCTGAATCTTCAGCCTGAACTCCTCTGACGGTCAGAGTGTAGTCAGGATCAGATCCACTTCCACTAAAACGATCTGATACTCCAGACTGAAGGGTTGCAGCATCATAAATCAGGAGTTTAGGAGCTTCTCCAGTTTTCTGAAGGTACCACTGGAGGTTGTTACCAACATATGAACTTGTCTTACATCTGATGGAGACAGTCTGTCCTGGAACAACAGACTGAGATTCAGGAGACTGAGTCAGGATGATTTGTCCTGATGAACCTGGAAAACATGAAAAAGAGGAGAAGGGTTATTGAGACAAATCCAGCTTGGAGAAAGACGATCAACATCCAAACAGAAGAGTCTCATTTCTTTAACATGGAGAATAGATGAAAGAAGGTAAATGCTGCTTGTTTCACTGTTTCTCCATCATAGCAGAACATCATTGTGGTGAACCTGGTTGCATCCTGAAGCAAAGTTTTCAGAAGAGAGTCTCACCGTGAACAAGGAGCCCCAGGGTGGCCAGCAGTCCAATCAGTGACATCATCATTGTGTTGACGGCGTGTCAGTGGCTCTGAAAGGCCTGGACAGCCACTGATCAACACTGGCCTCTTAACGGCTGGGAGCAGAGAGGCAGGACACATATGCAAACACACAGAGTCAGTGAACTGTAGCTGTCCTCAACATATCATGGTGTTTCCTCCTTACTGCTGACACAGCTCACTGTTTCAATAGAGGTCAAAATTCAGAGGAAAGAACACTGTCACCACAATCAATACACAACAGACGACAAAACTCTATGTACAGTGATGTTCATGTACTATCCTTATCAAACCCAAACCTTGGAAACACCGGTGAATGCAGTGAAAGACTTCATTAGTCAGTGTTGTACTGAGCTCAGTCCACTCTGGGTTTACAGATTCTTGACACTTCAGGATGCATGTGTACTTAAATTAACTAAATCTTTCAGATTCAAGAAGATTTTAAAACATTTCTACAGATCTCAGTGTGTTTCTGCTGGGAAAGTTGTTATGAAGACCATGGAGAGGATCATCCTGAGACACCTGCGACCCCTGGTGGGCACACAGCTGGACCCCCTGCAGTTTGCTTACCGGCCTGGGATTGGGGTGGACGACGCAGTGATCTACCTGCTGCACAGATCACTGCTACACCTGGAGGACAGCGGGAGCACTGTGAGGGTCATGTTCTTTGACTTCTTCAGTGCTTTTAACACCATCAAACCTTCACTGCTCAGAATGAAGATGGAGAACGTGGGAGTGGACCAACACCCGGCTGCATGGACAACAGACTACCTCACCAACAGACCACAGTATGTGAGGCTCCATCACTTTGTCTGACGTGGTGCCCTGCAGCACAGGGTACGGTGCTCTCCCCCTTCCTCTTCACCCTCTACACCTCGGACTTCACCCACAACACCACCCACTGCCACATCCAGAAGTTCTCCAATGACACAGCCATTGTTGGATGTGTTTCTGAGGGGAACGAGCTGGAATACAGGACGGTCATCAGAGACTTTGTCAGCTGGAGTGAGCTCAGCCAGCTTCAGCTCAACACCAGCAAGACAAAGGAGATGATCGTAAACTTCAGGAGGAAAACATCTCACTTCACACCGGTGAACATCCAGGGATCGGACATAGAGGTGGTGGAGAGCTACAGATTCCTGGGTGTTCACCTCAACAACAAACTGGACTGGACTGATAACACCCACGCTCTCTACAAGAAGGGCCAGAGTGGCCTCCACCTGCTGAGCAGACTGAGGTCCTTCAGAGTGTGCAGGCTCTCCTCAGGACTTTCTATGACTCTGTGGTGGCCTCAGCCATCTTCATGCTGTGGTCTGCTGGAGAGGGGGCAGCACGGACAGGGACAGGAGCAGACTCAACAGACTGATCAGGAGAGCGAGCTCTGTCCTGGACTGTCCTCTGGACTCCACAGAGGAAGTGGGGGGAGAGGAGGATGTTAGCTAAGCTGACATCCATCATGGACAACACCTCTCACCCCCTACATGACACTGTGGGGTCCCTGAGCAGCTCCTTCAGCAGCAGACTGCTACACCCACGGTGTAAGAAGGAGAGGTTCAGCAGGTCCTTCATCCAACACAACACCTGCACCACCTGCACCACCTGATCATGGTGTAGTCTCTGTTTTCTGTTTCAATTCCACCACTTCTCACCATAGCCTTATATCTATTTTATTTGTTTATCTGTATTTATACTTCCATTTCTATTTCCATTCCAGTTACTGTGCAATATTATTTATGTCATGGCCACTTTACCTCTAGAACTCGTTTTTGCACTCCTGTGCACTTGTCTGTTGTTTGCCCGTTTGTCTTTTGTGTATCGTACAGTCTGAAGGACACTTCTGTCTGTTCGTTGTGTTTGCCCTTTTTATTTTTATTTTTACTTCTGTAGTGTATATTACACTTTGCTGCTGCTGTAACGAATGAATTTTCCCGTTGTGGGATAAATAAAGTATAATCTAATCTAATCTAATCATTATGCAGACAATACACTTCTTTACTAAACAGCTTCTGCTTTAACACACTGTTGGATCTTTAAGAGTCTTTTAAACTTTATTCAGATTACTTGAACTGACTGTAAATGGGATTTGAAGGTTGTTTTTTCGCTTCATGCTGAGTGGAAGCACAAATATTGAGATGATGGAACATGTTCTGTACAAATTAAGTTTTAAACTTTCAGGAGAAGATCTGTTTGTGTCCCAACCTGTAAATATTGTTTAAAGATGATAACACAGGATTTTCTTTGTGCTTATGTTACTGTGTGTGTGTGTGTGTGTGTGTGTGCGTGTGTGTGTGTGTGTGTGCGTGTGTGTGTGTGTGTGTGTGTGTGTGTGTGTGTGTGTCCTCAGTGAAGTGTGTCAGTCTCTGCAGTCGCTTCCAGCTGCAGCAGTCAGTTCAGTTTCTGTTCAGTCTGACTGAGGGAGGTTTTTGTACGACGCTTTTTCACTGTGTGAACACATTCTGACTGTTGATGTAGTGATAACTCTGACAGTAGTAAACTGCTGCATCTTCAGCCTGAAGTCCACTGATGGTCAGAGTGAAGTCAACTCCATTCCCTGCTCCACTTCCACTGAATCTGGAGGAGATTCCAGAAAATCTCTCTGACGTTCCCCAGATCAGAAGTTTAGGAACTTCTCCAGTTTTCTGTTGGTACCAGGACAGGTAGTATTTTGAACCAGTCCAGTGAGCAACTATTGGACTGACTTTACAGTCAACAGAAACAGTTTGACCCAGCTGCACTGATTTGGCTCCTGGCTGAGTCACGACAACATTTTGTCCAACAGACCCTGAGGAGAGAGAAGAAACACTGGACATGAGATGGTGAGGTGAAACTCAGCTACACTCCAAATGATTTTCACATGACAGAAAAATGATTTTCCTCACCCTGAGTGAAGCAGAGGAGAGTCCAGATGAGGACGGAGATCAAAGTCATGTTTTTGATGAGGAGGATTTCTGTGGCTTCTGTTGTCATGAAGGACAGCTGTCAGTCATCCAGTGTTCAACTCTCAGGACTATAAACTCTCCCAGAGCACTGGAGCATGGTGCTGCTGATGCAAAGTGGCTCTCTATGGAAATGCTCTGACTGAATATTGATTCAAAATGTGTCCTTGCTCATATTTTGTCTTCATATCCATCAATGAAGGTTTTCCTACAAATGTCTATTATTTATTTCAAATTAAAATTTAAGGCTGTGATTTTCATTTAAACCACAAATTTAAGAACAAATAGGAAACATAATGATTCATTGAGCAAATTTGTGGAACTCTGTAGCGAGTCTCTGTGTTAACCAGTTGTGTTTAACAAATAGAGACTGATTTTAAAGAGTGTTTAGATTTTAAAGTCAAGGAGCCTACCTTTAAAACACCTCTCTTATTACAAATACTCTTCCTCAGATTTACAAATAAAGAGTAATAATCATCACATTTGAAATCTCTTCTGCCATTACTGCTTAATGCCCCAAGAAACTCTGGACAAGTCAGTGTTGTACTGAGCTCAGCCCAGTCTGGGTTTACAGATTCTTGATACTTCAGGATGCATGTGTACTTAAATGAACTAAATCTTTCAGATTCAAGATGATTTTAAAACATTTCTACAGATCTCAGTGTGTTTCTGCTGGGAAAGTCTGTCATTACGCAGACGATACACTTCTTTACTAAACAGCTTCTGCTTTAACACACTGTTGGATCTTTAACAGTGTTTTTAACTTCATTCAGATTACTTGAACTGACTGTAAATGGGATTTGAAGGTTGTTTGTTTGTTTTTTCACTTCATGCTGAGTGGAAGCACAAATATTGAGATGATGGAACATGTTTTGTACAAATTAAGTTTTAAACTTTCAGGAGAAGATCTGTTTGTGTCCCAACCTGTAAATATTGTTTAAAGATCATAACACAGGATTTTCTTTGTGCTTATGTTACTCTGTGTGTGTGTGTGTGTGTGTGTGTGTGTGTGTGTGTGTGTGTGTGTGTCCTCAGTGAAGTGTATCAGTCTCTGCAGTCGCTTCCAGCTGCAGCAGTCAGTTCAGTTTCTGTTCAGTCTGACTGAGGGAGGTTTTTGTACGACGCTTTTTCACTGTGTGAACACACGCTGACTGTTGATGTTATGTCGACTCTGACAGTAGTAAACTGCTGCATCTTCAGTCTGAACTCCACTGATGGTCAGAGTGAAGTCAGAGTTTGATCCACTGCCTGAAAAACGAGCTGGAATCCCTGATGGTCGACGATTTACCCAGTAAATTAGCAGTTTGGGAGTTTGTCCTTCTTTTTGTTGGTACCAGGCTAAAATGTAGTCAGAACCATCGTAGTAAACATCCTGACTGGTGCTACAGTTGATGGTGACGGAGCCTCCCACAGCAGAGCTCACTGCTCCAGGCTGAGTCACTGTGACCTGGCCTCTGGACTCTGAGGATACAGAGACAAAAACATAAAGCAGCGTCATGGTTTTGTGGGCTTCATTTCAGAGGGACGGATGTTCATAGAGGAGAGGAGTTTGATTCTCTGGACTTTACCTGTGAAGCAGCAGCAGAGGAGAGTCCAGATGAGGACGGAGATCAAAGTCATGTTTTTGATGAGGAGGATTTCTGTGGCTTCTGTTGTCATGAAGGACAGCTGTCAGTCATCCAGTGTTCAACTCTCAGGACTATAAACTCTCCCAGAGCACTGGAGCATGGTGCTGCTGATGCAAAGTGGCTCTCTATGGAAATGCTCTGACTGACTCCAACAGGGACTTGGATTACTCTGATCATGCTGTTTCTCAATGGATCAATCCATTGATCAGAGTATTGATTAACAGTCAGTGATCATCTGAATGTGGATTTGGTTTGATGACTGTGGATACATTTTCTTTAAGAACGTCTTCTGTCTTGTTTCATTTAATGCCAGAACAACTTCACTTTGACTTTTAGACAGATGTAAAACTATATCTGTCAAAATGGGACAAATTCTGAACAATTGTGGCACTGTTTGATCAATATAATATGAAATAGTTCATTCTTTTAAAAACAGGAAGTGTTGATGTTGAGTTTGTTGTGTTCAAAGTCAGAGAGCCGTGTCTCTCTACAGTGAGAGGTTTTTGTACGGCGACTCAATCACTTTGTATCACTGTGGTTGACTTTTGGTGGAGGAACCAGACTGGATGTTGGAAGTAAGTTCAATGTTTGATGGATTTTATTCATTTGTGAGCAACATTTTCTTTTCCACACGAACATTTTTCTCTACAAATTGAAATATGTGATTTTACATCTAAACTTCAATTTGTTTCTCAGTAGTTTTGCGTTAAAAAAAGCAAAGTGCAGTTTTGTATTTGAAATTAAATCATGCATGTAATTACTATAATTACTTGGTGCAGAGGAGAAGTCGTGTATTTAGATTTTTAGATGAAAGTTGAAACTTGTAGTTGAAGTTTTGTCAGACAAAGTCAGAGAGCCGTGTCTCTCTACAGTGAGAGGTTTTTGTACGGCGACTCAATCACTTTGTATCACTGTGGTACACGTTCGGTGGAGGAACCAGACTGGATGTTGGAAGTAAGTTTCTGCTCAAATATTAAATATCGTATCATCAGTTAAGGTTTTAATTTCTGTGTCTGAACATTTGCAGTAACTTTAAATCTCCATCAGACTGATGGAAATCACTTTAAAGACTCAGTTTGATTCTTGGTTTCTCCTGTTTAACCTCGGTGTTGAACTCAAAGCAGCTTCGCTGAACTTTTCATGACATGTTCCGGTTAATTTGTGAAATGTGAACAGCTTGAACTGTAGCAAAGATTAAAGAACAACACTCGTACTTTACAAATGTTGAATTCAGCCTTTAATTCTCTGTTTTAAACTGTTTGGAAGTTGAGTTCAAAGTGTTTTAAACAGTGAGAATGAAGATGAAAATGTTGAAAATGCCACCAAATCTCTGACAGAATGTCTCCGATGGTCTTTTGACCTCAGTTTGAAATCATTTTGACAGTTTTCTGAGGCTGTTTGCTTTCAAATCTGTCGTATGAACATTGTAAATATGGCGGTCAGTTATTTTTGGCTGATAATGTCCTTTAACAGTGGATCTGATTAACTTTTGTCCTTTTGAGAGTTTTGACAGGAAATATTTTTGTAGAAATGTAGCAGGACTTTGAACAAAATCATAAATGACTGAAAATATATTGAAACTGTATTTTATTCTTTTCTTCAAATAGCATCAAATCAAACACAAAGAGTTTTTGTTCTTTAAAATATGATTCATTTATTTCCAGTGTAGTTTGATATCTTTCAGGTCATATGAGGACTCTTTCTGTGCTGATATGCATGAGAGGTTTCTTAAAGGGAAGTGAAACAATGTGTGAGTGAGTGACTGGTGGAGCAGAAAAACCATCTGACAGAAACTCCTTAAAGGACTAAATCAACTCTCACACAGTAAAGGTGTCCAAGTGTCTGCTGTTTGATTGACAGCTGTGTGCTCCCTGTCCTCTAATCTGATTGCTGTCTCCTAGGTGATACTGCCCCCACCCTGACGGTGCTGCCCCCCTCCAGTAAGGAGCTGCAGCAGGGGAAGGCCACGCTCATGTGCCTGGCCAACAAGGGCTTCCCCTCAGACTGGAGACTGGCCTGGAAGGTGGACGGCAGCAGCAGCAGCAGCAGCAGCATCAGCTGGGAGGAGAGCAGCAGCCCCGGGGTGCTGGAGAAGGACGGCCTCTACAGCTGGAGCAGCACCCTGAGGCTCCCTGCAGACCAGTGGAGGAAGGTGGGCTCTGTGACCTGTGAGGCCACCCAGGGCTCCCAGACTCCGCTCTCAGAGACACTGAGGAGAGACCAGTGTTCCCAGTCCTGACCTGACTCACTGGGACTCTGATACTGGTTTTCCTCTGCTCCTGCTCTCACTCTGCACTCTCTAACTATCTCTCTCTTTCTGATTTTCTCTCTGTCTCTTGCTTCTCTTTGCTTGTTTCTAATGTGTGATGTTGATAATTTCAGTATGTTCAGACAATAAAGATCAATTCATCAATTCAATTCTGTTTCCTTTTCTAGTTTTTATCACATTTTATTTGTAAAAACATGAAAACATTCTTAAAATGAATAAACCAGCAGCAGTTTGATTGATATTTCATGGAGTGAAGAAAAACAACATGATTTAGAAAAATAAATAAAAACAGAGAAATGAGTTTTTCCAAATGAATCCAGATAATTATGCAAATTTATAATCAATAAAACTTGATCAATATTTCTCTCTGGTTATTGTCAAAATGTTTAATTGGTAATTTTTGAAAGAAGTCAGAAAACATCTGCTCCTTCAATCTGATCCCTTCACTGTAATCCTGTTTCAGTTGTCACCAGATTGAAATATATTTGTTCACATATTTTGAATATACACTCACCGGACACTTTATTAGGTACACCTTGCTAGTACCGGGTTGGACCCCCTTTTGCCTTCAGAACTGCCTTAATCCTTCGTGGCACAGATTCAACAAGGTACTGGAAACATTCCTCAGAGAGTTTGGTCCATATTGACATGATAGCATCACGCAGTTGCTGCAGATTTGTCGGCTGCACATCCATGATGCGAATCTCCCGTTCCACCACATCCCAAAGGTGCTCTATTGGATTGAGATCTGGTGACTGTGGAGGCCATTTGAGTACAGTGAACTCATTGTCATGTTCAAGAAACCAGTCTGAGATGATTCGCGCTTTATGACATGGCGCGTTATCCTGCTGGAAGTAGCCATCAGAAGATGGGTACACTGTGGTCATAAAGGGATGGACATGGTCAGCAACAATACTCAGGTAGGCTGTGGCTTTGACACGATGCTCAATTGGTACTAATGGGCCCAAAGTGTGCCAGGAAAATATCCCCCACACCATTACACCACCACCACCAGCCTGAACCGTTGATACAAGGCAGGATGGATCCATGTGTTGTTTATTTGATGGTGATGATGTAAAGATGATGAAGGAAAAAGTCTCCGCTGACACCGTCTTTCTTGTATATAAAAAAGGTTTATTACAAAGAAGTTCAGCATCGAAAACAAGCATCCAGGATTGCTTGGAGAGGATCCAGTGCCAATGCAAATCGCTCTGAGCATCACAATCCCAAACCTCAACTTATATAGAGGAGCTATTATTGTCTAAAACTTGATTTATACCACCTAGAACAGAGTTCATCTTTGAAACAATACAAAACATACGGAAACCCTATCCTATGGGGCACTTTAACCTTTCCTGGGGCCCCTATATCAACTTCCTCCAGAGTCACCATACCCATCCATTTCCTCCTCGTGGTCCTGACAATAATATAAACACTTTTCCTGTAAACACCCTAGTTTATGTCACTTAGCCCCTGAGCCACCTCCAAATTTACATCAGACAAGTTGAACTTCAGATACCTCACATGCTTTCATGTTATTGACGCCAAATTCTGACCCTACCATCCGAATGTCGCAGCAGAAATCGAGACTCATCAGACCAGGCAACGTTTTTCCAATCTTCTATTGTCCAATTTTGGTGAGCCTGTGCGAATTGTAGCCTCAGTTTCCTGTTCTTAGCTGACAGGAGTGGCACCCGGTGTGGTCTTCTGCTGCTGTAGGCCATCCGCCTCAAGGTTCGACGTGTTGTGCGTTCAGAGATGCTCTTCTGCATACCTCGGTTGTAACGAGTGGTTATTTGAGTTACAGTTGCCTTTCTATCAGCTCGAACCAGTCTGGCCATTCTCCTCTGACCTCTAGCATCAACAAGGCATTTGCGCCCACAGAACTGCCGCTCACTGGATATTTTCTCTTTTTCGGACCATTCTCTGTAAACCCTAGAGATGGTTGTGCGTGAAAATCCCAGTAGATCAGCAATCTCTGAAATACTCAGACCAGCCCGTCTGGCACCAACAACCATGCCACGTTCAAAGTCACTTAAATCACCTTTCTTCCCCATTCTGATGCTCGGTTTGAACTGCAGCAGATCGTCCTGACCATGTCTACATGCCTAAATGCATTGAGTTGCTGCCATGTGATTGGCTGATTAGAAATTTGCGTTAACGAGCAGTTGGACAGGTGTACCTAATAAAGTGGCCGGTGAGTGTATATTTCTATCAAGTAATGATTTTGTCGCCTGTATTCAGAGACAGGACTCTGAACCTGATTGTTAAATGTTGTATGCAGGACAGAAATTTCCAGAATCTCTGAAGTATTTTCAGGATTAGAAATATAAAGTCAGATATCATCAGCATATAGAGATAACCAGCAGCTCGTCACTCTGACAGTCTTTGTGTCTGTCTTGAGGATTTGTTTCCACCCACGTATGTCCACGCCTTTACAATCATCCAAAGTGTTTTTCAGAATTTAGATTTGTTTGTGTCTGAATGTTTTTAAAGAGTTTCTTTGATACAATATTTAGCAAAGATGTCCCACGTCAGGGGAATAAACTGATGAAGCAACATGAAACATTCACAGTGTAACATCATGTGTATGACAATGTGTCATATGAATCTGATCTAATGTTGAATAAATGACATTCATTCACACTGTGCTGCTCTGAGAACAGTGTCACTAAATACAAACAGTATCTTTGAACAGAAAATACTGAAATGATTTCAGACAAACGTTTAGAAATTTAGACTTTAAAGTGATTTTTTTTTTTCTTTTGAAGATTCTCAGCATTTGTCATTTGTCTTCATCACTGATATCAGTATCACATTCTAGAAATAATATTTTAATCACAATGGAAACTTCTTTAATTGTGAACTGTGAGTTTGCTGTTTACAAAGTCACCTATTCTGTGTGTTTCAATCTGTAACAACTTTAAGATTTACTCACAAAATGTTTCTGTCAAAAAGAAATGATTGTTTCAATTTTGCTCATCTGTACGTTTAAAATTACATCTTTCCTCTGCGAGTTTGAAAACAGTAAAGTATTCATTATTAATAAATTAATATGTGATGAATAAATTAAATAAATACATTATTTCAGCAGCAGAATATGTTGCTGTCAAACCTGTTGTTTTAGTTTCAGTGCAGCTGTTGAGTCAGATCAGTTCCTCTCCAGCTGAGGGAGGTTTTTGTACGACGTTGTATCACTGTGTGAACGAGCTGTAACCCTGCTGACAGTAGTAAACTCCTGAATCTTCAGCCTGAACTCCCCTGATGGTCAGAGTGAAGTCAGTCCCAGATCCACTTCCACTAAAACGATCTGAAACTCCAGACTGAAGGTTTGTAGCATAATAAATCAGGAGTTTAGGAGCTTCTCCAGTTTTCTGAAGGTACCAGTGGAGGTTGGTACTAACACTTGTACTGGTCTTACATCTGATGGAGACAGTCTGTCCTGGAACAACAGACTGAGATTCAGGAGACTGAGTCAGGATGATTTGTCCTGATGAACCTGGAAAACATGAAAAAGAGGAGAAGGGTTATTGAGACAAATCCAGCTTGGAGAAAGACGATCAACATCCAAACAGAAGAGTCTCATTTCTTTAACATGGAGAATAGATGGAAGAAGGTAAATGCTGCTTGTTTCACTGTTTCTCCATCATAGCAGAACATCATTGTGGTGAACCTGGTTGCATCCTGAAGCAAAGTTTTCAGAAGAGATTCTCACCGTGAACAAGGAGCCCCAGGGTGGCCAGCAGTCCAATCAGTGACATCATCATTGTGTTGACGGCGTGTCAGTGGCTCTGAAAGGCCTGGACAGCCACTGATCAACACTGGCCTCTTAACGGCTGGGAGCAGAGAGGCAGGACACATATGCAAACACACAGAGTCAGTGAACTGTAGCTGTCCTCAACATATCATGGTGTTTCCTCCTTACTGCTGACACAGCTCACTGTTTCAATCATCCTCATGGACATCAACACAAACTCTGGATGCTCTATAGTAACTGTAAATTACTGTTATTATTATTTAAATAATATTTTATCCACATTTCATTTGTGGTTTAGGAAAAATCACGTCACCATTATGGCAGTTTTGAAGGTGGTAAATGATATTTGGACTTGATCAAAACAACATTGTGCATCTTCTTTTTATTGATTTAATTTAAGGCCTCTGACAGAGCTGACCATATTATCCTTAAACAGAGGTTTTCTGATATCGGGCTGTCAGAACAAACAGTTGATGATTCTTCAGAAACCTTAAGGATCGGTCTCAGTGTGTCAAATTTGATGGTCATTGCTCTGAAGTTTTGTCTGTTTGCAAGAATGTCCCACAGCGCTCTGTGTTTGGCCCACTTCTTTGCAATATTTTTCATAAATGATATAATGCTGACAAATGCTGATATTCATCTGTATGCTGATGACACTGTTATTTACTGCAGTGTGTCAACCCTTGCTAAAGCTGATGATCACTTGCAAAGTTCCCTTAATGTCACCTAGTGTCAACTGAAACTTGTTCATGCTCCATGGTGTCTATAGAAATTATAAATTAAACTTTTTAAATTTAAACAAGTTCCTTTTCTTTTTACGTCACTATACAAAACTCTTACAATAAAATCTGTTTCAAAGAGAGATTTGTCACTCATAAAAACTTCTCCAATCGAACAGTTCCTAATAGAAATACAAACAGGAAATGTTGATGAACAAATGATTAGTAGATTCTACAATATATTTTTATCCATGAATACACAAAACTCCTTACAGATAAAGCAGAGATGGGACGCAGAAATGGATATGGTTATATTGCAGGAAGCCTGGGAGGAGGTGTGTAGTGAGGCACACCTGGTCACAAGTTCAGATACATGGAGGGAGTTTAAGTGGAAAATAATTATTCGATTTTTCAGGACTCCAGAAATAGTATCTAGAATGAGCCAGTCACATTCCAGCTCATGCTGGAGGAACTGTGGAGCACATACTGCCAATCATACCCATATATTCTGGTCATGTCCCAACCTACAGACATTCTGGGGAGAGGTATGTGATGCTCTTAAAGAGGTTTTCCAACAGGATATACCTCGAGATCCTACTGTGGCTCTATTAGGAGTGATGCCTAAAGGATTGAATGGGAGGTCCGAGAAATATCTTTTAGATATATTACTTACAGCAGCACTGAAGTGCATAACTATTAGATGGCTGAACAAACCCCCCTTTCATATAACACATGGATCCAGAGGGTTTGGGACCTCTATCAGATGGAGCACATTACATATTTATTAAGGCTCCAAAAGTCCATCTTTACTAAGCGGTGGAGTCCTGTCGTGTCTTTATTAATACAATAAGACTGGTTAGCCTCCTTCCTCTACCACCTTTTTGTACGTAATCCACACAGCGCCTCACGATGTTTTAGTCTAAGTCTTGGGCTGTTGGGCTCTAGATCATGCTATGGAGCAGGCAATTTTGAGCTGGGCCTGATTGCTTATTTATATGTGTGCTTGTGTACATATCAATGTCTGAATATGTATATTTGACTTAATATATTTAATGTATTTAATGCATTTAATTTGCAGTGGATATTTGTTTTTGTTCGTTTGTCTTATTTGCTTGTAATCTTAATTTGGATATATTGCATACAATTGTCGTGTACAGCTGGATAGAGGAAAGTGTAAATACTGAAATGTTGTCACTGAAAACCAAATAAAAAATGAGCAAAAAAAAAAAAAAAGAGAGAGATTTGTCCAAGAAGGCAGCATGACAACAGCATGAAATAATATCTTGGAATTAGAGGGAATGGTGACGTCTTATTGGTGTCTCAGCTGCTACAGGTTAAACGCTGTCTCACATGTTGTCACATATGCTTGTGTTTACATTTATTAGTCTGGGTAATGTTAAAAGATGTGTGGTGAGAGTCTGCAGGCAGCAGGAACAATAAAAGAAGATTCAACAGAGTGACAATGTGATTTTCTGTTTCTACAGTTAGTGACAGATTTGGAGGAAGAACTGCTGTTTGTGTCCTCAGTTAGAAAACTGTTTTTCTAAAGATGGTAATATATTATGAAGAGTGTCCTCAGTGAAGTGTATCAGTCTCTGCAGTCGCTTCCAGCTGCAGCAGTCAGTTCAGTTTCTGTTCAGTCTGACTGAGGGAGGTTTTTGTACGACGCTTTTTCACTGTGTGAACACACGCTGACTGTTGATAACATGAAGACTCTGACAGTAGTAAACTGCTGCATCTTCAGCCTGAAGTCCACTGATGGTCAAAGTGAAGTCAACTCCATTCCCTGCTCCACTTCCACTGAATCTGGAGGAGATTCCAGAAAATCTGTCTGATGTTAGGTAGATCAGAAGTTTAGGAGCTTCTCCAGTTTTCTGTTGGTACCAGGGCAGGTAGTATTCTGCACCAGAATACTGAGTAACTTTTGGACTCGCCTTACAGTCAATAGAAACAGTTTGACCCAGCTGCACTGATTTGGCTCCTGGCTGAGTCACGACAACATTTTGTCCAACAGACCCTGAGGAGAGAGAAGAAACACTGGACATGAGATGGTGAGGTGAAACTCAGCTACACTCCAAATGATTTTCACATGACAGAAAAATGATTTTCCTCACCCTGAGTGAAGCAGAGGAGAGTCCAGATGAGGACGGAGATCAAAGTCATGTTTTTGATGAGGAGGATTTCTGTGGCTTCTGTTGTCATGAAGGACAGCTGTCAGTCATCCAGTGTTCAACTCTCAGGACTATAAACTCTCCCAGAGCACTGGAGCATGGTGCTGCTGATGCAAAGTGGCTCTCTATGGAAATGCTCTGACTGACTCCAACAGGGACTTGGATTACTCTGATCATGCTGTTTCTCAATGGATCAATCCATTGATCAGAGTATTGATTAACAGTCAGTGATCATCTGAATGTGGATTTGGTTTGATGACTGTGGATACATTTTCTTTAAGAACGTCTTCTGTCTTGTTTCATTTAATGCCAGAACAACTTCACTTTGACTTTTAGACAGATGTAAAACTATATCTGTCAAAATGGGACTAATTCTGAACAATTGTGGCACTGTTTGATCAATATAATATGAAATAGTTCATTCTTTTAAAAACAGGAAGTGTTGATGTTGAGTTTGTTGTGTTCAAAGTCAGAGAGCCGTGTCTCTCTACAGTGAGAGGTTTTTGTACGGCGACTCAATCACTTTGTATCACTGTGGAGGACTTTTGGTGGAGGAACCAGACTGGATGTTGGAAGTAAGTTCAATGTTTGATGGATTTTATTCATTTGTGAGCAACATTTTCTTTTCCACACGAACATTTTTCTCTACAAATTGAAATATGTGATTTTACATCTAAACTTTTTTCTCAGTAGTTTTGCGTTAAAAAAAGCAAAGTGCAGTTTTGTATTTGAAATTAAATCATGCATGTAATTACTATAATTACTTGGTGCAGAGGAGAAGTCGTGTATTTAGATTTTTAGATGAAAGTTGAAACTTGTAGTTTAAGTTTTGTCAGACAAAGTCAGAGAGCCGTGTCTCTCTACAGTGAGAGGTTTTTGTACGGCGACTCAATCACTTTGTATCACTGTGGTACACGTTCGGTGGAGGAACCAGACTGGATGTTGGAAGTAAGTTTCTGCTCAAATATTAAATATCGTATCATCAGTTAAGGTTTTAATTTCTGTGTCTGAACATTTGCAGTAACTTTAAATCTCCATCAGACTGATGGAAATCACTTTAAAGACTCAGTTTGATTTTTGGTTTCTCCTGTTTAACCTCGGTGTTGAACTCAAAGCAGCTTCGCTGAACTTTTCATGACATGTTCCAGTTAATTTGTGAAATGTGAACAGCTTGAACTGTAGCAAAGATTAAAGAACAACACTCGTACTTTACAAATGTTGAATTCAGCCTTTAATTCTCTGTTTTAAACTGTTTGGAAGTTGAGTTCAAAGTGTTTTAAACAGTGAGAATGAAGATGAAAATGTTGAAAATGCCACCAAATCTCTGACAGAATGTCTCCGATGGTCTTTTGACCTCAGTCTGAAATCATTTTGACAGTTTTCTGAGGCTGTTTGCTTTCAAATCTGTCGTATGAACATTGTAAATATGGCGGTCAGTTATTTTTGGCTGATAATGTCCTTTAACAGTGGATCTGATTAACTTTTGTCCTTTTGAGAGTTTTGACAGGAAATATTTTTGTAGAAATGTAGCAGGACTTTGAACAAAATCATAAATGACTGAAAATATATTTAAAGTGTATTTTATTCTTTTCTTCAAATAGCATCAAATCAAACACAAAGAGTTTTTGTTCTTTAAAATATGATTCATTTATTTCCAGTGTAGTTTGATATCTTTCAGGTCATATGAGGACTCTTTCTGTGCTGATATACATGAGAGGTTTCTTAAAGGGAAGTGAAACAATGTGTGAGTGAGTGACTGGTGGAGCAGAAAAACCATCTGACAGAAACTCCTTAAAGGACTAAATCAACTCTCACACAGTAAAGGTGTCCAAGTGTCTGCTGTTTGATTGACAGCTGTGTGCTCCCCTGTCCTCTAATCTGATTGCTGTCTCCTAGGTGATACCGCCCCCACCCTGACGGTGCTGCCCCCCTCCAGTGAGGAGCTGCAGCAGGGGAAGGCCACGCTCATGTGCCTGGCCAACAAGGGCTTCCCCTCAGACTGGAGACTGGCCTGGAAGGTGGACGGCAGCAGCAGCAGCAGCAGCAGCATCAGCTGGGAGGAGAGCAGCAGCCCCGGGGTGCTGGGGAAGGACGGCCTCTACAGCTGGAGCAGCACCCTGAGGCTCCCTGCAGACCAGTGGAGGAAGGTGGGCTCTGTGACCTGTGAGGCCACCCAGGGCTCCCAGACTCCGCTCTCAGAGACACTGAGGAGAGACCAGTGTTCCCAGTCCTGACCTGACTCACTGGGACTCTGATACTGGTTTTCCTCTGCTCCTGCTCTCACTCTGCACTCTCTAACTATCTCTCTCTTTCATCTGACGTGTTTCAATAAGAAGATTTACCAGCTTGTTGCAGTGTTTCAATATTATTTCAGTGTTTCCACATAATAAAGACGTGTTCATCAAATCAGTTGTTTTCATCTTTATTATTATCAAAGTGTCTAAATAAATGTTCTCTTAATGGTGTCAGTGACTGTATTAAATCCAGAGAAAAACTGAGCTGACAAAAATGTTTCAACTTCTCCACGATGATTTTACAAAGAATGTTTAAGATCACGTCATGTATAGCCATATATACTGTATATCAAAAGAGTTTATACACTCAGACTAAACTCCTCAGTATTGTTTGATCAGTACAAACCAGTGATGGTCGTAGTATAAGTCCAGAATTTGTCGTCACAATCAATATGAACGACTTCACGACTGTAAAACTGTCTTAGGAATAGTCTTAATAAACCTTTGGAACAAACCCATGGTAGGAACATTTCAACAATAAATCATCCAATCATCTCTGATTACTAAAGTGTCTTCATGTTAAGGACTGTAATATTGTGATTGTTGATGTGTAAAATTAAGTGAGTACTGTTTAAATTCAGTGTTAAAGTGTTTCAACTATTTTTTAAACCTGTTTTTTTCTTTTTTTTTATGTTCACTCTGAGATATGAGTCAGGGACAGCCAACATGCAGAATGGTCCTTTCCGTCAACACTGAGTTATGAGTTGAGCACAATCAACATGTGGACTGTTCTTCTGTATTATCTTTGAGTTGTGAGTGGAGTATGCAACCGACATGTCGACTGAAGCGCAGTGGGTGCAGCGAAACACCTGGTGTTTTGGGGGAATGTTGGACGTGCTCTGGAGCAGTCAGGGGTTCGTAGCACCATGGGTAAAGAATTTAGCCGACATGTAGGCTGGAACATCCAGCATGCTCAGTAAGCAGTTAGGGGGATGTAGCGCACACACAGGTAGCGGGAGTTATCTTAAACTTTCAAGGACACTGTTTGAAAACTGGGATGCACGTGTGAACTTATATAACCCCACAGAAGCAGTAAGTTAGATTGAGAGCACTTGACCTTATGTAACCTCACAAAAGCAGTAAGTCAGATAGAGATCACTTGTGTTTTAAAATCGGATGTGTGAACCCACCAGATTAATGAAGTAATGAGCACTTGATTATTTAGTTTGATTTGATGTGAATCATAAATGTGTGACCTGCAACAGTGTGAAACCTATGCACCATATAACAGTGTGAAACCTATGCACCATATAACTGTGTGAAACCTATAATGATGTGGAACTTATAAAACCTTTTAAAAATGCAGTTGAAGAGATCTGTGACATAATGGTGTAAGGCACAAAGCAGAATCTAAGGATGTCATCCTGTAAGGAATAAAACCAAAGATAATATCTGGGCCTCAGTAGACCAAGGTCAGTGGGCATGGGGTAGACACCATTTGAGTAGATAGCCTCAAAGCCTGGCACAGCCCAAGGGTCCAGGTGCAAGATAGGACTACTACACCATTGTGTCATAGTAAGACTGTGATACTAGGCGTGACAAACAAAATAGGCTGGACATGTAAAGAGTATATAAGAAAAAACCCCAAACCAGTGACTTCACTCTTATCCCGGGAAGACTCGGGCTTTGTGTTGTCTGTCAAGATAATAAAAGCTCTATCTGCTACCAATCCTGATGAATCCTGTGTGTTATTGCCTACAGAAGTAGAGTAACACTTTTTGACTTGATTTGGACCTGAAATTAGACAAATTGTTATCCAGTCTGCTGAACAAGGACGAAGTTGAAGATTGTGAGACAACATTGTTTTAGTTGTATCTAAAGAACATGAATTATTCTTTGATTCAAACTTCAAAAGTCTGAGAAATATTTTCTAAATCTGACATAAAAAGCACAACATCATCAGCATAAAGAGAAATAACAGTGTGATCTGCAGCTCTACCCCTTGAACTATTTACATACTGCTTCTGCTGAAGAAGCACAAAGACAAATCAAAGATTTGACAAAAGGACACAATTAAAATGTTTGTGATTTACATACTTCATGAATCCTTTTTGGGTTTAATTAAAAAATATGTTTGTTTGCTGGAATACAAAACACAGAAAACGACTAAAATATGTTTTAAACATTTGTAGAGATTTGTCATTTATTTCAACAATGAGTCATTTCTATGAAAAATGCAAAGATATAAAATAAATGTATAATATTTACAGTGTTAGTGTTGATGTGTTATCATACTCTGTGGATTTCACTTATCAAAGAATTGAAATCAGACTTTAACAGAGGTTACCTTTGATGTGCAGCAGACTGTTTCAGACCCTGTTTTAATGAAAGTATTCAAAGTAGAACTTTTTAAATACACTATATTTAGTGTTCAAATCTTCAAAGTCAATTATTATTAATGTTTTAGTGGAACCTGTTGTTTTAGTTTCAGTGCAGCTGTTGAGTCAGATCAGTTCCTCTCCAGCTGAGGGAGGTTTTTGTACGACGTTGTATCACTGTGTGAACGGGAAGCTGTAACCCTGCTGACAGTAGTAAACTCCTGAATCTTCAGCCTGAACTCCTCTGATGGTCAGAGTGAAGTCAGTCCCAGATCGACTTCCACTAAAACGATCTGAAACTCCAGACTGAAGGGTTGTAGCTGAATAAATCAGGAGTTTAGGAGCTTCTCCAGTTTTCTGAAGGTACCAATGGAGCCAGTTACCAACACTTGTACTGGTCTGACATCTGATGGAGACAGTCTGTCCTGGAACAACAGACTGAGATTCAGGAGACTGAGTCAGGACGATTTGTCCTGATGAACCTGGAAAACATGAAAAAGAGGAGAAGGGTTATTGAGACAAATCCAGCTTGGAGAAAGACGATCAACATCCAAACAGAAGAGTCTCATTTATTTAACATGGAGAATAGATGGAAGAAGGTAAATGCTGCTTGTTTCACTGTTTCTCCATCATAGCAGAACATCATTGTGGTGAACCTGGTTGCATCCTGAAGCAAAGTTTTCAGAAGAGAGTCTCACCGTGAACAAGGAGCCCCAGGGTGGCCAGCAGTCCAATCAGTGACATCATCATTGTGTTGACGGCGTGTCAGTGGCTCTGAAAGGCCTGGACAGCCACTGATCAACACTGGCCTCTTAACGGCTGGGAGCAGAGAGGCAGGACACATATGCAAACACACAGAGTCAGTGAACTGTAGCTGTCCTCAACATATCATGGTGTTTCCTCCTCACTGCTGACACAGCTCACTGTTTCAATCATCCTCATGGACATCAACACAAACTCTGGATGCTCTATAGTGACTTTAAATTACTGTTATTATTATTCAAATAATATTTTATCCACATTTCATTTGTGGTTTAGGAAAAATCATGTCACCATTATGGCAGTTTTGAAGGTGTTAAATGATATTTGGACTTGATCAAAACAACATTGTGCATCTTCTTTTTATTGATTTAATTTAAGGCCTCTGACACAGCTGACCATATTATCCTTAAACAGAGGTTTTCTGATATCGGGCTGTCAGAACAAACAGTTGATGATTCTTCAGAAACCTTAAGGATCGGTCTCAGTGTGTCAAATTTGATGGTCATTGCTCTGAAGTTTTGTCTGTTTGCAAGAATGTCCCACAGCGCTCTGTGTTTGGCCCACTTCTTTGCAATATTTTTCATAAATGATATAATGCTGACAAATGCTGATATTCATCTGTATGCTGATGACACTGTTATTTACTGCAGTGTGTCAACCCTTGCTAAAGCTGATGATCACTTGCAAAGTTCCCTTAATGTCACCTAGTGTCAACTGAAACTTGTTCATGCTCCATGGTGTCTATAGTAATTATAAATTAAACTTTTTAAATTTAAACAAGTTCCTTTTCTTTTTACGTCACTATACAAAAGTCTTACAATAAAATCTGTTTCAAAGAGAGATTTGTCACTCATAAAAACTTCTCCAATCGAACAGTTCCTAATAGAAATACAAACAGGAAATGTTGATGAACAAATGATTAGTAGATTCTACAATATATTTTTATCCATGAATACACAAAACTCCTTACAGATAAAGCAGAGATGGGACGCAGAAATGGATATGGTTATATTGCAGGAAGCCTGGGAGGAGGTGTGTAGTGAGGCACACCTGGTCACAAGTTCAAATACATGGAGGGAGTTTAAGTGGAAAATAATTATTAGATTTTTCAGGACTCCAGAAATAGTATCTAGAATGAGCCAGTCACATTCCAGCTCATGCTGGAGGAACTGTGGAGCACATACTGCCAATCATACCCATATATTCTGGTCATGTCCCAACCTACAGACATTCTGGGGAGAGGTATTTGATGCTCTTAAAGAGGTTTTCCAACAGGATATACCTCGAGATCCTACTGTGGCTCTATTAGGAGTGATGCCTAAAGGATTGAATGGGAGGTCCGAGAAATATCTTTGAGATATATTACTTACAGCAGCACTGAAGTGCATAACTATTAGATGGCTGAACAAACCCCCCTTTCATATAACACATGGATCCAGAGGGTTTGGGACCTCTATCAGATGGAGCACATTACATATTTATTAAGGCTCCAAAAGTCCATCTTTACTAAGCGGTGGACTCCTGTCGTGTCTTTATTAGTACAATAAGACTGGTTAGCCTCCCTCCTCTACCACCTTTTTGTACGTAATCCACACAGCGCCTCACAATGTTTTAGTCTAAGTCTTGGGCTGTTGGGCTCTAGATCATGCTATGGAGCAGGCAATTTTGAGCTGGGCCTGATTGCTTATTTATATGTGTGCTTGTGTACATATCAATGTCTGAATATGTATATTTGACTTAATATATTTAATGCATTTAATGTATTTAATTTGCAGTGGATATTTGTTTTTGTTCGTTTGTCTTATTTGCTTGTAATCTTAATTTGGATATATTGCATACATTTGTCGTCTACAGCTGGATAGAGGAAAGTGTAAATACTGAAATGTTGTCGCTGAAAACCAAATAAAAAATGAGCAAAAAAAAAAAAAAAAAGAGAGAGATTTGTCCAAGAAGGCAGCATGACAACAGCATGAAATAATATCTGGGAGTTAGAGGGAATGGTGACGTCTTCTTGGTGTCTCAGCTGCTACAGGTTAAACGCTGTCTCACATGTTGTCACATATGCTTGTGTTTACATTTATTAGTCTGGGTAATGTTAAAAGATGTGTGGTGAGAGTCTGCAGGCAGCAGGAACAATAAAAGAAGATTCAACAGAGTGACAATGTGATTTTCTGTTTCTACAGTTAGTGACAGATTTGGAGGAAGAACTGCTGTTTGTGTCCTCAGTTAGAAAACTGTTTTTCTAAAGATGGTAATATATTATGAAGAGTGTCCTCAGTGAAGTGTATCAGTCTCTGCAGTAGCTTCCAGCTGCAGCAGTCAGTTCAGTTTCTGTTCAGTCTGACTGAGGGAGGTTTTTGTACGACGCTTTTTCACTGTGTGAACACACGCTGACTGTTGATGCTATGATAACTCTGACAGTAGTAAACTGCTGCATCTTCAGCCTGAAGTCCACTGATGGTCAAAGTGAAGTCAACTCCATTCCCTGCTCCACTTCCACTGAATCTGGAGGAGATTCCAGATAATCTTTCTGATGTTCTCCAGATCAGAAGTTTAGGAGCTTCTCCAGTTTTCTGTTGGTACCAGGACAGGTAGTATTGTGCACCAGAATACTGAGCAACTGTTGGACTGACTTTACAGTCAATAGAAACAGTTTGACCCAGCTGCACTGATTTGGCTCCTGGCTGAGTCACGACAACATTTTGTCCAACAGACCCTGAGGAGAGAGAAGAAACACTGGACATGAGATGGTGAGGTGAAACTCAGCTACACTCCAAATGATTTTCACATGACAGAAAAATGATTTTCCTCACCCTGAGTGAAGCAGAGGAGAGTCCAGATGAGGACGGAGATCAAAGTCATGTTTTTGATGAGGAGGATTTCTGTGGCTTCTGTTGTCATGAAGGACAGCTGTCAGTCATCCAGTGTTCAACTCTCAGGACTATAAACTCTCCCAGAGCACTGGAGCATGGTGCTGCTGATGCAAAGTGGCTCTCTATGGAAATGCTCTGACTGACTCCAACAGGGACTTGGATTACTCTGATCATGCTGTTTCTCAATGGATCAATCCATTGATCAGAGTATTGATTAACAGTCAGTGATCATCTGAATGTGGATTTGGTTTGATGACTGTGGATACATTTTCTTTAAGAACGTCTTCTGTCTTGTTTCATTTAATGCCAGAACAACTTCACTTTGACTTTTAGACAGATGTAAAACTATATCTGTCAAAATGGGACTAATTCTGAACAATTGTGGCACTGTTTGATCAATATAATATGAAATAGTTCATTCTTTTAAAAACAGGAAGTGTTGATGTTGAGTTTGTTGTGTTCAAAGTCAGAGAGCCGTGTCTCTCTACAGTGAGAGGTTTTTGTACGGCGACTCAATCACTTTGTATCACTGTGGTTGACTTTTGGTGGAGGAACCAGACTGGATGTTGGAAGTAAGTTCAATGTTTGATGGATTTTATTCATTTGTGAGCAACATTTTCTTTAACACACGTACATTTTTCTCTACAAATTGAAATATGTCATTTTACATCTCAATTTTTTTCTCAGTAGTTTTGCGTTAAAAAAAGCAACGTGCAGTTTTGTATTTGAAATTAAATCATGCATGTAATTACTATAATTACTCGGTGCAGAGGAGAAGTCGTGTATTTAGATTTTTAGATGAAAGTTGAAACTTGTAGTTGAAGTTTTGTCAGACAAAGTCAGAGAGCCGTGTCTCTCTACAGTGAGAGGTTTTTGTACGGCGACTCAATCGCTTTGTATCACTGTGGTACACGTTCGGTGGAGGAACCAGACTGGATGTTGGAAGTAAGTTTCTGCTCAAATATTAAATATCGTATCATCAGTTAAGGTTTTAATTTCTGTGTCTGAACATTTGCAGTAACTTTAAATCTCCATCAGACTGATGGAAATCACTTTAAAGACTCAGTTTGATTCTTGGTTTCTCCTGTTTAACCTCGGTGTTGAACTCAAAAGCAGCTTCGCTGAACTTTTCATGACATGTTCCAGTTAATTTGTGAAATGTGAACAGCTTGAACTGTAGCAAAGATTAAAGAACAACACTCGTACTTTACAAATGTTGAATTCAGCCTTTAATTCTCTGTTTTAAACTGTTTGGAAGTTGAGTTCAAAGTGTTTTAAACAGTGAGAATGAAGATGAAAATGTTGAAAATGCCACCAAATCTCTGACAGAATGTCTCCGATGGTCTTTTGACCTCAGTCTGAAATCATTTTGACAGTTTTCTGAGGCTGTTTGCTTTCAAATCTGTCGTATGAACATTGTAAATATGGCGGTCAGTTATTTTTGGCTGATAATGTCCTTTAACAGTGGATCTGATTGACTTTTGTCCTTTTGAGAGTTTTGACAGGAAATATTTTTGTAGAAATGTAGCAGGACTTTGAACAAAATCATAAATGACTGAAAATATATTTAAAGTGTATTTTATTCTTTTCTTCAAATAGCATCAAATCAAACACAAAGAGTTTTTGTTCTTTAAAATATGATTCATTTATTTCCAGTGTAGTTTGATATCTTTCAGGTCATATGAGGACTCTTTCTGTGCTGATATACATGAGAGGTTTCTTAAAGGGAAGTGAAACAATGTGTGAGTGAGTGACTGGTGGAGCAGAAAAACCATCTGACAGAAACTCCTTAAAGGACTAAATCAACTCTCACACAGTAAAGGTGTCCAAGTGTCTGCTGTTTGATTGACAGCTGTGTGCTCCCTGTCCTCTAATCTGATTGCTGTCTCCTAGGTGATACCGCCCCCACCCTGACGGTGCTGCCCCCTCCAGTAAGGAGCTGCAGCAGGGGAAGGCCACGCTCATGTGCCTGGCCAACAAGGGCTTCCCCTCAGACTGGAGACTGGCCTGGAAGGTGGACGGCAGCAGCAGCAGCAGCAGCAGCATCAGCTGGGAGGAGAGCAGCAGCCCCGGGGTGCTGGGGAAGGACGGCCTCTACAGCTGGAGCAGCACCCTGAGGCTCCCTGCAGACCAGTGGAGGAAGGTGGGCTCTGTGACCTGTGAGGCCACCCAGGGCTCCCAGACTCCGCTCTCAGAGACACTGAGGAGAGACCAGTGTTCCCAGTCCTGACCTGACTCACTGGGACTCTGATACTGGTTTTCCTCTGCTCCTGCTCTCACTCTGCACTCTCTAACTATCTCTCTCTTTCATCTGACGTGTTTCAATAAGAAGATTTACCAGCTTGTTGCAGTGTTTCAATATTATTTCAGTGTTTCCACATAATAAAGACGTGTTCATCAAATCAGTTGTTTTCATCTTTATTATCATCAAAGTGTCTAAATAAATGTTCTCTTAATGGTGTCAGTGACTGTATTAAATCCAGAGAAAAACTGAGCTGACAAAAATGTTTCAACTTCTCCACGATGATTTTACAAAGAATGTTTAAGATCACGTCATGTATAGCCATATATACTGTATATCAAAAGAGTTTATACACTCAGACTAAACTCCTCAGTATTGTTTGATCAGTACAAACCAGTGATGGTCGTAGTATAAGTCCAGAATTTGTCGTCACAATCAATATGAACGACTTCACGGCTGTAAAACTGTCTTAGGAATAGTCTTAATAAACCTTTGGAACAAACCCATGGTAGGAACATTTCAACAATAAATCATCCAATCATCTGTGATTACTAAAGTGTCTTCATGTTAAGGACTGTAATATTGTGATTTAGTTGTATCTAAAGAACATGAATTATTCTTTGATTCAAACTTCAAAAGTCTGAGAAATATTTTCTAAATCTGACATAAAAAGCACAACATCATCAGCATAAAGAGAAATAACAGTGTGATCTGCAGCTCTACCCCTTGAACTATTTACATACTGCTTCTGCTGAAGAAGCACAAAGACAAATCAAAGATTTGACAAAAGGACACAATTAAAATGTTTGTGATTTACATACTTCATGAATCCTTTTTGGGTTTAATTAAAATATATGTTTGTTTGCTGGAACACAAAACACAGAAAACGACTAAAATATGTTTTAAACATTTGTAGAGATTTGTAATTTATTTCAACAATGAGTCATTTCTATGAAAAATGCAAAGATATAAAATAAATGTATAATATTTACAGTTTTAGTGTTGATGTGTTATCATACTCTGTGGATTTCACTTATCAAAGAATTGAAATCAGACTTTAACAGAGGTTACCTTTGATGTGCAGCAGACTGTTTCAGACCCTGTTTTAATGAAAGTATTCAAAGTAGAACTTTTTAAATACACTATATTTAGTGTTCAAATCTTCAACGTCAATTATTATTAATGTTTTAGTGGAACCTGTTGTTTTAGTTTCAGTGCAGCTGTTGAGTCAGATCAGTTCCTCTCCAGCTGAGGGAGGTTTTTGTACGACGTTGTATCACTGTGTGAACGGGAAGCTGTAACCCTGCTGACAGTAGTAAACTCCTGAATCTTCAGCCTGAACTCCTCTGATGGTCAGAGTGAAGTCAGTCCCAGATCCACTTCCACTAAAACGATCTGAAACTCCAGACTGAAGGTTTGTAGCATAATAAATCAGGAGTTTAGGAGCTTCTCCAGTTTTCTGAAGGTACCAGTGGAGGTTGGTACTAACACTTGTACTGGTCTTACATCTGATGGAGACAGTCTGTCCTGGAACAACAGACTGAGATTCAGGAGACTGAGTCAGGATGATTTGTCCTGATGAACCTGGAAAACATGAAAAAGAGGAGAAGGGTTATTGAGACAAATCCAGCTTGGAGAAAGATGATCAACATCCAAACAGAAGAGTCTCATTTCTTTAACATGGAGAATAGATGGAAGAAGGTAAATGCTGCTTGTTTCACTGTTTCTCCATCATAGCAGAACATCATTGTGGTGAACCTGGTTGCATCCTGAAGCAAAGTTTTCAGAAGAGATTCTCACCGTGAACAAGGAGCCCCAGGGTGGCCAGCAGTCCAATCAGTGACATCATCATTGTGTTGACGGCGTGTCAGTGGCTCTGAAAGGCCTGGACAGCCACTGATCAACACTGGCCTCTTAACGGCTGGGAGCAGAGAGGCAGGACACATATGCAAACACACAGAGTCAGTGAACTGTATCTGTCCTCAACATATCATGGTGTTTCCTCCTCACTGCTGACACAGCTCACTGTTTCAATCATCCTCATGGACATCAACACAAACTCTGGATGCTCTATAGAAACTTTAAATTACTGTTATTATTATTATTATTCAAATTATATTTTATCCACATTTCATTTGTGGTTTAGGAAAAATCATGTCACCATTACGGCAACTTTGAAGGTGGTAAATGATATTTGGACTTGATCAAAACAACATTGTGCATCTTCTTTTTATTGATTTAATATAAGGCCTTTGACACAGCTGACCATATTATCCTTAAACAGAGGTTTTCTGATATCGGGCTGTCAGAACAAACAGTTGATGATTCTTCAGAAACCTTAAGGATCGGTCTCAGTGTGTCAAACTTGATGGTCATTGCTCTGAAGTTTTGTCTGTTTGCAAGAATGTCCCACAGCGCTCTGTGTTTGGCCCACTTCTTTGCAATATTTTTCATAAATGATATAATGCTGACAAATGCTGATATTCATCTGTATGCTGATGACACTGTTATTTACTGCAGTGTGTCAACCCTTGCTAAAGCTGATGATCACTTGCAAAATTCTCTTAATGTCACCTTGTCTTATCTGAAACTTCATGGTGTCTATAGAAATTATAAATTAAACTTTTTAAATTAAAACAAGTTCCTTTTCTTTTTACGTCACTATACAAAAGTCTAACAATAAAATCTGTTTAAAAGAGAGATTTGTCCAAGAAGGCAGCATGACAACAGCATGAAATAATATCTGGGAGTTAGAGTCTCTCACTTTCTTTGTAGGACATTATTATGAGGACAAATTATTGATTCTTTTTTTGACCATGGCTACTTGTTAATTGAGAGTCCATCATGCTGCTGGTCCTGGTGTTATCTCTGTATGAGGGTCTATTCAGGTCAGGTCTGGCTGTGCTCGGGTCCTTTTCAGATCATGTCAGGTTCAGGTAGGTTTACCACAGGTCTGATGCAGATTGGTTCCAATATTCTGGACCTGTGAAAAGGGGTTAGGTTAGCATCAGTGTTGATTGATGGTCAGTGAAGTGTATCAGTCTCTGCAGTAGCTTCCAGCTGCAGCAGTCAGTTCAGTTTCTGTTCAGTCTGACTGAGGGAGGTTTTTGTACGACGCTTTTTCACTGTGTGAACACATACTGACTGTTGATTTCATGTCGACTCGTACAGTAGTAAACTGCTGCATCTTCAGCCTGAAGTCCACTGATGGTCAGAGTGAAGTCAGACTTTGATCCACTGCCTGAAAATCGAGCTGGAATCCCTGATGCTTGCTCATTGACCCTGTAAATTAGTAGTTTTGGGATTTCTCCATCATTCTGTTGGTACCAGGCTAAAAGATCTTTGCCACTGCTTGATCCTGTAGCCACCTGTGGACTGGTCCTACAGTTGATGGTGACGGAGCCTCCCACAGCAGAGCTCACTGCTCCAGGCTGAGTCACTGTGACCTGGCCTCTGGACTCTGAGGATACAGAGACAAAAACATAAAGCAGCGTCATGGTTTTGTGGGCTTCATTTCAGAGGGACGGATGTTCATAGAGGAGAGGAGTTTGATTCTCTGGACTTTACCTGTGAAGCAGCAGCAGAGGAGAGTCCAGATGAGGACGGAGATCAAAGTCATGTTTTTGATGAGGAGGATTTCTGTGGCTTCTGTTGTCATGAAGGACAGCTGTCAGTCATCCAGTGTTCAACTCTCAGGACTATAAACTCTCCCAGAGCACTGGAGCATGGTGCTGCTGATGCAAAGTAGCTCTCTATGGAAATGCTCTGACTGAATATTGATTAAAAATGTGTCCTCGCTCATATTTTGTCTTCATATCCATCAATGAAGGTTTTCCTACAAATGTCTGTGATTTATTTCAAATTCAAATTTAAGGCTGTGGTTTTCATTTTAACCACAAATTTAACAACAAATAGGAAACATAATGATTCATTGAGCAAATTTGTGGGACTCTTATGTAGTGAGTCTCTGTGTTAACCAGTTGTGTTTAACAAACAGAGACTGATTTTGAAGAGTGTTTAGATTTTAAAGTCAAGGAGCCTACCTTTAAAACACCTCTCTTATTACAAATACTCTTCCTCAGATTTACAAATAAAGAGTAATAATCATCACATTTGAAATCTCTTCTGCCATTACTGCTTAATGCCCCAAGAAACTTTGGACAAGTCAGTGTTGTACTGAGCTCAGCCCAGTCTGGGTTTAAAGCAGCTAAAGTAGACTTAAATAATAAAATATATACAATGTGTTGACCATAGGAAACATTGTTCTGTTATATGTGATTAGTGTAAAAAACTATATGACTTAAAAACTGTCTGATAGATCTCAGCATGTTACTACTGATGATTAAAAACCCCAAAATTCGCCTTTTTGCAGATGATACAACTTTGTACTCTGAAACTGCCTCACTGACTAAAGCTGTAAAGGATTTCCAGTCATATTCAGGATAGTTTAGGTGACGCTGATTTGAACTTATAATAAACTAAGATGGAGTTATTTTCCAGCACATGCTGCCTGATAGGAACAAAAATACTTCCAATGTTGATGGGAAATATTTTGGATCAAACGGTTTAAATTTTCAAAAATAAAGAAACTTGTGTGAGCTGCCTTCCTCCCAGTGATTTATCATGGTGACGTCTTATTGGTGTCTCAGCTGCTACAGGTTAAATGCTGTCTCACATGTTGTCACATATGCTTGTGTTTACATTTATTAGTCTGGGTAATGTTAAAAGATGTGTGGTGAGAGTCTGCAGGCAGCAGGAACAATAAAAGAAGATTCAACAGAGTGACAATGTGATTTTCTGTTTCTACAGTTAGTGACAGATTTGGAGGAAGAACTGCTGTTTGTGTCCTCAGTTAGAAAACTGTTTTTCTAAAGATGGTAATATATTATGAAGAGTGTCCTCAGTGAAGTGTATCAGTCTCTGCAGTAGCTTCCAGCTGCAGCAGTCAGTTCAGTTTCTGTTCAGTCTGACTGAGGGAGGTTTTTGTACGACGTTGTATCACTGTGTGAACGAGCTGTAACCCTGCTGACAGTAGTAAACTCCTGAATCTTCAGCCTGAACTCCTCTGATGGTCAGAGTGAAGTCAGTCCCAGATCCACTTCCACTAAAACGATCTGAAACTCCGGACTGAAGGTTTGTAGCTGAATAAATCAGGAGTTTAGGAGCTTCTCCAGTTTTCTGAAGGTACCAGCTGAGCTCATTACTAACATATGAACTGGCCTTACATCTGATGGAGACAGTCTGTCCTGGAACAACAGACTGAGATTCAGGAGACTGAGTCACGATGATTTGTCCTGATGAACCTGGAAAACATGAAAAAGAGGAGAAGGGTTATTGAGACAAATCCAGCTTGGAGAAAGACGATCAACATCCAAACAGAAGAGTCTAATTTCTTTAACATGGACAATAGATGGAAGAAGGTAAATGCTGCTTGTTTCACTGTTTCTCCATCATAGCAGAACATCATTGTGGTGAACCTGTTTGCATCCTGAAGCAAAGTTTTCAGAAGAGAGTCTCACCGTGAACAAGGAGCCCCAGGGTGGCCAGCAGTCCAATCAGTGACATCATCATTGTGTTGACGGCGTGTCAGTGGCTCTGAAAGGCCTGGACAGCCACTGATCAACACTGGCCTCTTAACGGCTGGGAGCAGAGAGGCAGGACACATATGCAAACACACAGAGTCAGTGAACTGTAGCTGTCCTCAACATATCATGGTGTTTCCTCCTCACTGCTGACACAGCTCACTGTTTCAATCATCCTCATGGAGATCAACACAAACTAACAAACTGAGAATTGATTTTATTGGAAACAGGTGGCTGTGCTTGGTCATCATTTTCAGTACTCTTTATCTTTAGTACTGAAACCTGTCTGTTGCCACGGTTCAGCAGTGATGCCTGTCTGTTGCCATGGTTACTGAGCTCAGAGAGGGAAGTAAAACACTGAAGACCAGTTTGATCCAATCTGAGGGAGACCAACAGAACCAGCAGCCTCCTCTGCTGCAACCAACAGGGTGGAGTTGATTTTCTGTTGTACTCAGGCTGTACATCAAAATCTCTTTTAATGTTGTGTACTCCACGTCATTCTAGTGTTTGTGTACTGTTGAGACTTTGGTCTAGAACAATGCCAAAATAAAAAGCTTTATATTAACATTAATGTAAGGTCTAATGACTCTGCGTTACATTGACCCTAACCTTTTAACAACCTTTTAATAACCTTTTATTAACGCTTTTTAAATATTCTGCAGCCTGTGAACTTTCCTACACAAACTCTTCTCTTCATGTTAAAACATATTTTATCTTGTACATGATTTTTATCTCATATTTTTCAAACTTAATGTTCCCTGTCTGTTAAAGAGATTCTGATCAGATCAGCAGACGTCACCTTGGAAGCTGAAAACAGAGACGACCTGTTAGACTGTGCTGCCGCTCAGTGGTTCAACAAGAGAAGATTTATCACAGTCCTCACATGTACTTCACTCAAGTAATCTTGTGTACACTGAGGAGTAACCTTGTGTACAGTGAGGAGTAACCTTGTGTACACTGAGGAGTAACCTTGTGTACAGTGAGGAGTAACCTTGTGTACACTGAGGAGTAACCTTGTGTACACTGAGGAGTAACCTTGTGTACAGTGAGGAGTAACCTTGTGTACAGTGAGGAGTAACGTTGTGTACATTGAGGAGTAACCTTGTGTACAGTGAGGAGTAACCTTGTGTACAGTGAGGAGTAACCTTGTGTACATTGAGGAGTAACCTTGTGTACATTGAGGAGTAACCTTGTGTACAGTCAGAAGTAACGTTGTGTACATTGAGGAGTAACCTTGTGTACAGTGAGGAGTAACCTTGTGTACATTGAGGAGTAACCTTGTGTACATTGAGGAGTAACGTTGTGTACATTGAGGAGTAACCTTGTGTACATTGAGGAGTAACCTTGTGTACATTGAGGAGTAACGTTGTGTACATTGAGGAGTAATCTTGTGTACATTGAGGAGTAACCTTGTGTACAGTCAGAAGTAACGTTGTGTACAGTGAGGAGTAACCTTGTGTACAGTGAGGAGTAACGTTGTGTACATTGAGGAGTAACCTTGTGTACATTGAGGAGTAACCTTGTGTACATTGAGGAGTAACGTTGTGTACATTGAGGAGTAACCTTGTGTACATTGAGGAGTAACCTTGTGTACATTGAGGAGTAACCTTGTGTACAGTGAGGAGTAACGTTGTGTACATTGAGGAGTAACCTTGTGTACAGTGAGGAGTAACCTTGTGTACAGTGAGGAGTAACCTTGTGTACATTGAGGAGTAACCTTGTGTACATTGAGGAGTAACGTTGTGACATTGAGGAGTAACCTGTGTACATTGAGGAGTAACCTTGTGTACATTGAGGAGTAACGTTGTGTACATTGAGGAGTAATCTTGTGTACATTGAGGAGTAACCTTGTGTACAGTCAGAAGTAACGTTGTGTACAGTGAGGAGTAACCTTGTGTACAGTGAGGAGTAACGTTGTGTACATTGAGGAGTAACCTTGTGACATTGAGGAGTAACCTGTGTACATTGAGGAGTAACGTTGTGTACATTGAGGAGTAACCTTGTGTACATTGAGGAGTAACCTTGTGTACATTGAGGAGTAACCTTGTGTACAGTGAGGAGTAATGTTGTGTACATTGAGGAGTAACCTTGTGTACATTGAGGAGTAACCTTGTGTACATTGAGGAGTAACCTTGTGTACATTGAGGAGTAACGTTGTGTACATTGAGGAGTAACCTTGTGTACATTGAGGAGTAACCTTGTGTACATTGAGGAGTAATGTTGTGTACAGTGAGGAGTAATGTTGTGTACATTGAGGAGTAACCTTGTGTACATTGAGGAGTAATCTTGTGTACATTGAGGAGTAACCTTGTGTACAGTGAGGAGTAATGTTGTGTACATTGAGGAGTAACCTTGGTACATTGAGGAGTAACCTGTGTACATTGAGGAGTAATGTTGTGTACAGTGAGGAGTAATGTGGTACATTGAGGAGTAACCTTGTGTACATTGAGGAGTAATCTTGTGTACATTGAGGAGTAACCTTGTGTACAGTGAGGAGTAATGTTGTGTACATTGAGGAGTAACCTTGTGTACATTGAGGAGTAACGTTGTGTACATTGAGGAGTAACCTTGTGTACATTGAGGAGTAATCTTGTGTACATTGAGGAGTAACCTTGTGTACAGTGAGGAGTAATCTTGTGTACAGTGAGGAGTAACCTTGTGTACAGTGAGTCACTGTTCAGATTAACATTTGACACAAAATAAACACTGAATCCATGATCACTGTAAATCGGCACACGGCTCCTTTAAGTATTATTTATTTACTTGTAATTGATCCATTTATTAAATATTCATTTGTACAGTAACTGTAACTGTTATTTGGATCAGAACCGTGCTGGAAAGTAACTAAGTGCACTTACTTTGAGTAACTAAGTACAATTTAAAAGCATTTGTCTGAAAGTATACTTACTTAAAAGTCAAACACAATCAGCTCATATTAAAATTAAGCTACGACTATATAAAGTGTTTAAACTGAGCTAATGAAACGTGTTGGACGAGAGGAAGTGATCAGCTCAGCGTTAACACAACAAGAAAATAAAGAAGTAAACTACAATACTGTATAGTTATATATATATATATATATATATATACCTATATATCTAAAAATATATATATAAATAAATAAATAAATGTTCTATACACTGTACAAAGTATGGCTGTGTAAACAGATCATGCTACATAAATAGGATATATTACTTCTATAAAGATTTTATTTTTTACTTGTATGTATTTTTGTATTTGTAATAATGTGAGCACAGGCTTCATTTAAATGCAGATTTATGTCAAAGGTTAACTTAAACTTGAGTTTACTGTTTACATACTGCTACTGGATGTAGTAGTAGTACTGTGAATACTTACTTTAAATGCACAGATATTACTGGTAACATAGTATTATGATTATTATTTTACTACATGAGGGAGTATTTCTTCCTTCGTGATACTCACGGAACCTTTGCACCGCAGACACTGTTTCCCTCCGGACGTCTTCTCGTGTCGGACCTCAGCCTCTGTTTACATTCTCTGTCCGTTAACGGAACCCGGCCACATTTTGTCGGTGTTTTCTCCGGTACACGGTTCGTCTGTCCGGTTCTTCCACGTCAGCTCGAGCAGACATGTCCGCGGAGCTGCAGGTGTTCCTCCCGTCCTCCTCTCCGCTCCCTCCCGGGGCGGTGGAGCCTCTCGGCGGCGTGGAGCCGCAGAGCAGCCCGCAGGCGGAGACGGAGACTCTGAGGATGTTCGTCACCGAGCGGCTGACCGCGGCGGTGGACGACATCCTCGGTGTGTTCGTGCAAACTGTGGCCCGGTACCGGGAGCAGATAGACCGACAGCGGCGACAGCTGGACAGCCTGAGGTCCGAGGAGGGCAGGTGGAGCCGGGCAGCAGGTCGGTGTGTCCCCGGAGCGTTACAGGTGTTATATTAACGTTATATTAACGTTACATGAACGTTCCCGACAACAGAGCAGTCAATAAACTGAACTTACCGACACGTGTCAGGTATGTCCAGGTGTGCTGAAGTCCAGGTAACGTCATACAAAGGTGACACGTGAACATCATCAGCTGATCACCTGATTTAAATCAGCTGTGACTGATACACACACACACACACACACACACACACACACACACACACACACACACAGCAGCTGGCCTGTGCTCACCTGCTCATGTTCAGGTGTGTGTTAACTGATAAATCAGCTGTTGTATGAAAGAAATCTCACACTCAGCGTCACGCTGTTATTTATTAATATCGGCATGTCGAGTGTGATGTTTCTTTATCGACCCTGAATAGATGTAGAAGTTTTTGAGAACTTCATTCTTTTACATTTATCGACATCGACACCAAGCAGCATCCTCCGTGTCGTGAAGTGAAGCACCTAAAAACTGCAGTTCCTCTTCTCGTCCACTTGAGGCTGGCTCCAGAAGCGTGCGATCAGGTGACCGGTGGTTAGGGCTGTGAGGTGGTGTGGGTGGTGTTGCTATTTGGCTCGTTGCGTGATGTCATTTTGGTGACCCTAACCAGAAGGTGGCAGTAGTGCACCTACATTAACCAAGAACAGAGAAGAAGCAGACGCCCATAAGAACGTTGACCCGGAGCTTTTTTTCCTTCTTCCATTGAGCGATTGTAGATTTGAGATGCGTGTAGATTGTAGCGATCAGTCTGTCCTCCGAGGTGTTTCTTCCTGTCTTCCCGTGGGCGTGTTCCGGTCTGGCTGCAGGTTTCTGATTGGCTCGCGGAGTGTGACGTCAGGCTCCGTTTTCCCAAAAGTTGAATCTGGCTCGACCTCTCTCCTGCACGCCGGCACGGTTTTTTTCGCTAACAATGCCACGATGGCGGACCGCCAGTGCCGAAACGGACCACCCCGACTCAGATGAATGGAAAAAAACTCAGTTTTCTCTGGAGCACTGCATCCGGTCTGAATCCAGCATAGGTCCCCATGTTGAAATGTCCAACTTCACAGCAGAAATAAACATGTTTACAGCCTGGTACAAAAAACAGTTTTGGTCTCTATAGCTAATTTCCCCGTTCATGACAACTGTACTGAGGGTGAATCTTTATACAACTCACCTGTTCAGATTATATTAAGGCTTAAAGTTATGCAGGATTAAGAGCGTGGACGCTTTGATTGACAGGTGGGTGTGGTCACAGGTGCTTCACTCAGATGACTAGTAACAGGTAAAGCTATCTCATGTTCTCAGACTTCCTCTCTCTCTCTTCAGACCCTCTGCAGGAGCCCTCCTGGATAAAAAAGTGTCCTGACGAGCAGATCCTGAGCGTCCAGCCGGACAGCGTGGACGGATGGACAGACGTCGGCGCCTCGGCCGCTCAGATCAAAAGCGAAGCTGGTCGTGGCGACTGCGGAGCGTCGGAGCCAAGCGGTGACTTTGAACCGGCCGGCGGGTCAGAAGCAGCGAGCGACGGCCGACTCCTCGCTGAGGGCTCGGAGACTGAAGACAGCGGAGACTACTGGAGGGAGGATGCCGGACTCTGGAGACCGGAGGAGACGGAGGAAGCGGAGGGACCGAGCTCGAACGTGAGGAGCTCCACCGATCTGTCGCAGCAGCCTCCACCGACTGCGTTCAGCTGTAAAGTTTGTGGCGAGTCCTTCCAGAGGGTCGGTTACCTCATCACTCACTCCTCGGCACATCTGAGGGACTGCGGCCTGTGCGGGAAACATCTGGAGCTCACGGAGAGCCTGAAGCTTCACCTGCGCGTCCACAGAGAAACGGCGTTCCGCTGCAACGTCTGCGGTCAGAGCTTCACCCTGCGCGGGAACCTGAGGACGCACATGAGGATCCACTCGGGCGAGCGGCCGTACCGCTGCACCGTCTGCGGCAAGAGCTTCGGCAGGAGGGCGACGCTGGTGCGGCACGTCCGCAGCCACACGGGCGAGAAGCCGTTCAGCTGCTCGTACTGCGGGCGCAGCTTCGTGGAGAAGGGCAACCTGACGGTGCACCTGCGGACGCACACCGGCGAGAAGCCGTACTGGTGCTCCATCTGCGACCGGCGCTTCAGTCAGCTGTCCTGCTTCTACAAACACCCGTGTCAGAGGCGAGGCCTGACCACTGACTGCCAGAATACGTGACAGGGGATCCTGGAGAATTTCAAAATAAACTTCCTTCAGGGGCCGTGAAGGCTGATCGCTCTTATTCTGACGTTTTCATGACGTCAGAGCTGCTCAGGGTCATCACAGGGAAACACTTCCTCCATAAAATATGATCCAGCATTTTACACAACAGTTAGTTTTGACTGAGGTGTTTGAGAGTTGTTCCATGAGTGCTGATATAGAGCACAACAGCACCGAGACTTTTAAGTACATTGATCATTTTACAGCTGTTCCAAATCTGTTTAATTAACGGTTGTTACCTATCTTAAATTGTAAAACTGTAAATGGTCGTCAGACAAAGGGAAGGAAAGAAGTCTGGATACTTAGCTCAGACGTCCAGGTGTGCTCATACGACATCAGGCAACAACACAGGCTTTGAACTGCTTTCACACTCAGCTAAGTCTCAAAACTAAAAGTTGACGTTGGGTCGCAGTAACATGTTGACTTATAGAACAGAGCTAACAAGCTGGTGCTCAGGAAGTGTTTATGTATTGCTTGGCAACAGTGCAGTCCAGCTGTGAAACTATTAATTAAAATGATGAAATAAACAAACAAATCTGCTACTTATTACTGTTCACTCATAAATGGAGCTTGTGGAGTAAAAGAAATATCACACTGAGGTCGTTCAGTTATTCTGAATATCAAATGAATTTCTCCTCTCCCATTCACCTGATTACAAGTCAGTGTGGCATCAACATGATACTAAACTAATGACTAAATCCTTTATTTATTATTTTTTTGTATTTAAAGTAATATTTGAACAAACATGATGAATAAAAACAAACCGTGATCAGTTTATTTACTGTGGGGTTTTTTTGTTCTATAAGATGCTACTCTGATTATTGTTTAGAAGATAATATCTGGACATCTGTTTATGATCAGTGGTGATATTTTACTGTTGGACCTGAACGTGGATATTATATTAAAATATTATTTGTTCCAGGGAGGAAAGAACAGAGTTTTTATCTCTTCTTCCAGGGTGTAAATGATGAATTCCCTCACATTGTGCTGAACGGGAAGTTCAGTTTTTAGGACAAAGATGAGTGGACAAGCTTTGGTGCAAACTGAAGAACAGTGAGAAATGATTTATGAATAATCATCTTCCACATAATTCGTCGTATAACCTGTACCAGGCACGTACAGGTAGGATCACTTTCTCCCGGTGGTGGGCGTGTCCGACCGGAGAGACGCCACTCCGTGAAATAGTTTCACTTTCAGAATCAACCTCAGTCCCTAAAATCCACCCGGTGCCCCGTGACGTGTGAGACTTTTCTGAGATGATTGGTCAGAACTTCGCCCTCGTGTAGCTTGTCGTGACCGAGTGTCCGGAGAGTTTTGTCAAACCGCGACCATGCAGCTGATTTTGCTTCTGCTTTTTCTGCTTTCATGTCATGTTGCATCATCAGGTAAGATCACATTTATCTCTATTTACATCTGATTGTGTTGTATTGTTTTTCATATTCAGCTGATCTGGGAGCTGACAGCGGCTTTATCAGTCCAAGGGAATGCAGCCTGTTCATGTAACTTCATTAAAGTATAACCATGAACACAACATTTTACTTCAACAGAAATGCATTATAGGACATGTTGGATCAAACGCTCTTTGCCATCACCTGGAAGTCTTTTTGTTTTTCAGAATAAATGCAGTTCACACACAGAATAACACAAACAACAACACAACATACTGTAACTGTGCAGAGAAACAGTGATGTTCAATCGAGTGGGTCTCCAATAAAATGTGTGTTTTGACAAATTGTAGTGTTAAATTCATGTTTGATGTTCTAAGAACATCTTTCTCTTTGGGACTTTTCCAGTTTCTATTTGAATAAAAGTGAAAGTATCATTCTACCACCTGACACTGGACACCAGCAGCTGTAATCCTGATTTAATGATTTAACGAGTTGATGTTCTGAACTTGAGCTTGAGCTATGGAGGCAGCACAAACAGGCATACACTTGCCATCACATCAGTTTTGAGATCGTCTGCAGACTCAGACTTAAACACTATAATGAAGATTCTCCTGATGCTGCCCGTTAGCATCATTTGGAATATGATGACCGACAAATGAATGTGTGGACACTCATGGAACATCCATCACAATACTGGAATTGACGCGGAGGCTGCCCTGCAAGAGTTTGATGCACTGAGAGACTAAAGGGAACTTAAAATAGACTTATCTTAAAAAATGTAAATGGAGTGCGAGATGGACGGGTGCACTGCTGTGATGTCAGTAGTAGTGCAGACATTGCATGGGTCTGTAGGGGGGGAAGAGGGAGCTGAGCTCTCTGCTTTCCAGCCCTCACTTACTGTATGGTCATGAGCTATGGGCAGTGTCTGAAAGAATGAGATCGTGGATACAAGCGACTGAAATGAGTTTCCTCTGTCGGGTGGTCAGACTCAGCCTTAGGGATAGGCTGAGGAGCTCAGAGTAGAAACCAGCTGAAGACATAATAAATAATATAAATGGTTATTATGTGTGAATAAGTAAGTAAACCACGATCTGAATGGAGCTAAATAAGTAATAACAGCATCATGAGGAGTAAAAAGTTTCAGTCTTAGTGTCTTCATTCACGATCCTTGTGGTCTGAGGGTAGAAGCTCTTCCTGAGCCTCTCAGTTCTGGTCTGGTGAATCTAGAATCTTCTTCCTGATCACAGCTGGAGAAAGGGCCATTATCCAGCTCATCAGGACCCTTAAAGATTCCCCTAGCTTTATTTTTGTTGGCTCTGGTATAGATATCTTTCAGGCAGGTAGAGCGCCACCTGTCGTCTTTGCAGGGCCTTGTGGTCTTGTTCGGTGATGTTCCCTGTCAGGATGCTCTCAAAAGACATAACAGGACAACATGGGGAAAACCAAACAGTAAATACAGTACGATTAGTAAAAGTATGCCCAGAAACAACAGCACAAATTAGCATTGTTTGTCTGGTGTTGTGTTTCTTTGGTGTGTGTGTGTGTGTGTGTGTGTGTGTGTGTGTGACGATGAGATACTGGAAAAGCAGAAAAGGGAAAAGGTGGCTCCAAGCCAGGTGGTTAAAAAATAATTAAATTAAAAGAAAAGGAGAGAAAAAAAAAACTACTAAAAACACCCACTGACAAATGAACATGATCATTTTGAAGCCTGAAATCTTCATGTTATTGCTTCTCTGCTTTCTCTACAGTGATACACTCCCTGAAACATGTCTACACTGCATCCTCTGAGGTCCCAAATTTCCCAGACTTTGTGGCTGTTGTGTTTGTGGATGGAATTCAAACAGATCATTACGACAGCATCACCAAGAGGACAGTCGCTACACAGGCCTGGATGGACCAAGTCATAGCTGACGATCCTGAGTACTGGAAGAGACAAACTTTGTACTGGGAAGGTCAAGAGCAGACAGGAAGAGTCAACATCGAGATTTTAAAGAGCCGCTTTAACCGTTCTGAAGGTGTGTTTACTCAATGTGTCACTTCTTACTGCTAAGAGGGTTTTAGCAACCGGCTAAATAGTAGTAGTACAATGTAATATTTCATTTATTTATCATCTTTATATTGTTATCTGTGATTTTGGTGAATTCTATTGTTTCCACTCTGCTTTGGTACGGCTTATTCACTGTTCTTCAAATGTATTTTATCTTTTATCCCCGGTCACTGGTGCAGAACTTTCTAAATGCTAAAAAAAGTTTTGTGCCTTAACCTGTATTGTCTGTGTTTCTGCCTCTCTTGCAGGCATCCATGTAATCCAGGTGTTGAATGGCTGTGAATGGGATGATGAGACTGGAGAGGTTAATGGTTTTGGTCTAATTAGTTATAATGGAGAAGACATCCTAATATTGGACATGAAGGCACAGAGATGGATTGCTACAAAACCACAGATTCTTCGAAGTCAGCATAAGTGGAATAATGATAAAGGATGGTTAGAGTTCATGGAGCATCGTTTGACCAAGGAGTGCCCTGTGAGACTGAAGAACAGTTTGGACTTCGGGAAGAGGATTCTGCAGAGAACAGGTAAGACTATACACTGTATGATGTAAGTATCAAATACATTTACAGCTGCACCTTATTTATGCTTCAACCTGATACACATAGATTAGTTCATCATTTTGAAAGATAAGATTGATCTCTGTCATTCATACGTCTGTTCTCACACTATGTAACTTTGGGCTGGACAGATGGACAGTGAAGTAAACTGCTGCCAACTGTAGCTGCTGTTAGCTAATGTTAGCTCGTTTGTTAGCCGGGCTGCCTGGACTATGAGCTCAGAGCACCGAGGGAGTGTTAGTGTTTGCACCACAGGCGTAAATCTGGGACTGACTTTTAGTGGTTGGTGAGAGCTTGGTGAAATAAAAGGCTGAAAGACAGACGCCGAGCTGGGCTGACTGCTGTTGGACTAGTCAGTAATATTAGCTGGCTGCTATGTCTGCTGTTGTTGACCTTGTTGATGTTTGGCTGTTAGCAAAGTTGTCGACTGGCTAGTTTTTGATCAGAAGTAATGTAATCAGAACAAATACTCGAGTACAGCTGAACATAGTTACCACAGAGGGATTACACTGTGACACTGGAGACAACAAATCAGAACTAATTCTATGCAATGTTGCTTTTAAAGCCTCACTGATTTCCTAAGACAGTTGCTCATAGTTTTTATCAAACAAGCAGGAGATTTTCAGCCTGGATACCTGAAATGAATGGCGTTGGCCGATATTCAGATGTAATTTCAGATTGCATTTTAAAGTTGTCTTTCTTGGTCTGTTCTCCAGAGCCCCCTTTGATGTCTCTCCTCCAGAAGACTCCCTCGTCTCCTGTGAGCTGCCACGCCACAGGTTTCTACCCTAACAGAGCTGCAATGTTTTGGAGAAGAGATGAAGAGGAGCTTCACGAGCATGTGGACCATGGTGAGCTGCTCCACAACCATGATGGGACCTATCAGATGAGCGTGGACCTGAATCTCTCGCTTATCAAACCACACGAGTGGAGGAGGTACAGGTGTGTTTTTCAGCTCTCTGGTGTTGAGGATGACATTTTCATCGTGCTGGACCCAGCGGTGATCCAGACTAACTGGGGTAAGTAGCAGAGGTAAAAAACTTTCGAAGCAGTTTGTACAACGTCCAAAACCACATGTGGTCTCTCATATTATTATTTGCAAAATGTCAAACTATTCCTCTAATTAAACTTTTGAGGTAATTGTATTTTGCTGGAGTATTTCCATTTGTGTCTACTTTATACATCCTGCATAAAGAATTTGATTTCATAGTTCTCTGTTGTTTAATTCAGTGGATAAGCCCAGTGAGACACCCACCATCATTTTGTCTGCAGTGGTTGCAGTGACTCTGATCTTCTCAGTGGCCATTGGAGTCACAGTTTACAAAAAGAAAAAAGGTGAGACTGAAACTTTTAAAATATGTTATCAGGATTTTTGTCTTTTGTGGCTTTTAAGCTGACTGTCTAAACTGTCTAAAACCTGGACGTAGTCTCCGTGACGTCCCCGCAGACTGTCTAAAACCTGGACGTAGTCTCCGTGACGTCCCCGCAGACTGTCTAAAACCTGGACGTAGTCTCTGTGACGTCCCCGCAGACTGTCTAAAACCTGGACGTAGTCTCTGTGACGTCCCCACAGACTGTCTAAAATCTGGACAATGCAAACCAAATATTTCCTAAGTTTAAAAGATATTTTTAGCAATTTGAGTGACCTCGAGAGTGCATGAAATAATTCTCTTTAATTTTCTTTTAATTTCAGCCAAGTTCCCTTCAAATTGTGAGTATTTTCCTTTGACCTACACTCTGTACTAACTGTGCATTGGTAGTTTATGAGAGTCAGATTTACTGTAGCTCTGTATGAAATAAACTTGTTAACAATGACTGACCTTCCAGCTACTGACAACATTGAGCTCTCTGAGAAACTGAAACCAGAAACCTGATTCCCTACAGGCCTCTGTGGACGCGATGTGAGTTATTTCCACTCTCTAATCATGTTTTACACTTCCTTCTATTTGTTTTGGCCATCTGAAACACATTTATGATAGGAAAGGAAATTTAGCTACAGTTGATGAAGTGAATTTTTTTCTTTTTGTCTCTAGATTTGACATGACCCGTCGTCCAGCATGTTGTTAGTTTTTTATGTGAAATTGATGATTAATTGGATAATCTGACAACATTTTTGTCCTTTCTTTGGCTGAAACAAAGATGGCAGCAGCTTAAAGTCTCCATGAAGCCAAAATTGATGCTTAAGTGTATATCTCATACTGACTGTATGTCCAGACTGGACACCACTGGTTCAGAGGTTCTGTTCAGTCCAGCTGTGTTGACCTGAAGGTGGACGCTGATGTTAGCTCATAGTGCTAGCTGCAGTACATAGCTGTCCCTATCTGAGCATTTTTACAGCAAACATGTCAAATAAATTTACGGTAAATATAGATCCGAAGATGGAAACTAGAAATTCAGAGTTTTTCAGTGACCCTAAATCCACCACATTTGTACACACAACATTTGCTGATTTCAGGGAAGCATCAGAGCTCTTGCAAAAACATTTTACCACAGCTTGTTTTATTCAAAAGCAGCACATTTTAGTCACGTATGTCCCAGTCTGAAGCTAAAAAATTGCATATTTCAGAATGTCAGAGGATTCTTTCATACCCTGTGTCCAACCAGGTAGGAAAGGTATATTAACGAACTCAGTATTTTCTTGCATAGCTCCGTTAAGCTCCACAGTTTGTCTGTCTAGGTTTTATGATCGCTAAGGAATCTTGTTTATTCATCTTTGTTTATTCTGGAATAGGTATTAAATTATGTTTACTGACAGCGGATTCATATTTACTTTGTTTTCCTATCAAAGGAGACCAAAAATGTGCATATAGGCATCATGGTAGACGGGCTATTTCTGATTTGTTTGGTGTTGTTGCTGTGTTTCTTTGGGCTGGGCGCAGCTTTAGTTAAAGTTTACAGTACAGAACAGAAACATAATGCTTGTTTTGTTTTTAAGATCCAAAAATCTGTATTATTTTTCCAGTTAATGTTTGTACTCAGCTCATATATTTCTGACTCCAAACTTAATCCAAGCAGAACTTATGTTTTGATACTGAAAAAAATTGACCTCATCTTGCTTAAATTTTACATTAAAAATATATTTTACATTTGACTCTTTTATATAAATAGATAAATAAATATTAAGTAAATGCAGTTCACCTTTACCCGCTCTTCTGTTTACATTTGTAGAAAATCTCACTGAAAGCTAAATATAATAAACCAAGTAAAGCACATGGTGCATTATCTATGTTTGATAAAGTCTAACTTCCTGAAGCGTGCATTGAAACACAATCGAATCCAAAATAAAGTATTGTGAAATGTATTATTTAGCAGTTTTAAGTGTTGAGGCTGAAATAGCCAATTCATAACTTCATCAGGAAAACATCATGTAGCAATTTTATCATTTTATTAAATGACTGTATTTTATTTTTATTTTGAAAAATATGAACAAAAAGAAGCATCTGTCTGTCAATCAGAGTTCCTCAACCTTTACTGGTTCTTATCCACATTTTAGGACCCAAAGTGGTCACAGCATTTATTACAGTAGATCATCTGTGTGCGATCCAAACCAGAGGTTGAGAAACTTTGGTCTCTTTGAATTATGTAACTTTCATATTGACCATAAACAGACAGAGAGTCTTGACAACATTTTATTTGATAATCTGACACTAAATTAAAGTAATAAAATCTAATATGATTATTTATTAAAAAGAGCAGATTCTCAATAAAAGTCCAAAAATCTCTGAGTGTGTTTTTGTGTTTATTTACATATTTTTGTCTTTAATGACGATTTGTGAGTTTAGTCACAGACAGGAAGTGACGTCATAGCGCGTGTCTTTAAAATGTGATTTTATGAATCTGAATATTTAATTAATAATAATCGTCGTTAGACCTCCGGTCCGGCAGGCGGCGCTGCGTCACACAGCTCACCTGACTGACCCTCACTGAGCATGCGTACAGAGACCAACCTGGAAGTGAAGCTAATAAACAACCGAGCAGCAGCTCGACGCTCCGGTTCCCGCTCGTGTCTCTCGTGTCTCTGTAAGATGTCAAAGATCGAGATGCTGAGGCTGCTCATCAACCAGCGGCTCACCGAGGCCGCGGAGGAGATCTTCGGCGTGTTCGGGAGAACCATAGCCGAGTACGAGGACCAGATCACCCGGTCCAAGCTGGAGATAGACCGACAGCGACGGCTGCTGGAGCTCAGCACCAAGCCCAAGATCAGCGTGCACGGCAACAGCTCAGGTGAGTCACCTGAGGAGAGAGGACAGGTCAGGTGAGACACGTGAGGGGGGGACAGGTCAGGTGAAAGGGGGGGGGGGGGGGGGGGGGTCACCTGAGGAGAGAGGACAGGTCAGGTGAACACGTGAGGAGGAGGGAGAGGACAGGTCAGGTGAGACACGTGAGGGGGGGACAGGTCAGGTGAGACACGTGAGGGGGGGACAGGTCAGGTGAGACACGTGAGGTAGGGACAGGTCAGGTGAGACAGAGAGAGAGAACAGCTGAGAGAGACAGACAGACAGCTGTCTTTAGTTTTTTGGTACCGGACCGTCCTGATTCTTCAGAACCTCCAGAGATACCAAACAGTGTTAGGAGTCCAGCTGGGACGCGACCCAAAGTCCAGACCTGTAATGTTCAGATCGATGATGATCACCTGAGGTCACATGTCCACCTGACTGACTGTATCATGTGATCACACTGACTCTGTTCTCTGCTGTGATTGGCAGCTCACTGTGAGCAGCAGGACTGGAGCTCCGGTCTGGACCTGAACGAGCTGAAGCCTCCTCACATCAAAGAGGAGGAGGAGGAGGAGGAGGAGGAGGAGGAGGAGCTGTGGCCGCCTCAGCAGGAGGAGACGACTCAGACGGGGGAGCAGAACGATGTCAAGTTCATGTTGTTCCGGAGCGGCGGAGCGAGAACCGAGCTGGACGACGATCACATGACCTCGCTGTCAAAGTGCAGAGGCCCGGAGGACCAACAGCAGCCGGGCACGTCGGTCCGGTGCTCGGACCTCGACGAGGACGGCGCCAACGCTTCGGACCCGGCTTCAGGTAACGGCCAGCTGGACTGCGGCGACCTGGAGGCTGCGGCGCTGTCCGAGGTGGTGGACTCGTACATCTGCACCATCTGCGGCCGAGCGTTCGCTCAGCGTGGACACTGGGCCAAACACGTCCAGGTCCACCGCAAGGTCGAGAACAAAGCGGACAAGTCGTACACGTGCGACATCTGCGGGAAGAGGCTGACGCGCTTCGACGGATATCAGAAACATTTGAGGATTCACACGGGCGAGAAGCCGTACTGCTGCGACGAGTGCGGACGAAGATTCAGCGACAACTCCAACTACAAACGACACATCCGCACGCACGTCGGACAGAAAACGCCGCAGAGCTGAGGACGCCGGGCGAGGACGCACGCCATGACTGGCAGACGAGGTTTCACGCACATGACGGTCACAAAGAAGCAGCAAAGACACGTCCGCCCTGATGACGATGAAGACGTTTCTGTCCTTCGTCCACCTCACGTACTCAGTGAGATTTATTGTTAACGTCCACGTGAATCGTCTTTTTAATTCAGCCACACTCACATAACTGTTGGTGACACAAACAGACGTCGTCTGTCCTCTTGCCGTCATTTTAAATCATGTTTTTGTCCGTCGTGTCTCGTCAAACATTTCCAGGTTTCATCTTTAACTGGTCGACCGTGTCGGTCGGCTGAACGTGTTTTTCATTGGCCGTGTTGCCGTTAAACGAGGAGTTACAGGACGGACGTGAAACCTTCGACTCATATTTATCACGTTCACGTGGACGAGGACCAAGAAGAAGAGAGACATGTTGTATTTTTATATCTGAAATATTTTAACAGACGTTTGTACACTGGAGGAGACGATCATCGTCCAATCAGAACTACATGGAATCATTGAAACATGGCTGCTGATGCAGTCGACAGTAGATCTGTATTGTTTTAATCAGACTGTACGACTTTTACTGAAGTAATAAAATCACATGATTGAAAATGTTTCTTTCTTTGATGCAGATTTAGAAAAGCCAAATCCACAACAGCCTCAGAAATCAGTTTCCGTTCTTTCAAACTTTCCTGATGTTTGGTTTGAATAGTTCATCGTTATACTCCGACATTTATTACGAACATTTTGGGTTAAATTCTGTGAAACATTCATGAAACAATCCACATTAGTTCAACAAAACAAAGAGAAAACCTCTTTGGAGATAAAGGAAAGAAATCATGATTATTCAAACATAATTAATCTACATCAAATCATCAGTTCTTACTGAGAAACTCAAAATGTTTGGAGACAAAGAAGGTCAATGCTGTTGGAGGTGTGAAGGTGCACTGACCTGAAGGTGGAGCTCCTTGTGGTGAGGAGGAGAAATGCAGTTTGTAACACGCAGCGTCACTTTAATGTACTAAATAAATAAAGTTCATATTTGTAGATCTGTTTAACTTCTACATCCTGTTTCTCGTTAACTCCTCGTAAAACTTCATCCAAACTCTCTTTGTTCGTCTGTACTCTGCTCCAACAATCACCAAAATAAACCCTCAGTTCAGAGTTAGAAGAGTCCGGTCTGTCTTTGAAGACCGCTTCAGTTCCTCGTCCTCAGTTTTTACGATCACAAGAAGAAATATGTCCTGAGGTGAAATACAAACACCAGAAATGTCTTAAATTGACATAATTCACGAGAGAACCAACATTCATGCATCATCAAACCAGAAGAGCAAACAGATCAAAATACAAACACGTGTCATCAGAGCCAACAACATGAAAAATGAACTCCATCATTATTAAATATAGAAACATGTTTCTGACCTCTAAAAAGAAGAAACTATGAAAAGATATGAAATGTTTTCTCGTCCATGTTCAGCTTCAGCTGTGACTTTAAATAAACTTTATGAATTAATTATTTAAATCATCACCACCATCTTTAAGAATGGATTATATTTAGATTTATTAAATCATGTCAGTGCCACAGAGATCAATTATTGTGGATGATTTCCAATAATAATGTTGTCAGACACTTTAAATGGTAAAAACACATTTAGTACTTTACATTGCAGTTTGTTTCACAAAGGACAAACATGGTTGGAAAACGTTTAATATCTAATATCTGTCTCTTTCTGAAGACATTAATGTCGTCATGATGTCTATTAAAAATAAAGATATGAAATCTGAATCAGTCAAATACTTCAGCTGCTTATTTTACACCAGCAGGTGGCAGCATAACTCCATTTAAGACAGCTTCTTGGTGAACTCACCTGGTGACGACGCTCGTATTCAGGAATATCATCATATATATCATCAGCTCTGCAGATGATAAATCAGATTTGTCTGTTTATACTTTGAGTGTCCAGAGAAATAGAAACACTTGAAGTATCTAATCTAATAGTACAACATTACTTGGATAGATGCAGTTAGTTTCATTCTGCACCATTTGCACTATATCTCAAGGACCTCTTTCAAGGAAGCCTGTCAAAGACTCAGAGCCTCTGAACAATTCTGGGATTCCCCTCATGTAAACTCTGAACCCTTCCTCGACTCTTCAGGAACTTGACTTCCTCAAGGATCTCTGGACCTCCAAGAACTATTTGGACACCATCAATAATTGAGAGGTTATTGATCTGTACCTGCTCACTAACTCTTTAATCCAACCATAAAACTACAAGGACTCCAATCATAACTTACACTCCTGTAACCATTTCAAGGACTCTTGGACCTCCTCAAGGACACACAGGGAATCCCTCAGATCCTGGAGAACCTCTACAGGACCACCAGATTTAAGTCAATGACTGCTTGTACCCCATCAAGGATCCCTGAACCTGCATATAGGGCTCTTGAAGCCCTCTGACAGCCCCACAACACCCTAAAGAACTCCAGGAACCACAAAACTGACAGGATGAAGACCTTCATGTAGTCCAGCTGAAGAACCGGCCTCCGTGTCACATGAAGTTTTATCACTGAACAGCTCCAAATAAAAGAATTTCAACAGAAATGTGATGTGACGTTGGATCCTGTTTGTCGCTGGAGGGATGCAGAACTTAATTTATATCCTTTGATTAGAAAAGAAAAAGAACAAAAACTCCATTAACCAGAGGAGCTTTATACTTAATCTGCAGACAATGACAGCAGAATTTAAAAGACGCTGCTCGATGTTATCAACTGGTTCTGGAGGAAAAGAGCTAAAGGGTCAGTTCACATTTTGTGTGGTCGTATGAGGTACTGATCCACAGTCAGTGTGTTAACTACAGTAGGGTGGCTGACACGACCACAGTTTGGAGAACAAGCATGAAGCTAAGCAATGTACTCCTGTGGCACGATAACCGCCGTCTACTGAAGGTTATACGTAATAAGTACTTAATACAATCCCACTTCTTCAACTTGAACTAAACCTTTAAGGACCTCTGGATCCCCATCAACATCTGCTGGTCTCCTGAAACTCCTTAAAACTTTCTTGGGACGCCCACAAGAGCTCCTGGACTTTTGGAACTCTGAGATCTTCTTCAGGGACTCCTGAAATGTCTTACAACAACACCAAGACTTCTGAAAGAGGTACCAGGACTCCTTTTAAGGTTTCCAGCCCCTTCCAAGACTAATGACATAATTAATAATGACACACATTCAAGATACCCTAGATCTTTCTCAAGGGCATTTGGACGGCCATGTTCAAAGACCCTTTAAACACTCCTAAACCTCCCTAGACTCATTCAGGAACTCTTGAACCCACTCAAAGATTTGTAAGAAGTTTTGCCAATGAGTCAGGGACTCCTGTAACATCCCATCTCAGTCCTCTCTGAACACTAGAACTTCCTCAAGGGCCTCTGAATCCCACATGACAGCCTTTATTCCTGGAGTTTCAAGCTTCACCGGATCCCCACAAGCAACTTTAAACTGCATCAACATATTCTGGAGTCTTTCCAGGAACCAGAGCACACCTCAAGAACTCCTAAAATCACCTCAAGAAATCATGGAGCCCCTTAAGGACTCCAGGTTCGTATATTCAAGTAAGTATGACTCTGGTTGGTCAGTTCAAAATAAGAGTCCACAGAAATCAGGTTCATATTCCACTGTAGCCTTTATTTACACCGTCATCCACATTGTTAATGAATAGCAGGAAGGTAAACATAACAGTTTTTGACATTATTACATTGTCATTTCGGTGAGGCCCACCGGGTGGCGCTGTGAGTCCATCATCATCGTTGATGTCACAGTGTCTCTGGTCCCCCCTCAGTCTTTATTTCGAGGACGGGAACCGAGGACCACAAAATGAATAAACAAATTTATTTTGTAGGTTACAAGTGCATCTTCATACAAAACCCCCTTTTTATATAAAATGAGCTGTAGAGTTTATTCTCTGCAGCGTCCTCGTAGTAGCACCCAGTGAAAACATTCCTAAAGGACCACTGAAGAGTCAGTCAGACCAGAAAGCAAATAAATGAGACAAGGAGATTCCTGTTCCTCACTTTAGTTCTTTAATGTGAAACATTTCCATAAGATGACCTCTGCTCTGTGTGCAGCAGGCTGAAAAATACTGACCACATATTTCTGTAAGACCGTTTTTATCTGCAGCCTGTTCAGTGTCAAAGTGATAATACTACTGCGAGTCCTCGTGGAACCATTTTTTTATTTACTTTTGAGCCAATTAACTACAAGTTGCCTTTTCTTTACTTCACTGGTGGCTGGTTATGGTGGTTTCTGAAGTCTGAGTATCGTTTAAAACATTCAGCTTTTTGATTCCTGAGTTTCTGGACTGATACCACACTGAAACCTTTATTACAACAAAAGAAGTCAAAATTGTCAAACATTAAACGTTGTATAACCAAAAGTAGGAGATCGTTCTCTGAATAAAATGCAGTTTAATGTTGGCAAATCTTTTCAGACACAGTTTGGTTGGCACCAAAAAAGTGCTTAACCGATTGAAGGTTGTCGTAGGCAACTGGCCTCCTATCAAAGAGCTTCTTCAGTTAAGAACTGAAGTCTTAAAGTCTGTGTAAAGTAAGAATAAATATGAGTTCTGAGTTCATCAGACCAAAGAAAAAAGTGTTATTTACCACCCAGCCAAATTTGAATGATTAAAAATATCGACAAGTTTAAAATCAGGTGTTAAATCAGGTAAAATCGATCTATCTCTCTGCTCAGGGTGGCCTCAGCGTGAGCCACCCTTTAAGGCGCCCACAAAACCTAACTAAAAGAAATTTGAACCCCAACTCCACATTTCACTAATTCTCGTCAAAGTCTTTTCACGTGTTTTCAGCAACTATTTTACAACATATTTAATGTGTTTGGAAAGAAATCTCAGAATTGAGTTTACACAGACTTCAATAACAAAGCAAATCCAGTCGGCTATGACGACCTTCAACAGATACTTTGACCTCTGATAATCTTTACAGACTTTGACACCCGACCTGTTGAAAGTCGTCGAGGTCAACTGGACTTTGCAAGAAGCTTCTTCAGTTCAGTTCAGTGTGAAACGTCTTCAAGAAATTAAGCAACTCCAATTGGCAACGACAACATTTAATGGATACTATGACGTTGATACCCAACCAGACAACGCTCCAAACCGTCAGTTAGTTTCCATTTGTAGATGAACTGATTGTGAAAAGGTGACACAGCAGTTTCTCATTAACAAATGTTTCATTTTCAAGACACAATGGTTCATTTTAACCTCTGTGTCAATGTGTTTGTCTTCCATATTTCACCAGCTGACTGCGATCGCTTGTAGAAAAGTGACCAATGTGTTTGCGGTTGAAGTCTCTGCATGTTGACTTCCATAGAAACTAATCTAAAACTTAGTGTTTGCAGCAGTAATGTGAAGTCCATGCAACTTGTGTTTAATGGACTAAAAAATCTAACACCAGTGCATTCCTTTAAATTGCACAAAAAGACCTGGCAGCTCATTTTGTGGCTCTGACCCGACCTTTCTCTTTACAATCCAACCTTTGTAAAACGATGTTTCTCTCCTCTGTAGAAACCATCAAATCTGCCGCAGAGGGTTTCAGATCAGATTCGCCGTTCTCACGTTAATTTGGACTTTTATTGACTCGGGCAGCTTCTTCCCAGTGACCAGAGCAGCTCTAAGCTCTGATAAGTATCAAACAGTTCCAGTCAGACGAGAGATTCAGGTCGGAGAGAATGATGCAACCTCTTTAAATAAAAACCATGACGTGAAGTAGAAATCCATGTTTTTGTTCTCCCCTTTAAACTCTGACTCAAACAATCATTCAGTGAGCGCAGCGTCTCATTCTGCAGGCGCTTCACATCCCTTCCCCTCCCCGCCGCTCGGCTCGGCTCAGCTCAGCTCGGCTCGACCGTCTGCTGCTGGCGGACTCAAAGTTGCATCATTTGGTGCAGAGGCTGCTCGGCCGTCTCCAGCAGACTTCACTTACTTCACTAACAGTCTGCTGCAGCATCATCGCGGAGGCTTCGTTATTGCTTAATCTGCACCGGGAGAGTGTGTGTGTGTGTGTGTGTGTGTGTGTGTGTGTGTGTGTGTGTGTGTGTGTGTGTCCGTCCAGCTGAGCGAGTCAGATAAAAACTAACAAACCAGCTGCTGGATGTTAAAAACTTTAAGAACTGACATCAGCTGGCTGCTGTTTATTGATTTCAGCCTCTCGAGCCACGTTACCTCAAACTGTTTTTCTGTTTCCAGATTTCAGACTTTTCCCCGACAGATCGTCTGATTCACAGCGAGTGCAGCGGTCAACTTTTAACCCGAGGTCCACCACATACTGGCTTTTAACCACATCTCATGGTCTTCCTCAGTTAGAGTCACTATAAGACGTGTTTCCATCCAAACGTGTCGCAAATTTTAACTGAATTTTAAATAATTCTGCAAAGAATAAAAGAATATTAGGAGTCGGTTCACGAGATGAGCAAGATGACGACGTTAAAAGAAACTCAAGGTGTGAAAAACAAACAGGAAACAGGAAGTAAATCAGACATTTTTGTTTGTGTCATCGGATCTGTGTGGAGCCATGAGAGCCATAAGGAAACAGCTCATCGGTCATGTGACTTATTCAGTTTTTATCTCCCGTGAAGAACAAAAAACCTCCAGAGAGGGAAAACATTTTTTTAAATTCAGTTTTTTAGGGTTTCGTCGCGTCCATTAAACTTCGACACGTAGATGGAAACACGACTATAGAGACACGATCGCTCCACGAAGCCGCCATGACTCGGTGAAGACGCTGAAATGAGGTTGAAGGCTCTGAAAACAGCTGGTAAGCTGACCTTGACTTTTTTCTTAACATTACTGCAGACCATCAGATTTTAGATCATCTTCCATAAAAAACATCAGAATCATGCATCAAAGATCGAAACGATGCTGGACGATGCATCCGATTCAATTAATTTGGATTTATGTTGTTCGTTACTGCGGCGTGCACAGAAAGGTTATCTTTAGCAGATCTGTGCAGGATCAGCTGCATGTTTTAAATCTGTTATATTGACAGCCTTGAAGGTGCTTCAGGTGAAAAGATGTTTTAGTGTCTTCACTGAGCTCCGAGCAGTGTTGTTTTTCTTTGCACTGAAAAGGTCAGAAATCAGGACAAAGTGTTTGGAGCGTGGTCAGCAGTGATAAAGTCTGAACCATCAGTACGGCTCTTTATAGATGAGCTGAGAGGCGACAGTGAGTCTGTGCAACATTCAGCACGAGTGGTCGACTGTCAGCTGTCTGAAGGATTCACCATCACGTCCGTGCAGCTCATCATCATTTTATTTTGTTCTTTTTATTGCTGTTGCCGTGTTGCTCATCTCTGCTGCCTCTAATCGTTGTTAAAGTGTCAAACCTTCGACCTCTGCACTCGTTTAGAAAAACTCTGAGAGGTGAAAGTACAAACAGGAAGCAGCAGATCTGTGAAGAAACAGTCAGACTGCAGACTGAATGAATGAGCGGCTCCACGTTCACTAAAATGACCACAAACATAAACATGATATGTAATATTGTATTTGTAATGTCACAACACTAACTCCTCTTCACCTCCACTCAATCTGTCAAACTATCAGCACGGTCAGATACTCGGGCAGCGGTTTCCACGCCGACCGCGTTCATTTTCAGTCGACCGCTCGTCGTTTAACGGATGTTTTTGTGGCTCGGTTGCTGTAATTTGGCTCTGCTGACGCGTCTGCATAAACTCTGACCCGCGCATCGCTGCACCTCAGTTTACTCCTTTAATTATCAGGCTTAAAATACGGTTCATGTTCAATGTTCAACATTGTAGTCCCGTCTCGTCAATGAGAACAGAACAAACTTTTCGTCTTAGTTTTTATTCGTCATCTTCTCGTCTTCGGACGCAGAGGAACGTTTCTCGTGCCTGTACTGTCGCTCAGTCTTGCTACCATGGTAACGATCATGTTTATTGCTTCTCGTCTTTTTGACGTGTTTGAAAACTCAATAAAAAACAGAACTTATGGAAATGATCGAATCTGTGATCCGAGCTCGGCACGACATGAGGAAACATTTCTGATGAACGGTTCCATCAAATATTTTAATGCTGTGAAATGAACGAAGGACCTCTTTAAACAGATTTTATGGATTCTCTCTTCATAGATTAAGACGGATGCAGAAGAGGAGGAGGAGGAGGCGCGTGAAGTCATTTGAGGGCGATTATTAACTCGAGAGAATCAATGAAATAATCTGAACATACAAATTATTTCATTGAAGGAGTATCGAGGGAGTCATTTATCAGAAATCCTCCATCGAACGCTGACTGGGCTCCGTACAAAACACAGCCGAGGTACCAATATGGTACAAAAGAGAACATTCATGTGGTTTGGATGGAGACAGACAGCTCCGTCAGTGATCTGCATCTCTGACATTTGCATTTCATCTTTTTCTTCTGATGTGTGGAATGTGAAACAAAAAGTTTATTGTGTTTACTGTCTCAGCTCTCTCTCTCACGTGAAGCCTCATCTCGATTTGAATTTTTCATTCAGAGGGACAGACATCCAAAGAAGAAGCAATGACCCTCTGGGTGTTTCTGACATTATGTCATCGTTTGACTCAAAGTCCTGGAGAATCGTCCGGCGCTCCCAGCGGACCCAGATCCGGTTCATGTCAGATCCGCAGCAGTCCAACTCTCTGCTTTTATTCGGAATCTTTGCAAATGAAATCTGGGCTCCGAGCCAAGGTGCAACAACCGGGGACATTAGATCAAAGCGCTCGTAAGAAAAACTGCTTTAATCAAGAATTTTTGAGGCCACCTCGAGCCTCGGGGACTCCTCTGAATCATTAACATCTCCAATGTTTCTCAGACTCGTCTGAGCCGGTTTTGATCCGCAGTCTGTCGTGAGGAGGAAAGTCGCCACGAGCGCGAGCGGCCCCGCCTGCCCGAAGAAATGAGTCAGAGATCTTTGTTTGTTTGTCGATTCTCAGAGCGTCTGTCTGCACGGCTCTGTCAGAGCGAAGCAGCTACAGTGCAGCAGACGTGACTCAGAGAGGCGGCGGCGGACGGCGGGCGGCGTCCTCTCAGCAGCAGGAAAATAACCACAACTGAAGGGTCGTAATGAGTGATGGAGACAAAAAGCTCTGAAGTCTCTTTTGTGTCTCGTTTTGGCCCTGCAGACATTCCCGAGCGCTTCGCTTGTAGCAGCCATGTTGGAATGGTGCCACTTCGTCTCACAGTCTCAGTAGTCGTATTTTCCCGCCTCTGCTACCGGTGACGTCGCTGTGTTTGGAAGGAACAGCGGTTTTGGCGGGACTTGCGGTTTCAGTGACGCCGTTCTCCGGATGACCGCGGCCCGCTGCACGTGTGGCCCTTCGCTGTAACTGTGCTGCCGTGTCAGGCAGGAGCCGGCGACCGACGCTTGCTGGCTCTCGCCGTTGGCGCCCGGCGGGCCATTGCTGCTGCTGTTGGTGTTCATCCTTGCTAGAAAGTGTGCGTGCTGGTGCTGCGCCCCCCGCTGGTTGAAGCTGTGGTGGCGTGGCACGGCGCCGCCACCGCCGCCCCCCGCTGCCCATCTTGATGAGGGAGTGACGCTGTGAGTGGTGGCGCGTCACCGAGACGCCGCCGCCGCCTCCTCCCGGCCTCTCTGGGATCACCTGCTGCTGGAGCGGAGTCGAGGAGGAGGAAGAGGAGGACGAAGGGATGGAGGTGGAGGAGGTGGGATTGTTGGAAGATGAGGAGGAGGAAGAAGAGGAGGTGGCAGAAGAGGAGGTGGAGTTTAGAACGGGTCCGTCCAGGCGCTTGGGGAGGCCGTCACTCGGCAGCGTGGAGGTGCTGTAATACGAAGCTGATTCCGTCTCCGGGATCTGCTGCTGGTGATGGTGACCGCCGCCGCCGCCGCCGCCGCTGCTGTTATTGTTGTGATGGTTACTATGGTGATGGCTGTGGTTGTAGTGGTGGGTGCGCGTCTGGCCGTGGTGATTATGATGGTGATGGTGATGATGATTATGTCCTCCAGAGGAAGACGAGGAGGGCCCGGGGAACAGGGAGGACGAGGAGGTGGAGGTGAGGACCTTGATGCCGCCGGTGCCTGACGCGCTGACCTCATGGATGTGTTTGAGCAGCTCGTCCAGCGCCGACACGTCCACCACTGTTTGAGGAAGGGACTGCTGGGAGTGGTGGTGATGGGGGACTCCCCCGCTGCCTCCTCCACCTCCTCCTCCTCCTGCTGCGGATCCTCCTCGCTCATCATTGGAGATCTTCCTCTCCTCGGGGAGGTGCAGCGAGGTCGAAGAAGCTCCCGCTCCGTGGGCTGCTCCGTTGCTGAAACTGTTGCTGTGGTGATGAGAGAAAGGGAAGACCTGCTGGGTCAAAGAGTTCCCGACCACCGCCATGAAGCCCAGACTGGATCCAGAGCAGCTGGGTCCGGACTGGGGGATGTTGTCCTTGGCGTTGTTGCAGTTCTGGTTCTTCTCGTACTGATGGTGCCGCAGGGCCTTCATGTTCTTGATGGGGAGCTCCGGGGTGGAGTCGGGCGTGGGCAGTCCGGACAGCTCTCCATCAGCCTGAGACAGAGACTAAACAGAGGTTAGACCTGAAGGCGTCAGTTTAAAGCACTCAGATTAACAACTCGGACTAAAACAGGAAATAAGAGTGACTTCAGACTCTGAACGATAACCTCGAGGAACGCTGCAATCACCTTTGACCTCTGTGAGTCATAAGTAATTTACTGGTGAAGATCTTCCAGGAATAAATGAATCAACATGTAACAGGTAAAGTCTTTAACTTTCATCGTCAGACGTCAACATTTCTTTGTTGTCTAATTAACGACTGCTGCGTTTGATTTCTCTGGATAAAAGTTTGAACTTCAGACGTGTTGGTTGTTACATGAAGGTCGATGTTGTAGATCAGCGGTGTCCAATCACCGGACCGCGGGCCAGTACCAGTCAAGCCATGTCGACCAGTTTCTCTGCAACAAGTTGGTCCAGCTTGTTGCAGAGAAACTGGTCATATCATTTTATCTCCTCATATTTGTCCAGCACACCTCAAAGGCCGGTCCGTGAAAATACATGAAACCGGTTCGTGGCTCAAAACAGGGTTGAGGACCGTCCTGAAATCTTTTTGATGATTTTAAAGGAATAATCTGATTTCTGCTTCTATGAACTTTGGGATGTGGGACCTTCTGTGCTGCACAGAAGCTGAAGAAAAAGCTGCTTTCTGTAAATCGGAAGCCACACAAACTGAAATCTTTCCCCAGACTGACGAGGACTAACAGACCAAAGCAGGCTGTCCTACCTGGGACAGGCTGAGGTCGGGGTCTCCCAGCGGCAGGCCCTGATGTCCGGGGGTGTGGAGGTGAGGCTCCGACCGGCCGTTGGGGATAAAGGAGCTGTACATCTTCGGGGTGGACACGTCCAGTTTGTCCTCCTGATGAAGGAAGACACAAAAAGAATCGGATGATGATCTTTAAATAACTGGTCGACCTGAGCTGTGAGCTTTTCAATGATCATATTCCACACAGGATAACGAGGAGCTCAGCTCAGAGGTCAGAGGTCAGCAGCAGCTCAGAGACAGTCGATTGTAATGAAGCAAAGTGATTAATGTGTCGTGTCCCCGAGAGAAGATGAATATTCACGCTGCTGCTCTAAATTCAGCTGATTATGTCGCTGCTGCGCGGCTCATTCTTCAACAACAAAACCCGTCCACCCTGTCCAACGCGTCCACTCACCTTCGGCTGTCCGTCCAGCAGTCCGTTGAGCTTGGCGAGGGATCGCAGCGATAAGGCGTGCGGCAGCGACGCCTCCGGATCTTTCCCCAGCCTCCTCGCCCGCTGAGCGGCGCTCCGGCTGCAGTAACACGACACGAGGAAACCGGACAAGATGGCGCCCAGGAAGAAGGCCACCAGCACGCAGGCGATCAGCAGCGTGTAGTGGACGTTTGCACCGGGACGCTGGTCCAAGTCTGGAAGACGGCGGACACCTGGAGGACAAAAAAAAAGTTATTACCAAGCAGGACTAATGTCCAGGTCATCACAGAGACTACGTCCAGGTTCTAGACAGTCTGCGGGGACGTCACGGAGACTACGTCCAGGTTCTAGACAGTCTGCGGGGACGTCACGGAGACTACGTCCAGGTTCTAGACAGTCTGCGGGGACGTCACGGATCACAGGCTAGACTACGTCTCAGGTTTCCAGTTCTAGACAGTCTGCGGGGACGTCACGGAGACTACGTCCAGGTTTTAGACAGTCTGCGGGGACGTCACAGAGACTACGTCCAGGTTTTAGATAGTCCAGGTTTTAGACAGTCTGCGGGGACGTCACGGAGACTACGTCCAGGTTCTAGACAGTCTGCGGGGACGTCACAGAGACTACGTCCAGGTTCTAGACAGTCATGTGAACGTTGTGATGTCATCCGTCCATGTGTCCAACAAACGTCCCTCAGATTTACGTTTCCTGTCCACACACACTAAATCCATCAGATCAGCGTGACATTTGTTTTTCATGGTAATGATCACATGACCTTTCTTCCTGTGCGGTCAGGACGATGGCATTCAGAAATTCTGTTAAGCTAATTTCCTCAGATCACGAGATCTCCTGATGGAGACAATACGACAATACATGGTGAGGAGACAAGGATGAGAGGAGGAGGGAGGGAGGAAGAAAGGAAGGGAGAGACAGAGACGAGGATTGAACTTAATGAGAGAGAGAGAGAGAGAGAGAGAGACAGAGAGAGAGAGAGAGAGAGAGAGAGAGAGAGAGAGAGAGAGAGAGAGAGAGAGAGAGAGAGAGAGAAAGAAAAGAGACAAGAAAAAAAAGAAGAAACAGAGAAGAGAACAGTGGTGGTTCACAGGTAGGAGAAAACGAGATGAGGGAGGAGGTGAAGGAGATGAGATGTGAGGAGAAAGAAGAGGAAGGAGAAGAAGAAAGGAGGAGGGAGAGACTCTGATTGGATTTGAGGGAGAGAGGACGACAAAAAGATGGAGGGATGAAGAAGAGAAGAGATGAAAGAGAGAGTTTATTGTTTGGCAGCATTCGCCTCATCAGGTCCAGATACCACATCAAAGCCTCACACACACACACACACACACACACACACACACACACACACACACACTTTAAATCACAGCTGTGTTACAGGAAACATTCATTCACACTTTGTTTCACTGATGCTGAATATTAATATTTATATTTCCCTGCTGATGATTGGCTGCTTTTTAACATGTTTTTAATAATGTATTTATGTGTATATACGTGTATATATATGTGTGTATTTATGTGTATATACGTGTATATATATGTGTGTATTTATGTGTATATACGTGTATATATATGTGTGTATTTATGTGTATATACGTGTATATGTATGTGTATTTATGTGTATATATGTGTATATGTGTCTATATATATATGTATATATATGTGTGTGTGTGTGTGTGTGTGCGTGTATATATGTGTATTTACGTGTATATGTGTGTATTTTTGTGTTTAGGTGTGTTTTGGTGTGTATTTACGTGTATTTGTGTTTTTGTGTGTTTTGGTGTGTATTTATATGTTTCCATTAGTACTCTTCTGTGTAGTACTGTGTGTACACTGTGTACTTCCTGGTATAGTGCGCTACGAAGCATTAATGAAATCATTAATGTATATTTATGCATACATGTTATATGTTTCTACATGTATTTTGTAATATTTCATGTATATGTGTTGTTGCTTCCTTATTTCATGTAGTTATGAACATGTATATATTTCTATATATTTGAGTTGGATATGTTGTCAGTGTGTAGTCTGTATGTTCATGTATGGTCATGTCTGTACTTCATTTCATAGAGTACGGTCTGACCTGCTCTGTATGGAAAGTGTCATGAGATAACTGAAGTTATGATCTGAAGCTATAGAAATAAAATTAAATTAATTCATTTCCTGTCAGTGTTCTCGTCGAGCTGGTGAACACATATTGGACAAAAACGTAACTTATAATATAAAATCAAATATCTAAAGAAATATTTCAGGTTTACCAACAACCAATCTGAATAACAGACATCAACGATGACAGACTTTGGTTTTCACTGACTAAACTAATTATTCTGAACATTCCACATTTGATCTGCTTCATGTAAACAGTACATTATATTATATGATATTATATTCCAGTTAGTCGTATTCTGAATGTCGCATTTTCCAAATAAAACCTGGAATATTATAAAATGATTCATGTTTTAGAATGTGTGAATATCGCAGCGCTGATTGTTTCATTACGACAGTCTGAGTTTGCACAGCTGTGTGTAAACTGTAAATATCTTCGTGAATATTCTCAGTAGTCTTCTAAACGTGGTCACTGCAGCACCATCTAGTGGTCACGATGTTTTCAGTGACTCAGCACTGAGTCACCGTGTGATTAGCCACTTTAACAGATGACAGCTGTGACTTTGAGCAAGCTTTTGTTTGTGTGTTCTCCTTGATTGAAGGCTGCAGCAGCTCTTTTCATTACCTCCACCCTGCTTCACATTCACGGCCAGGCTCACGCTCGCGCTCACACCTGGCAGCCTCCCAGGCCTCAGACTGACGGGTTGATTTACCTGCTGACACTCACAGTGTATTTTACACATTTTTACAACGCGCTGTGAGCGGCCTCGGCCTGACAGGCGGAGGGAAACGTTCCCCGAGAGTCTGAGATGATTTTATAAGACTTCACTTCAAACTTTATTTCTTCAGGCACGCTGAAAGATTCTGTCCCTGCTTCACGCTGATTATTTATATAAAACATTAAATGTTAGGTCGATGGCACACGTCTGAACATGTTAGACTTCACAAAGATGTTTTCTTTATGCAGAATCAGGATAAACATTAAATATTAGAGAGATATACTACGTCCAGGTACAGTCTGTGGGGACGTCACAGAGACTACGTCCAGGTACAGTCTGGGGGACGTCCAGAACAGCCAGGTACAGTCTGTGGGGACGCACAGAGACTACGTCCAGGTTTTAGACAGTCTGGGGGACGTCAAGAGACTACGTCCAGGTTTTAGACAGTCTGCAGGGACGGGAGACTAGTCCAGGTTTTAGACAGTCTGTGGGGACTAGAGACTACGTCCAGGTTTTAGACAGTCTGCGGGGACGTCACAGAGACTACGTCCAGGTTTTAGACAGTCTGCGGGGACGTCACAGAGACTACGTCCAGGTTTTAGACAGTCTGCGGGGACGTTGTTGGGCTGAGCTGGAGCAGCTCTCACTCAGACTGTAACTCAGTCCTGCAGACTCACAAACTCAGTAAAGACTTCATTTCATATTTAACACTTCATCTTGCAAACTTCTATTTCCTCTCTGAGAAAGTTTAACCTTCAAAGTTGCATTGCATCTTGGGTATCCGTTGACAGAAATGCTTTAAACAGACGACTCAATCGTCAAGTGGATTGTTCTGATTAACTTTTAACGGTTGGAGAAAAAAAGACAGAGGAAGGAGGGCTGACGAATGATTTGTATGAAACCACTGATGGAGCTCCGTCATCAATAAAAATGAGTCCATGTGAGCGTGTGCAGTTTAAAGACTGTCCCATTGAAAGAAGATCATGAAAGGTCCTTACAGGTAGACATCATTTCTGAAACATATTGATCACACAGACTGAGAAACAGCTGCACAGTGTTTCAGTGCTGAGTATTTGGGTGGAGTGTCCCTTTAAGGAGCTGCTAACTCTAACTTATTATTTCATAGTTCAATTAAATTGCTGAGAAGGAGCCGCGTGTCCGTGAAAACCTGATCAAAGGGCCAAAAATACCCTCAGAAACAAAAAGCTCATTTCATGCCGCGTGCTGTCGGCCGTCTGGGGGTTTTATTCCCCGCTCTCCGTCAGGCCAGGACTCGAACTGGCAACCGTCTTTAACCTCAAAGCCGGCGTTCGCCTCGAGGCTTCACTTTGATACAAAACGCCACGGAACAAATTTGTCTTTTATGCAAAATACTGTTGAAATAGAACAAGTAGTCATTACACGTCCAGTCAGGATTAACACACACACACACACACACACACACAACACACAACCCCCTGTGTTTAACAGAGACGATTTCATGTTCGTTATTTCCCCTCTTTCATCTCCGTCCTTCACTCTGACAGTTATAAATAGGATGATGGAGACACACAGAGAAAAATATTATGCTAATTACAGCCCGACATGGAAATGTTTCATTCTCTCTTTGTTTCTTTCTCTCCCTCCGTCACTGTGAAACTTTCTCTTTCTCTCTGCTGTCAGCCTGGATTGTAGAAAGTTTCTGGGATCGGGGGGTGAATTCTTCTGGGTGAACTTCTTCTCTCACTTTCCTGTCACTGTTTTCTGTTTCCTGTCAGTGGAAAGCTTACAGTCCTCTTTAACTGTCTCACATCACTTCATCCTCCGTCATCTCTCTGCCTCACACTTCCTCACACATCTGTCCTGGTTTCTTTCTCATTTTCTCCTCACTCCACTTCATCTTTTTACACAGTACAACCTTCAGAACTCCGTCTTCATCAGTTTATGAACCTTTTATATCTACAGACACTGTGAGTCTTGAGCCACCGTGTTTCTACAGGAGCCCAGAACAGACAAACTAAACACTGACTCCAGACAGACTCTCAGTTCAAATGAAACATTCCAACCAGATTCAACAAAACAAATAACTTCATGCAAGGTGTTCCTTCTTCATGACGTGATTCTGGTCAAACGATCCACAGACCTCGAAATCATGACAGAGCCGCTAACGTTAGCCTTAACGCTGATGCATCATCGAGCACTGATGACGTTCAAAATAACTTTAATTCCTCTGTTTGCCTCTGAAAACGTGATAAAGGTGATAATAAAGGACAAACGCTGCGTGGGTTAATGAATCTGAACGATGAGACAGCTCCTCGTTTCACTACAAAGATGTCGAGGAATAAAAGAGTTTGACTGTCGCTGCTCTTCCTCCTGAACATGTGACAGGTGAAGGTCAGCTGCCCCTGTTGCCATTGTTGGCTCTCTGTGTACGGTCTCCACCTGTTCAAAGCTATCAAAGCTCAACACTACAAGTATTTTACCCATAGACTGTAAAGGTGGAGCTGAGGCGGGCTGAATGACGCCTGGTTGCTGAAACAAGCCATCTGTGACCACACCCACCTGTCAATCAAAGTGTCCACGCTCTTAATCCTGCATAACTTTAAGCCTTAATATAATCTGAACAGGTGAGTTGTATATAAAGTCACCCTCAGTACAGTTGTCATGAACGGGGAAATTAGCTATAGAGACCAAAACTGTTTTTTGTACCAGGCTGTAAACATGTTTATTTCTGCTGTGAAGTTGGACATTTGAACATGGGGACTTATGGAGACTGACTCACTTCTGGAGCCAGCCTCAAGTGGATGTTAGAGGAACTGCAGTTTGTGTCACTTCAGTTCACGGACACGGATGTTTCCACTCAAATCAATATCCACGACAGGTCCCTCCGCACAGGTAAAAGTGAGGCAGTGAACAGAGGTCTACTTCCTGTTTGGTGGCTCTTTAAAGTGCAGCTGACAGATACGTGGTGTGTGTCCATGACAACAGGAGTGTGTGTTTGGTTTTTCTTCACTTCTTTGTGTTCGTGTCGTGTGTTAGTTAGCGAGCAGTCACACTCTGCTGAAGGTGAACTGTAGCTTTAAGAGCGAGGCAGCTCCAACACTGAAGTCAAGCTCCACAAACTTCTGCCCTATTAGCATGCTCGCTCGCTCGCTCTCTCTCTCTGTGTTTCTCTGTGTGTCTAATGCTCTCTCGCCCACTCGCTCTCCACTGGTCCATTGGTATTCACATGCAGCCACAAGAGAGAGAGAGAGAGAGAGGGCGAGCAACGAGGGCGAGAGAGAAAAGAAATGACAGTGAGATGAAAGAGAGAGAGAGAAGTGACAGACGTGGATTAGAGTGTGTGTGTGTGTGTGTGTGATGAAAAGCGGGAGACCTTGTCAAATTTGACACTGAAAATGCTGGTAACACACACACACACACACACACACACACACACACACCATCCCCTCACTTTAAAGGTCAGATAACTCACATCTGACACACACACACACACACACCTGTGTCAGGTGTGTGTGTGTTGAATAAGAATGAAGCTGTTCCTCTGCAGCAGGTGAACCAACAGGCGTCTCCTCACCTCCTCACTGTACATTTGAATTCAGTCTCACCTCCTCACAGGTGTGTCTACACCTCCCAGACACCACCTGTCAATCAAACAGTGCGTGGGCGGGATTTATTCCAGGTTATCATGGATGCAGTTTGAGTCTCTAAAACCTGGACGTAGTCTCCGTGACGTCCCCGCAGACTGTCTAAAACCTGGACGTAGTCTCTGTGACGTCCCCGCAGACTGTCTAAAACCTGGACATAGTCTCCGTGACGTCCCCACAGACTGTCTAAAACCTGGACATAGTCTCCGTGACGTCCCCACAGACTGTCTAAAACCTGGACGTAGTCTCCGAGACGTCCCCGCAGACTGTCTAAAACCTGGACGTAGTCTCCGAGACGTCCCCGCAGACTGTCTAAAACCTGGACGTAGTCTCCGAGACGTCCCCGCAGACTGTCTAAAACCTGGACGTAGTCTCTTTAATAAATCTGAAGTGAGTCATACAGTGTAATTTGTGTAAAATGTCAGCTCAGTCTTCTTTTATTTGAAGTGTTTATGGAGCCTTTCTAAGCTGCACACTGTGACTCTTTAACCTCTTTAAATCCACCATCCAACGTTCACAGCGCTCGTCCCTCGTCGCTGCGTCGCTGTAGAAAACTCTTCACGTGCGTGAAGGACGGCGTGTTCGTCTTCACTCTGCAGCAGTTTGGGGGATTTCTGTCGTCAAGGGACGACGGTCACGTCGGACACAACAGCTCCTTCCTGTTTTTAATGACGTGAACGTGAGACTTTGACATTTAAAGGGTCCTTAACGATCCTTTAATTGAAGCGTTCAGTGTCAGCCTGACATTTAAATGAGAAGCATACGGACTGAAACTGATCCAACGTCTGGTTTCATCTTTAAAATGTCCAACTGCTCCTTTATTATCATGTAGTCTCTGTGGTGGAGTTAAACCTGCTCAGGTACTGAACCACCAACCAACCCCATGTGCTCCATCTATTCACATCACCATAGCAACCTCATTAGCTACCACTCCCAGCATGCTGTGAGTTCAAGACGGCGCACACACATAAAAAGAAAGCTGAATTTCCTCCCTGCGTGCCTGAGACCTTGAAATCCAGCGTAGATGACAGAGCAGAAATGTCAGCTCTGAGGTGTGTGTGTGTGTGTGTGTGTGTGTGTGTGTGTGTGTGTGTGTGTGTGTGTGTGTGTGTGTGTGTGTGTGAATGGGTAAAAGCATGAGCTGCATTCACAAGTGTGTATCTAAGTGAAAAGAGCTGCAGCTCGGTGGAGGAGGTTTGGACGTCTCCATTAGATCCTGCTCTCTGCAGCTGGAGGAGGAAAAACACAAACTGCAGGTGGATGATGTCCTTTTCACCTCCGTCAGTCCTGAAGAGCTGCAACACATCCACCCGAAGAAAGGCTGAATATTAAACATGTCTGAGAGCTTCACCAACCACTAAAAGTCAGTCCCAGATTTACTCTTGTCCGGCGGCTTCTTGCTCGCTCACTCTCTCCTTTTCTCTTCTTAGCTTCCTCCGTCAACGTCCTCTTCACTCTCTTCTCCTCTGCCATTATGTCCATAGAAGCTGCTGAGCACGGTTACATTGCTAACGAGGATTAAATGTAGCGTCTGCTGGCTGCAGCGCTCTCAGGTTGGACTTGTCGGCCTGAAATCAGTGATGAGTTTCTGTTTTTGGAACTACAAAGATTAAATAAACTGTAGTCCTTCTGTGTGTGTGTCTGCAGCACAGGAATACATTAGCAAACAGTCTTTATCTCTGTGGTCGACATCAACACACTCACGTCCAGCTCTCCACTCTGCTAACAGACGATATCCTAATTACAGCGCGTGTATAACGGAGACAAAGAGTGTGATTAAGCTGCACTGAGTGTTTCTCATGCACAAGAACAAAAACAACAGAGTGTGTATCACGTCAAAGTGTTGTTAACTGTGTGTGATCATGTGTGTAGCATCGCTTGGCGAGACGTTTTGCATCCGTGGCTGTGTCTTTGTGTGTTAATGTGTTGTGTGTGTGTGTGTGTGTGTGTGTTGATCAGCGAGCAGCAAAAGAGCCATCATAGCGTGTTAAAGTGTTTTTTAATGAGCTGGAGCTCTTACAGATGGACTGAGTGTGTTTTGAGATGACGGGGTTAGCGAGCAGCCAAAAGCAGTCGTATGGTCTCTAATTATGTTCATCTGCAGCAGAAGAATGAAAGCAGCTTCACTGGACGCATTTCAGACGAGCGCTCAGCCTGATGCTGAAGATTCATACGAGGTGACAACACGTTCACGGAACAGCTTAAAATGACAGAACAGAGCGAATGCAGAGTTAGACTCATATCTAACCTGTTCTACCAGTATCTAACCGGTTCTACCAGTATCTAACCAGTTCTACCAGTATCTAACCTGTTCTACCAGTATCTAACCAGTTCTACCAGTGTCTAACCTGTTCTACCAGTATCTAACCAGTTCTACCAGTATCTAACCTGTTCTACCAGTATCTAACCAGCTCTACCAGTATCTAACCGGTTCTACCAGTATCTAACCTGTTCTACCAGTATCTAACCAGTTCTACCAGTATCTAACCTGTTCTACCAGTATCTAACCGGTTCTACCAGTATCTAACCTGTTCTACCAGTATCTAACCAGCTCTACCAGTATCTAACCGGTTCTACCAGTATCTAACCTGTTCTACCAGTATCTAACCAGTTCTACCAGTATCTAACCTGTTCTACCAGTATCTAACCTGCTAACCTACCAGTATCTAACCTGTTCTACCAGTATCTAACCTGTTCTACCAGTATCTAACTACAGTTCTACCAGTATCTAACCCTACCGTTCTACCAGTATCTAACCTGTTCTACCAGTATCTAACCCTACTACCTAACCTGTTCTACCAGTATCTAACCAGTATCTAACCGTTCTACTAGTATCTAACCGTTCTACCAGTATCTAACCGGTTCTACCAGTATCTAACCTGTTCTACCAGTATCTAACCTGTTCTACCAGTATCTAACCAGCTCTACCAGTATCTAACCTGTTCTACCAGTATCTAACCAGCTCTACCAGTATCTAACCTGTTCTACCAGTATCTAACCAGCTCTACCAGTATCTAACCAGTTCTACCCAGTTCTACCAGTATCTAACCAGTTCTACCAGTATCTAACCTGTTCTACCAGTATCTAACCTGTTCCTACCAGTATCTAACCAGCTCTACCAGTATCTAACCTGTTCTACCAGTATTTAACCTGTTCTACCAGTATCTAACCTGTTCTACCAGTATCTAACCGGTTCTACCAGTATCTAACCTGTTCTACCAGTATCTAACCTGTTCTACCAGTATCTACCAGTATCTAACCGGTTCTACCAGTATCTAACCGGTTCTACCAGTATCTAACCAGCTCTACCAGTATCTAACCTGTTCTACCAGTATCTAACCTGTTCTACCAGTATCTAACCGGTTCTACCAGTATCTAACCGGCTCTACCAGTATCTAACCTGTTCTACCAGTATCTAACCTGTTCTACCAGTATCTAACCTGTTCTACCAGTATCTAACCTGTTCTACCAGTATCTAACCTGTTCTACCAGTATCTAACCAGTTACCAGTATCTAACCTGTTCTACCATATCTAACCAGTCTACCAGTATCTAACCAGCTCTACCAGTATCTAACCGGTTCTACCAGTATCTAACCAGCTCTACCAGTATCTAACCTGTTCTACCAGTATCTAACCTGTTCTACCAGTATCTAACCTGTTCTACCAGTATCTAACCGGTTCTACCAGTATCTAACCGGTTCTACCAGTATCTAACCTGTTCTACCTGTATCTAACCGGTTCTACCAGTATCTAACCTGTTCTACCAGTATCTAACCGGCTCTACCAGTATCTAACCAGTTCTACCAGTATCTAACCGGTTCTACCAGTATCTTATAACGTGTTAGTAGTTTAAAACCTGGTCTTCATTTAAGTGCTGTGATATGTTTGCTACACATGCACACTGCTAATACACACGTGTAGCATGTGAGTGACGGCAGGTATCATCAGGTGTTTCCTCCGTGTTGATAATCAATACACGATTATTTGATAGTTTTCTTTACTGTCAGTGGAATGTTTCCCTGCTGCTGTAATGAGTGCACATACACACACACACACACACACACACACACACACACACACACGCACACACACACACACACACACACACACACACACACACACACACACACACACACACACACACACACACACACACACACACACACACACACACACACACACACACACACACACACACACACACACACACACACACACACACACACACACACACACACACACACACACACTGAGCTGATTCCGGTGTGACCTGCCTGATTGCTTTCATTGTAGTTGGTGTGTGAGAACATTTTCTCTGCTGTCTCTTTGCTGACCTTCCCTCATCAGTCTTGATTTAGTCAGCCAATCAAGAGCCCACATAGCCTGTGCCACACACACACACACACACACACACACACACACACACACACACACACACGTACGTAGACACAGCAAGAGGCCCACATTGATTGACCCGGTCGATAAAAACACAATATGGAGCTCAGCAGGAATCAATCAACAGCAAGGAAGCACACAGTCAGAGGTGTGTGTGTGTGTGTGTGTGTGTGTGTGTGTGTGTGTGTGTGTGTGTGTGTGTGTGTGTGTGTGTGTGAAGTTTCCTGATGGACAGATAGCTTTAGCTTCAAACACTTGCTAATGTAGCTAACCTGCTAATTAACTGCTGCTAACTGATAGTTTCATGACGAATGTGAAGAGAACATCCTCAGCATCACTGATGAAACGTCTCGTTTCCCCGAGCAACCGATGCTTTCCTGATACGACGATGTTCAGCGTGAAGCCCAGAGAGAACGTTTCACACACACACACACACACACACACACACACTTAAAGAGTGTCGCTCTCTCTGTGAACACACACAGAACAAAGCCATCATGACATGAAGTGAATTTCCACCTCTGAGTGCGTTTAATGCTTTTTCCCTCAGCGCCCATTACGAGCATCTGGATAATGTGGAGAGCAAATGGCAGCTCTTCAACTAAAGTCTGCTACACACACACACACACACACACACAGAAGTGTGTGTCAGAGTTCTGTTCATGCACACACTCGAACATGAACAGACATAAACTGACTAAACCAGCTGCTGGCTGGTGTTTGGTGGTGACATCACCTTGTATCAAAGGTTAAAGGACACTTTTGATTGACAGGTGTGTTAGCCAATGACAGTGAGCCTCCTCCATGTTTCCTAAAATCAAATTTTTGGGTTTCAATTATCGTTAAAAAAACTGGAAAGTTTGGAGTGACAACAGAAACTTTCTGTCTGTTTGTTGGTTTAAAAATGTCTGACAGGAAGAGACGAACCAAACAAACATGAAACATCTCAGCCAATCAGCTGCGGCGTGGACACTCACTGCGACACACAAAGATACGAACACACTGAACGCCTCCATTTAAAGGTCCAGTGAACAGTCCATTAACACCACAGAGGGATCATCATCATCATCATCATCATCATCATCATCATCAGGGTTTAATATGGAGCTGAATCGCACTAAGTGGAGCGTACAATGGGAATATTAGCAGTAACACTAACACGGAGTGAGATAAACCTTCAGATAACAGTAAACTAACGTTTCTGAAGGTTTGTCCTTCAGTTGGAGGACTCTGCAGTAATTACACACCTGGCCTCACCTGTAGGACGATCTCTGAGACGTCCTTCCTCCTTTTCTTTCCTCTTAATGAGGATTTTTCTGATAACGTGACCTCTGACATTAATAAACCTGACTGTCAGCAAACACCTGAACACCTGCCCTGCTGAGCTGTCCTTGGACGACACACTCGATCCATATATCAAGGTGTGTGAACACCAGGTGGTGTGTTTGTCCCGCCGAGGAACACATCGCTCCATATACGGCCTCAGCTGATCACAAATTACACAATTTAAAGCCTGAATGGAAAAATCATTTCACCACGGAGACACTTCAGGTTTTAGACAGTCTGTGGGGACGTCTCTGAGACCAGGTTTTAGACAGTCTGTGGGGACGTCATGGAGACTACGTCCAGGTTTTAGACAGTCTGTGGGGACGTCTCTGAGACCAGGTTTTAGACAGTCTGTGGGGACGTCTCTGAGACCAGGTTTTAGACAGTCTGTGGGGACGTCATGGAGACTACGTCCAGGTTTTAGACAGTCTGCGGGGACGTCACGGAGACTACGTCCAGGTTTTAGACAGTCTGCGGGGACGTCACGGAGACTACGTCCAGGTTTTATCGTTAGCATTAGCTAACAGGCTTGAAGCCACGCGATGAGAAACAAACGTTGACTTCTACAAAGACGAAGCGTCTCGTTCGTCCTGAGGACTTTGAGGACATAAAGCTCATTAATGTTAATTATTCATCTTTCAGTCTTTGGACACTTTGAAGCTCGACAGCTGAACAAACTTCACTTCCTGGACCGCCGACGTCACAATAAGTAATGTAAAGGTCAGAGACAGACAGCACGCAGACGGCGCTCGTGTCGTTCAAGAAGCATCATAATTTGCATTTGCAGAACTCATTCTGCACAATGTCAACTCTCATCTAATATAAAACTACCCTGTAATGGCCCGCTGCAGCATAATGGCCAATTTATGTCCATTCAGAGCCAAGCTAAGCCCGCGGGGCCTCCCTCGCGCTGCATTAAATAACCAATTTGCAGCGAAAACGTCATTACGGGAATAGTTCCCTGCCAAACGATGTCATTACAGTAACGACAGCCACTCTAGCGCAGCGCCGCTGATAGATCCGACCGTGCGCCGGCTAAAACATCAGTCATCCATTGTGTTTGGAGTCCTTCACGCCTGGCTGCACGACACCGTGAAGTTAATGCCACAGACGCCATTATGGAGGAAGTGCCTGCTGTCAGTTGTACTGTATAATCGCAGCGCCGCCACTCGCCGGCGTGATCGCTGCACGTTTGAGCCGGAGCTTCACAATGAGAGCGTGAAGATTGAGCGTGCCGTCAAACGTGGCTAATGTTAGCGAGCGTGCTGCTTTTTTTATCGTGTTACGGAGCTGCTAACTCCCCGCAGGCGCCAATAAAATCTAAAACTTAAATGACACGGTTAATCACGACACACTTAGCAAGAGTCGTGAGATGAATCTGCAGAAGTGTGTGAATGAAAGCGCGAGCGTTGTCGGAGCGTCCTGCTGCTTTACATCTGCTGTGCCTGTAATCATGTCAGTCAGTCGGGGCTAATCACCACACAGCGAGGTGGAGTCATTGTTTCATAAGACACTGCAGGCTCACATCCTGCTGCTGTTTCACTGATTAAAGAGGCAAATTAGAGGTGGAGGTGAAGCTGCAGCAGCTCCATATAAACACACCTGAGCTCCGTTTGTTGCTTGAAATACGTTAAGGTTAATATTTCTGCCCTCGAGCTGCTCGCTGAGCGTGCGTCTGAAGCAAACTGGATATTAGGGCGAGACAAACGCATCCTGAAAAACATTACAGCGATGCTTTCCTCGTCAAGGTTTCACCAAAGGCTGCTGGGATTTAAAGCTGTCCACACAGGTGCAGCGTACCTGAGTCTGCAGATCCACGATCGTACCTGAGTCTGCAGATCCACGACGGTCCGGTCCTCGAGTCGCTGCAATCATCAGACAAACTCAACAAACAGAGTTTGTTTGAACTGAATGTTTGCAGAGTCAGCATACATGACAGACAGTTAGCCATGTCAGCTATTTTTATCTTTATCTGTACATTAATGTTCATGTTGACCTGTTGGATCTTTGTCTTCAGCTGGAGCAAAGTCAAACGGGAGTCAAACTCCTCGTGTGTGAACACAAACCTGATTAACAAACGTCCGTTTACACTGACTTTAAATGAAAGTCAGCGGCTGAACGTGAACCGTGTGCTCTCGTTTTGTGGGTGGTGGGTGTTATTAGAGCTTCCAGCCTTCATGCTAAGCTACGCTAACCCCGTCCTGACTCATACAGATGTTTTATGAATGAATTCAACCTGGATGATTGAAACTTTTGCAACCCTACTTGCTACACGTCAATCCGCGGATACGTTACAGACAGAAAAGTGACGTTTGGACGTAGCTGAGGAAATTAACGAGCAGGTCTGATGATGATGATGGCACATTTGTGGATTCATCACGAGGAGAAAACAGAGCGGAGACAGACAAACTCTAATCAGCTCAACGTTAGCAGTGTTGTGTTAGCAGCGAGTGTCATTGGGACGCTAACAGCTGGGGAAGACTAGCTTTACTGCGGAGGGAGGAGGCAGCGTTGTAGTCGAGACCAGCTAAACCGAGACCAGGTCGTATCAAGACTGAGACGAGACCAAAGACCAACTTTCACCATAACTCTTTGACCTTTCAGTCAGCATATTGGAGGATTTACACACTGCTGTGCAGATGAACTCTGTGCTTCAGGAGGTCAAATGTTTTGTTAATAAAATCCACAGTCGTCTTTGTAAAACCGAGTAACCAAGAAAAAATGCAGTCGATTTCAAAAAGTCTAACATCTGTCTGACGGCGTTTGTTGAGCCGGAGTACAAGCGGCCATCACGTCAAACGAAGAAGAAGAAGAAGAAGAAGAAGAAGATTGATGTACGAGGACATCTGCAAAGTAAAGGTAGCTCAGCCTTTTAGCAGACAAATGATTGGAACATCTTCATGATGTGGATGTTGACTGAGCAGTCTGAACATCCTGCATGTAACAATAATTCAACGCCAGGACTGGAATATGGAAACGACTCAAAGTGTCCGTCTCTAATTTAAAAGTCAGTTTTTTCACTAACCTGCCGTTTGTACAGCGGCTTCATCTCTTCGGGTTTTTGAACAGATACTTTTCATTCTGCTCGTCTAACCGGGCCTCGTTTAGACACCAGGTGAATATAATGAACTCCTGTAAGCAGAATACAAAACGAGCCGCTCGCTGAGCTCCGAGCTGACGCTCTTCTCTGTGTTTAGTTAAGAAGCTGCAGCTCTCTGATCGGATCAGAACCGCTCAGCCACAAACCTGCAACCAACTCCCAGCAGGACCGACGGGACGGCGTCAAACTGAGCCGGTGATTGACTCTGAAGAGGCTCCGAGACGTCATTCAGACGTGGATTAAGGTATTTTATGGGTTGTTGTGACATAAAGCAGCTTGGATCTATCTCATTGGTCTGTTCTTAATCCTCTTGATGCAGCGTTCAGTTCACCTCCTCCTCTTCATCACCGCTGTCCTAACAGACACTCGAGTTCACATGAAGAAGTTGACCACCTGTCAGAAATCTGTCCTGCTGGCTCTCCGCCCCCCTCTGGCTGTAATCACAGTGATGCAGCTCATGGAGTCTTAATGGATTCACCGCATGGCGCTCTGTGAACGACAACACAGTCAGGTGGAGGCTGCGATGCAGCCGTGAATACAGAGCAGGCGAGCCCAGCGAGGCGGCGCTTTGATCTGCTGGATTGTAATCTGGTGGAGGGTAATGATGTGAAGCCGAGCGACGGGCTACTGTACAGCAACACGAGTCAATCGAGCACGAACAAACACATTTCATCCGGTCCAGTTTGAGCTCGTTAGCCAAGGAGTCGAGCCGGGACGAGGAAGTTCCTCTGAGTCAGCCGGCTTCACAGAGTCACAGAGACTACGTCCAGGTTTTAGACAGTCTGCGGGGACGTCACAGAGACTACGTCCAGGTTTTAGACAGTCTGCGGGGACGTCACAGAGACTACGTCCAGTTTTGTATAGGTCCCGGTCTCCATAAGTCCCCATGTTAAAATGTCCAACTTCACAGCAGAAATAAACATGTTTACAGCCTGGTACAAAAAACAGTTTTGGTCTCTATAGCTAATTTCCCCGTTCATGACAACTGTACTGAGGGTGAATTTATATACAACTCACCTGTTCAGATTATATTAAGGCTTAAAGTTATGCAGGATTAAGAGCGTGGAGCTGTCCTGACGATGATGTAACACCTCACCTGTCCAGTGGTGGTGCTGTGCTGGGCTGAACATCAGAACTTTTCCTTAAAAGCAGAAATCAGGAGAGTTTCTTACCGTAGGCGGAGTCGGCTGCAGACTCTTGGTTCCGCGTGGTCGCCAACACGTCAGCTGCACAGAAAAACAACAGGACGCGTCATAAAAAGACATTTATCTCTTTAAACGTGTCATCCATCGCCCACTTTACTGTCTGCATCACTGCTGCAGTTTTACAACCCGCTGACTTTTACAGCGTTTACACCTCAACGTTACAGTCACAGGATATCTTACCACGGCAGCTGTCTGCGTGAAACGAGTGGTCGCCCTCGATATCCTGCTCAAAGCCCGCCCTGCAGAGAGACAGAGGACAGAGGAGGACAGAGGAGGACAGAGAAGAGACAGAGGAGGACAGAGGAGAGACAGAGAAGAGACAGAGGAGGACAGAGGAGAGACAGAGGAAGACAGAGGAAGACAGAGGAAGACAGAGGAGAGACAGAGGAAGACAGAGAAGAGACAGAGAAGAGACAGAGGAGAGACAGAGGAAGACAGAGGAGGACAGAGAAGAGACACAGAAGAGACAGAGGAGAGACAGAGGAAGACAGAGGAGGACAGAGAAGAGACACAGAAGAGACAGAGGAGGACAGAGAAGAGACAGAGGAGGACAGAGAAGAGACAGAGGAGGACAGAGAAGAGACAGAGGAGGACAGAGGAGGACAGAGGAGGACAGAGAAGAGACAGAGGAGGACAGAGAAGAGACAGAGAAGAGACAGAGAAGGACAGAGGAGGACAGAGAAGAGACAGGGGAGGACAGAGGAGGACAGAGGAGGACAGAGAAGAGACAGAGGAGGACAGAGGAGAGACAGAGAAGAGACAGAGGAGGACAGAGGAGAGACAGAGGAAGACAGAGGAGGACAGAGAAGAGACAGAGGAGGACAGAGGAGAGACAGAGGAAGACAGAGAAGAGACAGAGAAGAGACAGAGGAGAGACAGAGGAAGACAGAGGAGGACAGAGAAGAGACACAGAAGAGACAGAGGAGGACAGAGAAGAGACAGAGGAGGACAGAGAAGAGACAGAGGAGGACAGAGAAGAGACAGAGAAGAGACAGAGGAGGACAGAGAAGAGACAGAGAAGAGACAGAGGAGGACAGAGAAGAGACAGAGAAGAGACAGAGGAGGACAGAGGAGGACAGAGAAGAGACAGGGGAGGACAGAGGAGGACAGAGGAGGAGACAGAGAAGAGACAGAGGAGGACAGAGGAGAGAGACAGAGAAGAGACAGAGGAGGACAGAGGAGAGACAGAGGAAGACAGAGGAGGACAGAGAAGAGACAGAGGAGGACAGAGGAGAGACAGAGGAGGACAGAGGAGAGACAGAGAAGAGACAGAGGAGAGACAGAGGAAGACAGAGGAGGACAGAGAAGAGACACAGAAGAGACAGAGGAGGACAGAGAAGAGACAGAGGAGGACAGAGAAGAGACAGAGGAGGACAGAGAAGAGACAGAGGAGGACAGAGGAGAGACAGAGGAAGACAGAGAAGAGACAGAGAAGAGACAGAGGAGAGACAGAGGAAGACAGAGGAGGACAGAGAAGAGACACAGAAGAGACAGAGGAGGACAGAGAAGAGACAGAGGAGGACAGAGAAGAGACAGAGGAGGACAGAGAAGAGACAGAGGAGGACAGAGGAGGACAGAGGAGGACAGAGAAGAGACAGAGGAGGACAGAGAAGAGACAGAGAAGAGACAGAGGAGGACAGAGGAGGACAGAGAAGAGACAGGGGAGGACAGAGGAGGACAGAGGAGGACAGAGAAGAGACAGAGGAGGACAGAGGAGAGACAGAGAAGAGACAGAGGAGGACAGAGGAGGACAGAGAAGAGACATGGGTTAAAGGACGGTAACAGACACGGTGCCTCCTCTCCTGTCTGTTGCCGTGGGTTACCGTTGCCTGGGCAGTAAATCAATGATGTGTATCCAGATAACGAGTTCAGACAACGTTAATTAGATTATGTCGCATAGTTCATCTGCAGCTCATCGTTTACTCTGGAGAGAGACAGGTCGACAAATTCACCTTTTTGTTTTTTTTGGTCATCCAATTAGGAATAAAGGAAGGTGACACTCAGCCAATCAGAAGACAGAGGTGACAAGTGGCCACCATGAAACACACACACACACACACACACACACACACACACACACACACACACTGAGTTTCAGCTGTGTATATCTTCCTTCCAGTAAATGAAGCCATGTACTTTCCTCACGGCGTCCCCGGCTCGCCGTTTGTGTCCCGGCTGTTTACTGTCACCACGGCGATTCCACCTGACCTTCAAATCAGTTTTAAAGATCCAACAAATGTTTTTACTGCCGCGCAGCACGAAGCGTCCGCAGGATAACAGACAGAGTTTCTGTCTGCTCACGTCACAGAATAATTCATCATTTATTGGAGATTTATTGTGAAACATGCAGGAAGAGTTTCAAAAGAGTCAGCTGACTCGACCGCTGCGCCTACCCAGCATGCTTTGTAGGAAGACTTGTCCCCGCTCTGCCTCTGATCCTTCAACCCTTCGTGCTAAAGCTGATGCTAACCAGCGCTACGAACTAGACTAGCCTGTGTGGAGAGTGGGGTTGCAAAATTTGGGGAATTTTCAAAGTAATTAACGGGAATTTATGGGAATTAACCAGATTGAAGGCTGGCCCTTTAACAGGGAACTTAAATATAGTTGGGAAAATATATTTTAGCATAATCTTGACTAAAACAACCAGATGTCATGCAGGTGCACACACATGGCTGTTGAGGCCACGAGCACATGAACATGTATTCATACAGTAGCTGATAAGTTAGATGCTAAATAAGCTATAGTTAGCATTATTTCATTGACCATTCATCATGATGCTAGCTTACCTCCAGTAACTAAAATACTCCAAATTTCCATAATTTCCATGGAAAGTTTCTGCTTAACTTCCTATAGAAAGTTTCTGGAGATTTACTGGAAATTTACCAGAAAGCTTCACAAACTGCTGCAACGCCTGCAGGGTCACGCTAACAGACCTCGCTTAACGGGAACTTCAAGGAGATATCCACGACTGAAACAGCTGATGTTTAACTGTGGGTTTGTTATGTGTTGACGTATTTTAGATATTTCCATATTTTCATCAGAGGCTACCAAATATGTCAACAAGAGAAATAACCATGTTTCTGTTAACAGGACATTTAACCATCCGTCAACAGGGAAATAAAACCTGAGAGAGATCTTTAACCTTTAGCAGTAGATCTAGTTCTAAACAGAACCAACATTTGTTGAAATATGTGACTTTAGAAGGTATCTCATGGGTCAGAGGGTTCGATCATCCACTGTTGGTTTAATCGTAAACCTGGCCAGCGGTTTTGCAGAAATCTAGTCTCAGGTCCTCCGTGAGTCCACATCTAGTCTCAGGTCCTCCGTGAGTCCACATCTAGTCTCAGGTCCTCTGTGAGTCCACATCTAGTCTCAGGTCCTCCGTGAGTCCACATCTAGTCTCAGGTCCTCTGTTAGTCCACATCTAGTCTCAGGTCCTCTGAGTCCACATCTAGTCTCAGGTCCTCTGAGTCCACATCTAGTCTCAGGTCCTCCGTTAGTCCACATCTAGTCTCAGGTCCTCCGTGAGTCCACATCTAGTCTCAGGTCCTCTGTGAGTCCACATCTAGTCTCAGGTCCTCCTGGAGTCCACATCTAGTCTCAGGTCCTCCGTTAGTCCACATCTAGTCTCAGGTCCTCCGTTAGTCCACATCTAGTCTCAGGTCCTCTGTTAGTCCACATCTAGTCTCAGGTCCTCCGTGAGTCCACATCTAGTCTCAGGTCCTCCGTTAGTCCACATTTAGTCTCAGGTCCTCCGTGAGTCCACATCTAGTCTCAGGTCCTCCGTGAGTCCACATCTAGTCTCAGGTCCTCTGTTAGTCCACATCTAGTCTCAGGTCCTCTGAGTCCACATCTAGTCTCAGGTCCTCCGTTAGTCCACATCTAGTCTCAGGTCCTCCGTTAGTCCACATCTAGTCTCAGGTCCTCTGTTAGTCCACATCTAGTCTCAGGTCCTCCGTTAGTCCACATCTAGTCTCAGGTCCTCTGTTAGTCCACATCTAGTCTCAGGCCCTCTGTTAGTCCACATCTAGTCTCAGGTCCTCCGTGAGTCCACATCTAGTCTCAGGTCCTCCGTGAGTCCACATCTAGTCTCAGGTCCTCCGTGAGTCCACATCTAGTCTCAGGTCCTCCGTGAGTCCACATCTAGTCTCAGGTCCTCCGTGAGTCCACATCTAGTCTCAGGTCCTCCGTCTAGTTCAGGTCCCCGTTAGTCCACATCTAGTCTCAGGTCCTCCGTGAGTCCACATCTAGTCTCAGGTCCTCCGTGAGTCCACATCTAGTCTCAGGTCCTCCGTTAGTCCACATCTAGTCTCAGGTCCTCCGTTAGTCCACATCTAGTCTCAGGTCCTCTGAGTCCACATCTAGTCTCAGGTCCTCCGTTAGTCCACATCTAGTCTCAGGTCCTCCGTTAGTCCACATCTAGTCTCAGGTCCTCTGAGTCCACATCTAGTCTCAGGTCCTCCGTTAGTCCACATCTAGTCTCAGGTCCTCCGTTAGTCCACATCTAGTCTCAGGTCCTCTGTTAGTCCACATCTAGTCTCAGGCCCTCTGTGAGTCCACATCTAGTCTCAGGTCCTCTGTGAGTCCACATCTAGTCTCAGGTCCTCTGTTAGTCCACATCTAGTCTCAGGTCCTCTGTGAGTCCACATCTAGTCTCAGGTCCTCCGTGAGTCCACATCTAGTCTCAGGTCCTCCGTGAGTCCACATCTAGTCTCAGGTCCTCCGTGAGTCCACATCTAGTCTCAGGTCCTCCGTGAGTCCACATCTAGTCTCAGGTCCTCCGTTAGTCCACATCTAGTCTCAGGTCCTACGTGAGTCCACATCTAGTCTCAGGTCCTCCGTTAGTCCACATCTAGTCTCAGGTCCTCTGAGTCCACATCTAGTCTCAGGTCCTCCGTTAGTCCACATCTAGTCTCAGGTCCTCCGTTAGTCCACATCTAGTCTCAGGTCCTCTGAGTCCACATCTAGTCTCAGGTCCTCCGTTAGTCCACATCTAGTCTCAGGTCCTCTGAGTCCACATCTAGTCTCAGGTCCTCTGAGTCCACATCTAGTCTCAGGTCCTCTGAGTCCACATCTAGTCTCAGGTCCTCTGAGTCCACATCTAGTCTCAGGTCCTCCGTTAGTCCACATCTAGTCTCAGGTCCTCTGAGTCCACATCTAGTCTCAGGTCCTCCGTTAGTCCACATCTAGTCTCAGGTCCTCCGTTAGTCCACATCTAGTCTCAGGTCCTCTGTAGTCCACATCTAGTCTCAGGTCCTCCGTTAGTCCACATCTAGTCTCAGGTCCTCCGTTAGTCCACATCTAGTCTCAGGTCCTCTGTTAGTCCACATCTAGTCTCAGGCCCTCTGTGAGTCCACATCTAGTCTCAGGTCCTCTGTGAGTCCACATCTAGTCTCAGGTCCTCTGTTAGTCCACATCTAGTCTCAGGTCCTCTGTGAGTCCACATCTAGTCTCAGGTCCTCCGTGAGTCCACATCTAGTCTCAGGTCCTCCGTGAGTCCACATCTAGTCTCAGGTCCTCCGTGAGTCCACATCTAGTCTCAGGTCCTCCGTGAGTCCACATCTAGTCTCAGGTCCTCCGTAGTCCACATCTAGTCTCAGGTCCTACGTGAGTCCACATCTAGTCTCAGGTCCTCCGTTAGTCCACATCTAGTCTCAGGTCCTCGAGTCCACATCTAGTCTCAGGTCCTCCGTTAGTCCACATCTAGTCTCAGGTCCTCCGTTAGTCCACATCTAGTCTCAGGTCCTCTGAGTCCACATCTAGTCTCAGGTCCTCCGTTAGTCCACATCTAGTCTCAGGTCCTCTGAGTCCACATCTAGTCTCAGGTCCTCTGAGTCCACATCTAGTCTCAGGTCCTCTGAGTCCACATCTAGTCTCAGGTCCTCTGAGTCCACATCTAGTCTCAGGTCCTCCGTTAGTCCACATCTAGTCTCAGGTCCTCTGAGTCCACATCTAGTCTCAGGTCCTCTGAGTCCACATCTAGTCTCAGGTCCTCCGTTAGTCCACATCTAGTCTCAGGTCCTCCGTTAGTCCACATCTAGTCTCAGGTCCTCTGTGAGTCCACATCTAGTCTCAGGTCCTCTGTTAGTCCACATCTAGTCTCAGGTCCTCCGTGGAGTCGAATCATTTAACATATTTAAAGAGTAAAGTTCTTCAGCTGGTTTACTGACGTCTGTTCTGCTTCGTGTCTGTCAGAGCGACTTTCATCGCTGAAGAGGTGAAGGCCATTAAACCTCATTATCAGCACAGGTGCATCATGGGAGTGCACATAACCTGTGCATGTTCTCTGGCTGAGCGTTTCTGCAGACATTTATACGTTTAATTACATTTCACAGCATCTGAAAGCTGTGAACGCCTCCGCTGCTGCCGCCGAGCTTCAACGTCGACAACACGAAAATACAATTCAGCAACGACGCCGTCTGATAACCGACTGCGTTTAATAACTGACTGAGTCTATTTCCATCCCCTCCTCCGACGAGGCGCTTCCCGCTAGATGAACGAGGCGTTCAGGTGCTCAAGAGGCTTCGGGATTTATAGCGACTCGCCGTCCCAGCGACCTCCTCCTGTTCTCACTCACGGCTCAGCAGCCCACGCTGGTGGAAATGTAGCTCGAGAGACGAGAGAGGATGGATGGAGATGGAGAGAGAGAATGAGTGATAAGGGAGATAAATATTGAGTGAGTGAGGGGGTGGAGGAGTTAGCAAATAAGTGAGGTGGAGAGAGGTAAATATAGAGCGAGCGAGCGAGCGAGCGAGGGGGAGGGAAGCAGAACGGTTTCATAATAAATCCAAACATGAGTTCATTAAATGTGATCGTCTGCATCATAACTTTATCTTTTACTGGATGAGATGATCTGCATTCATACCAGCAAAGACGACATGTAGCATGTATGTGAATAACCAGCTGTGTGATGGCTGAACATGTGATGGCCGTTATCGTAAGTGTCCGTCACCGACGAGGGAATGAAACAGGAAGCTGCCTCAAAAAAAGCATGAAACAAAATACACAGTTTCCCTCCTGCAGTCCGGGTTTCGTGTTCGGCGTGTGTGACGTCATGTTTGCTTGAAAGCAACAATGCTGGCTGCTAAAGAGGTTAGCATAGATGCTATCCATTCCATCCATTTTCCACGGCTCGTCCGGGATCAGGTTGCGGTGGTAGCAGGTTAAGTGGTGTTCCAGACTTCTCCCAGGAGATCCCGAGGTAATCCCAGACCAGACAGGCCATGTGATCCCTCCAGCGGGTTCTGGGTCTGATGCTAGTGCTCGGTTCTATCAGAACGGAAGAGCACGGCCGGCACTGAAGGCTTTCCTCGATGGAAATGAAGTTTTCGCTCTATTCAGTGTAATTATCACGTGATTTGGTTCGTTCATGTGATTGCTTGAAGTTCGCCTGTGACAGACGCTGATCAGCAGACGGTTCATCCGATCATCGGGCTGTGTTTGTTCAAAGTTTTCAATCAAACCATCTGCTGCAGTCAGGTCAGGAAAACACGGACGAGTTCTGTTCAAACCGAACCCGACGCTGCATCTGCTCAAAAACAGAAAGAAGACGGACAGACGGACGGACGGACGCTGTGATGAAAAGTGATACAAACAGACAGCAGAGGAAATCTGCAGCGACTGATGCTGTTAGAGAGAAGAGAGAAAAGCTGAATGTGTGACTGAATCAGAGAAAATATGAAAGAGTCAATAATCTTCAGACAAACGGTGAAGTCATCGTGTCGGTTTCATTAAACTGAGAAGTTTGAATAAATGTTTCTTCCATCGCTCGATCGCTCGGGTGGAAAACGTTTTTTTGTCGATAAGCGATGAGCGGAGCTGGAAACACGTTGGATGAAGAAGAACGTGTGCTGAGCGTGAGCAGACTGATGAATGCGTCTACCTCCAGGAACATCGCTGCCGTCCTGCTGATGGTTCATGACGGGAAGTCGCTTCATTGGAGCATCACCAAATGTTTGGATGGAAAAATGAATCAGCAAACATCAGAGCTCTGCCAAAACTACTCACGGTAATTGTTGTGGGCGTTGACGTCCAACACTGAGACAGCTCAGTTCAGATTAAAAATTAGGTTTAAGTTTAAAAAAACTAGAATCCTTCAGACATGATTTGGACCTTTGGGCCTTCAAGGATGTTACAGGACTTGTTTAGGACTTGTCCCAAAAGACTTGAGACCCTGACAACCAATCAGCTTGAGACTTGACCTGAACTTTACCTTCGTTCAGACTTGATTTGGACTTGTCTTAAAGACTTGAGACTCAGTTTGGAACAGATGACTTGAGACTTTATCACTTCATACTTGACCTAGACTTGTCTCGCATGACTTGAGACTTGATTAGGACTAACCCCAAAAGGCTTCAGACTCTGAAATACCTGACGCGACCTGAAGACTTGAGACGTGTCTTACTTCATACTTGACCTAAAACGCCAGTCAAATGACTCGAGACTAACCTGAGACTTGATTTGGACTTGCTCCAAAAGACTTCAATTTGAATGACTAGACACTTCAGGCCTAAGACTAAAATCAAACCACTTGAGACTCAGTTTGGACTTCTGAGTTCCTCTAAAACTGAAACTTGAGTTTTTACCTAGTCTTGACTTGAATGACTTGAGACCTGACTTGGACTTGTATATTAGCTCAGTACCACAGTGAGCTGATGATCGTGTCACGTTGTATATATACACTGAGTAAAGTGAACTCATCCCTGCTGAGGATCAACAGACGGACTCTGCCGTTCACTCTCATGAAGACTCGTATCCGCGAGCTGCAGACGAGCGAGGCGCCTCTTCCTGTCGCTCTCCAGACACAGTCAGCCGTTACATGAGTTTAAACCTGAGTCACATAGACAACCAATGAGACGGCAGCAGGTGCTTAACACCCACAGGTGAGACCTGGTGAAGTTATTAAAGTCATGATGAGGATGAAGAGATAATAAGTGTTATAATGAGCCAGAGAGACAAACGTCCCGTTCATTTCAATGTGTGAAATATGAAACATGTCTGTGAATGATGTTTATTATTGTGATCAATTATAACCTGTGAGTGTGTGTGTGTGTGTGTGTGTTCGTGTGTGTGAGTGTGTGTGTTCGTGTGTGTGTGTGTGTGTGTGTGTGTGTGTGTGTGTGTGTGTGTGTGTGTGTGAGTGTGTGTGTGTGGGAGGGGTGTGTGTGTGTGTTCGGTGTGGGTGTGTGTGAGTGTGTGTGTGTGTGTGTGTGTGTGTGTGTGTGTGTGTGTGGTGTGTGTGTGTGTGTGTGTGTGTGTGTGTGTGTGTGTGTGTGAGTGTGTGTGAGTGTGTGTGAGTGTGTGTGTGTGTGTGTGTGTGTGTTCGTGTGTGTGTGTGTGTGTGTGTGTGTGTGTGTGTGTGTGTGTGTGTGTGTGTGTGTGTGTGTGTGTGGAGTGTGTGTGAGTGTGTGTGGTGTGTGTGTGTGTGTGTGTTCGTGTGTGTGAGTGTGTGTGTGTGTGTGTGTGTGTTCGTGTGTGTGAGTGTGTGTGTGTGTTAACACTCCAACAACACTGTCGACTCACAATGGATTAAAAAATATCCTTTTTATGCCTACATTACCCACAATGCAGCTAAATATAAATATAAAATATAACATGTTAACCTGGACGTAGTCTCTGTGACGTCCTCGCAGACTGTCTAAAACCTGGACGTAGTCTCCGTGAGGTCCCCGCAGACTGTCTAAAACCTGGACGTAGTCTCTGTGACGTCCCCACAGACTGTCTAAAACCTGGACGTAGTCTCTATGACGTCCTCGCAGACTGTCTAAAACCTGGACGTAGTCTCCATGACGTCCTTGCAGACTGTCTAAAACCTGGACGTAGTCTCCGTGAGGTCCCCGCAGACTGTCTAAAACCTGGACGTAGTCTCCATGATGTCCCCGCAGACTGTCTAAAACCTGGACGTAGTCTCCGTGACGTCCCCGCAGACTGTCTAAAACCTGGACGTAAACAGTCTGCGGGGACGTCACAGAGACTAGTAAAGACTTCAGTGTTCAGTCGTCTCTGTCTGAGCTAACAGAGAGCCTGTGACTCTGTTCAAACTGTGAAGGTCTGTGGGCTCATGGGAAATGTTGTTCACAACAACAGGACTACAAATGTAAATGAGATGAAGTCACAAAGACTCCATCACTGTCGAAGCAGGTGTCTTCATTCCAGGGACAAACGTCTCTGTTCACAAACAGATGCTTCAAAATGTGTGTGCGTGTGTGCGTGCGTGCGTGCGTGTGTGTGTGTGTGTGTGTGTGTGTGTGTGTGTGCGTAAGAGCGTGTGTGTGTGGTAAAAGCAGCTGTCACCTTTGAATCAACTTAAACAGCACAGACACACACTGTCTCTGACGCACACACACACACTCACACACACACACACACACACACACATACAGATGGTCTCCAGGGAAACGTCTGACTCGCTGCCGTGACAACCGTCTCCATCTGGTGTTCATCTCATCGGTTTGTCCCTCCTCTTCCTCTCCTCCTTTTCTCTCCATCCTTCTTCATTCCTCCACCTGCCTCCTCCTCCCTCTGTCTTCAGCTGGAGTTATGTCAGCTGCTAAACTTCCTTTTTCTCTCCAACTTTCTTTCCATCCTTCCTCCATCTCTCCATCTCTCCATCTCTTCATCTCTCCATCTCTCCATCTCTTCATCTTTTCATCTCTCCATCTCTCCATCTCTTCATCTCTTCATCTCTTCATCTCTCCATCTCTCCATCTCTTCATCTCTTCATCTCTCCATCTCTCCATCTCTTCATCTCTCCATCTCTCCATCTCTTCATCTCTCCATCTCTCCATCTCTCCATCTCTTCATCTTTTCATCTCTCCATCTCTCCATCTCTTCATCTCTTCATCTCTCCATCTCTCCATCTCTTCATCTCTTCATCTCTCCATCTCTCCATCTCTTCATCTCTTCATCTCTTCATCTCTCCATCTCTCCCTGGAGGAAATCTTCCACTTATCAGCAGAAGTTTGAGAAGCTGAACTCCCTTCAGCTCAGAGGTTTTCAGTTGAGTGAAGCTCTGAATAATATCTCTGTATTTCTGCCTCCATCAGCTGTGCTGAGGTCAGGCTGGCTGCGTCTCTACACTTGGTTTGCTTTGTGATTGGTTCCCCAAAAAACTCAAATATGGCTGAAGAAAAAAAAAGATCTTCTTCTGTCCCTGCTGAGGACGCTGCAGATGCAGGACTTGGACCTGGACCTGGACTTGGACCTGGACTTGGACCTGGACCTGGACTTGGACCTGGACCTGGACTTGGACCTGGACCTGGACTTGGACTTGGACCTGGACCTGGACTTGGACCTGGACCTGGACCTGGACTTGGACCTGGACTTGGACCTGGACCTGGACCTGGACCTGGACTTGGACTTGGACTGTGTCTGAGGTTCTGATGCTAACAGAAGCGGATCAGACTCAGGACCACAGACTGTGACACTAATGGAGGATAATCACCAAACTTTGCTCGTCTCCACTGCAGGACAAACACTGACTGCTCTCCCATGATCCTCTGGGGCAGAACAGACACATCATGATGCTGATTAAAGTCAATGATGTCTGCTCGTCAGTTACATGTCAGACTTTTAGGAACACTTGCAGTCGGTCGCTCACGTCGCCGTCACCCCGCCTCTGAATCCTTCTTGTCTCAGTTAGCGGTCCCCGATGAACATTGTCTGAAGGTCTCATCTCTGAATCTGTCGTGTTTTACTCAGTCCTGTGTCGGTCTCAGACAAAGAAGACTCAAGAAATCTGAAGGACTATCTAAAGACTGCCTGTGCATGTTCTGTCTTTGTCCCTTTCACGTGCACTACAAGAGGTTTGGTGAATATTAGCTACATCCTGTCTGGTCCTGGTCTTCTCCACCTCTCAAAGTCTTGGTCTTGGTCTCAGTTTAGTTGGTCTTGACTGCAACACAGTCTCAGAGGCCGAGCTTAAAGTTGAGGTATGTCGACTGTCCACAACATTAAGAAGCTTGTTCACTGGTGGACGCCTGTAGACGTGATGCAGTCAAACAGGTCGGCGCGTTGGCGTGAACAAACAGTGGATTGGTCGTATTTTGATGAAGAAGAGACAGAAACTTGAAATGACTCCACTGACGCTGAGACAGACGTTAAACTGAAGAATAAATCACGTGAAGATCCATCGAGACGCCGCGCAGCAACGACCTGGAAGAGAGTGAAGCGTGTTTTATGTTCCTGGACGTCTTCCTGCTTGTTTCACTTCCTCTTCCTTTAACTCTGACACAGATATCTCAATCGGAGTAATTCTCCATCTCTCATCTTCGCTCTGCGTCTTCTTCTTCTCTTCTTTCCACCTCTTGCATCACGTCTTCGCCTCCCTCTCCGTTTGCTTCCTCGTCTTTTTCATCTCCGCCGGCTGATCCTGTCCATTTTAATCTTCACGCGGCGTCTCCTCCTCCTCCTCCTCTGCACCAACGTTTGTATTAAAAATGCCAGTCGTCTCTTCAGCAGCTGAGATATTATTGTTTCCTGTGTGTGTGTGTGTGTGAAGTTAGAAAACAGCATTTCGACAGCGTCTTGCTGCTTTTTTCAAAAACATTTCTGCAGAACTGAGAGGCTCAGACGTAAATGAAGTGGACCAGAACACCATCAACTCGTTTAAGCAGAACTCCATGGAGCAAGAGGAGGAGGAGGAGGAGGAGGAGGAGGAGGAGGAGGAGGAGGAAGTACTGAGATCAACGTTTCTGTGGCTCTCAAACTTTTTAAAAAATGAAGCAACATTTAGTCGGAGCTGTTCAGACAAACTTTGGTCACGTAGAGAAGATGTTTTATTGCTCAGTATGAACAGGACGGATAATTACATCCCGAAAACCTGTTTCACTGTTCACACGAGGACCGGACATTCAAAATGCACTGCCAGTCGATGTCACACGACAGCTGCAAAAATGTGAAACAAGCTGAAGAACAGTCAGATATTGTAATAAAGTTTAAAGTCTGAATGAATCTGTAGCTGAAGGTATGCAGAAGAAGTGGAAGTTGAAAGTGTTGAAGTTTGTTCCATTCATTTGAATGTAAAGATTTTTATGGAATAAGTATTTTAAAAAGTATAAATTAGTAAAATACATAATGTGCTGAATGAGCTGAGCATAGCGATGAATGGTTTCTGTAGGACAAAGTATGTGGGAGCAGTTAGGTGACAAAAATATACTAAATAATAATAAATAAAAATACGAAGAACAAAACTCGTAATACAAAAACTCAAACTGACAGAAACTAAATAAAACTCAACAAAAACGGTTTGGTCATAATACTTCTAATATAAATATAAATATTGGTAAAACAGGCTGCAGCAGCGACTGTACCTAAACCTCGTCAAAGTTCTTGTTTTTGCTCAGACTGTTATTTGAAGTGTGTGATAACATTATAGATTACAGATATGTAAACCTGACGTCAACGTCATCGTAACGTTGAACCTTCAAAATAAAACTCATCTTCGTGAGTCTTTCCTCTGTTCCAACAGTCACAGACTCTGGATGGTCAAAATAAATCCTGAATTCAGAGATGAGACAAACATGGACTCGCATGTGTTACAATAGTTGTTTACTTCAATAGATGCCAAGATGGCGTCATTTTATCACATCTAACTACAGTTACTCGTCCAAGACGTCAGTCAGGACTCCAGTTTGTCTGTTTGTGTTTCACCTCTTCACAGACTGAACCAGGTTTGTCCATCCGCTTTATGAGCTGAGTTTAACTAATCCTGACAGCTTCTTTTCTTACTTTGACCTTCTTCACTGTTTCATCCTGATAAACCTCAAAGTCAGACTTCACTTCCTTCATGGAAACAGATGAAACCTTTCCTGCTTCCTTGGTCCCTTTGCTCATGGAGAGGAGATGTTTCTACATGAGGAGTCTGTTAGCTTCCTGCTCGGCCTCGTCTGACCAACTCTGAATGGAAAGTTGAGTCTCGTACAGAAAAGACGTGCGACCCCCCCGAGGCTCGGCGACTCATCCATCAACGTGGAGAGACACATCAGGAGGAGACGGTCGGATATAAAGAGCTGTCATCACATGGAGGCTGAGCGCAGATCTATGCACAGATTATGTATGCCTGCTGGAATATCTGTGTCTGACAGTGATGGTGTTCACGTTTGATGGAAGAGGCCGACTCAGTTTATAAAACATGAGCTGCAAATCTAAAGAGAGGCACTGAGATCAGACTCAAACATCGCGGACACGAACAGCGAGTCGACAACTTTGCTAACAGCCAAACATCAACAAGGTCACCAACAGCAGACATAGCAGCCAGCTAATATTACTGACTAGTCCAACAGCAGTCAGCCCAGCTCGGCGTCTGTCTTTCAGCCTTTTATTTCACCAAGCTCTCACCAACCACTAAAAGTCAGTCCCAGATTTACTCTTGTCCGGCGGCTTCTTGCTCGCTCACTCTCTCCTTTTCTCTTCTTAGCTTCCTCCATCAACGTCCTCTTCACTCTCTTCTCCTCTGCCATTATGTCCATAGTTACATTGCCCGCTCACCCAGCTCAAAGGTTCAAATCTCTTTTGCTAACGCACAGTGAGCAACACAAGCTAATGTTAGCTTAGCAATGGAGTCAGCTAACATCAACAAACAAACAACAAGCGACCAAAGTCAAAGCTAACGTTAAACATATTTTGTCATATTTTGGTTTCAGCTGACACATTTTGATACGTTAGCTAGCTAGCAATTCATCCAAGTAAGCTAACGTAACAAAATCCTGTCTTGTGTGGAAAACGTCATCCAGACTCTCGGGACGGATCCGGCTGTAAATTGTCTGCCTTCGTTTGCAGGTTACTTTGTAGGTTGGTGTTGTGAGGCAGCCGGATACACTAGCATCGCAGGCTAACCTTAGCTTGATGCTTACAGTATCGCTAACAAAACACTATGAGTCATTGTGTTATTTAAAGTTTAGGATCAAGGATTAAGGAATCTTTATTATCCCTGAGGGTCAATTTGTTGTGCAGCAGATAAATAACACAGATACCAGTAAAGATACAATAAATACATCCAACATAAACATTTCCACACTTCACTGTCCGTTATTAAAAAGGCCAATAGCAGCTGACACAAAGGAGTTTTGTGTCTATTAGTTTTACATCTAGGTAGACCGAATCTGCAGCCTGACGGCAACACAATGCTGCTGTTCAGGGCCGGACCTGCACTGTGCTCTTTTTAGTGATTTGTGCCAAAAAATGATGAATTCTGAATTTAATCTGATGTATTTTCTTTTAGTTTTCTGTGTTGCACCAAACCTGAGCAGCACAGATCGACACATTGACCATGTAAATGTGGAACTTTAAGTAAAGTGTAGCTGCTTCATAGTTAATGGGCCTAAACGTGCAGCAGAGGAACTCTTTCAGGAGCTGTTAGTTTGCTTTTAAATTCCAGACACGAGAGTCGAGCCTGGAGATGAAATCCCTCGTGTTTCTGTGCTCGAGTGCATCAATATGCCGAGACAAGATGAGACACACACACACACACACACACACACACACACTGCAGCGAGCAGCTTGTGAAATCAAATGTGTTCCCTCCCGATCAATAACTCCAAAGTGTCAGGTAGCTCGCGCCCACTCCACAACACTTCATGACAATCGATCCGCGGACAGACCCGTCGGTTATTCTGCCATTCCTCCGCTCGGCCGCCCGCCCTCCCTCTGCAAATCGAAGTGATATTATTTTCATATTTGTCTCCCGGAGGAGGAGTTGTTTTAATCCTTTGAGGGCTGTGGAGCGTCTGCAGCCTCCACGTCTGTAAATATCATCAGTTATAAACTCCTGCAGGTCGACAGCCACAAAGAGAGAGAGAGTTGTTTTTCTGTCCTAACTAAGCACATCGTGGAGTCCTCTGAACGGCTGCACGAGAACAGTCATGTTCAGAGATCTGCAGAGCGACTTCTAACGATCAGAGGACGAGTCTTTGAGATGAAACACATCACACACCTCTGCAGGCTCTGTGTGCACACTGACCACAGAACATGGACCTGCCGTGCTTCACAGTGTCTCTGTGTTTGATTCAAAGTCTCACATATGAACATCCAACAGACAGCCCGGCTAACAAACTGAGCTAACAGCAGCTAACAAAAGTTGTTTTAAATTATAAAGACACTGTAATGTGTGATGCTACGTCAGCTATTTGCTAATTAGTGTCAGAGGAGATTTAAGGTGGAAATTGTTAAGGAGGCTCTCCTCTCTCTGCACCAACACAAACTTTCTTCTGAACAAAGTTTTATAAAAAGAGATTTATACAAACACAGAGTGCACGCAGTCCATTAACGCTGACATCCATCTGAACATTTGTTCCCATTATGTTTCTCCATCCATCCTTTCACTTTGGCTGCGAGCGTCGCACACATCGTGGATTTACATCGCTCAGATATACGAGCCTTCGCTCGCCGCGGCAGATATACGAGCCGAGCCGTCACGGCTTTATTAGCTGTCGGATTGATGACGGCTTTGAGGAGAGAGAGAGAGAGAGAGAGAGAGAGAGAGAGAGAGAGAGAGAGGAAGTGACACGTACTTGAAACCCGGTGCCATGTTGGCACAACTCCCGGTCCTCAGCCAGATGCAGTATGGGTCACGAGAGGCCAGGCAGGCTCTGCAGAGAGAAGAAGAAGAAGAGCTCAGGTCATGTGACTGTTCCAAAAAGAGGAAGAATTATTAAATGAATTCAAATGAAGCGAGACGGGAAACGACTGCTGTGACACCAAAGCCTCTGAGAATCACAGCGTGGAAGTATTTTAGGAAGTAACACGGTGAAGTTACTTTGTAGCTGCTAGCTTAGCTCACCATCCGAGCGCGGAAGCAGAGAAACGTCGATGTCCGATCACGTCTACCTGCCGAACATTAGCTGGAGCCTCAGACACTCGTCTCTGGTTTGAGATTATTTGGGAGCATCTGAAGACTTCGTGTCAAAGACGAGACGTGTCCGGTCGTTCAGCTCTGCTCGTACATGAAGTTTCACAGCTGGTGAAAGCCTCTCTGCACGCGTGCAGCTGTGTTAACACATCACTCATTCATCTGACTCCGTAATTAAAACCAGCCTGATTAGTGACTGTGTGTGTGTGTGTGTGTGTGTGTGTGTGATGAATGTGCTCTAATTTGGGCAGTGAGCTGCGTTCAGTCTATAAATGAGCGTCTTTTTGTTCAGATTTATCTTTTCACACTCGGCATCCCCGTTTCCCCGCCGGCACACACTCATTGCGTCGTCGTCTACATTATTGATTATGTTGCCAAATTAAGCTCGTTATGAATGTTTGAAAAGATTTCCCCATTTGGATTTCTGCTTTCCAGAATGAGTTTTCTGTGATTGTGCTGCTTTCTTCTGAAACAGTTCGGAGAGGCTTCAGGTGTTGTTGCTGTCTCAGGTGTGTTCTTACGTTTTACAGGCTCCGTGTCGCGTGCAGCGGCTGAGCGGCACTCTGATGACGCAGCTGCTGAAGGCCACGAACAAGGCGTGATGGTCTTTGTCCAGCTCCAGTCCCAGAACCCTCCTGTCCTCCTGACCCTGAACGTTACACCTGCACACAGACAGACGGTCAGGACGTGGACGTCTTCAGCACAAACACTGTCTGAATGTCTGACTCAGGTCTTACTTGGACGGGTTGTAGACGTCGATGTCCTCCAGCAGTTTGGACCCGAAGCTGTCGTTGGGATGCGTGCTGGCCAGAACCTTCAGCACTCTGCCGTCGTCTGAGCCCAGGAACATCACCGTCCGGTCCTTGTAGGGACCAGCAGAGACGTCCACCACGATCTGGGTCAGCTTGGACCTGGAAAGAAAAAAGACGCAGTGATGTTAGAACCTTTCTCCATCCTCCGTCTGTTAGCCTGGTTAGCGCCGTTAGCTCCTCCATCTTTACGTCTTCCTGAGGTCAACAGGCCAAACTGCAGCATTAAACTGACTTTGCAGCTCCTGTATAGAAAATAATGTAGAATAATGATAATAAAGATGAAGACATAAATACCCTGCGTCATATTTCTCACATGAGCACCATGTTGTCTCTGTCCTCATGTAGATCTTTTCCTGTCTCAGTTTCAGGTGTACTTTGGCCTCACTGACTCACTTTATCATGCTGCTATATGCAGATACATTGAGGACTCATCGCTGTATATTACACACTCATAATGACTGGGATAGATTAATTAAGTCTGTTACAGGCAGATTACTCGTGTACATCAGCTCGATGTTTCCAACAGTCATTTAAGTTAATTAAAGGCCCAGTGTGTTGAATTCAGACATTTACTGACATGAAATCTAATCTTCATATTTATGTTTTCTTCAAATCTTTATAACCTACAGACGCCATGTTGAACCTCCATGTTTCTACGGGAGCTGCTGTCATGTCTACTTTTGGTCACTTTGCAGAAAGAGTCATGTGACCAGTACTCAGGAGAACACGTGATGCCTCTGCTGCATCGCGGGTACGTCTTCTGTTTTTATTGTTATTTTCAGAAAAATGATATTTAAAGTTCATACAGATAAATAAACGTATTACTGACGTGTTAAACTGTACACAGCACATACAGGGACGGTGGTACAGACTGAGGCGAGGGGTATTCAGGGTTGATTATTGGGACACATATAGAGTCTGACTCATTTGGTTTGCAGAGGGCATTCTGGGAAATGTAGTTGTAATAAGTGTGTGTGGAGGACTCTCTCAGGCTGATGTTATATAACAGGCCGTGCGTCCGCGTGGACATCGTCATTATCTGGGTCAGCTCGCAGAGCGGAGGCTAATTCCAACATGGAATTAAAAGTCTGGTTCCTATTCCGGGCTGGTAATTAGAATCCATCAGAAACTCATTAGAAACCTGCAGACAGATTATCAAAGGTCAGAGATTTTCAGAGCATCGCTGCAGAGACGACTTCCTGCGAGCTGACGACTAATCAAAGCCGATCATACCGATGATTATCCTCGCCGGGTCGGGACGGTGCATTCACTGTCTCTCAGAGCTGCAGTAACTTTAAAACTCGCCTCTTCGGGGTGCAGTTGACATTCTCCACTTTCCTCTCGACATCTCGGATCTCTCCATCTTTTATTTCAGCTCGCAGCAGAACTTTGTTCCTGTTGTTATGTGAGCGGACCGAAGCTCAAACCTCCTGTCGTTAGCTGCAGATTGAGTAATAAAAGCTGCTGTACAGTTACTTTTGACATTTCAGATACATTTAGATGCAAAGATATGTTGAATCCTCATCGCGGTGATGATGACTCTACAGTTCACCGCCGCTGACATTTGACGACGGCTGTAACTCTGTAAATCGCTGCAGCGGAGCCGTGCGTCGACGTCTGATGCAAATGTGACGATCCTCCACGCAGAGCAGAAACGACGAAGTCAGAGGAAATAAAAGTGGCCTTCATGTCACAGATCAGACAGAAAGAAGTGATGAGTACATTTCTGCTGGACGTGTTCAGACTACAGGATGTTGCAGACGAGGTGATTTATCAGCAGCAGACGTGTGAGGATTCACTGATGAACAAACTCAGCAACAGGAGAAGATGTAGTGAGGCGTCGGTTATCGTCCACTGCATGACACCAACAAGGAAACTGTCCAAACTAGTGATGAGTCTGTCGTGAACGGGCCGGTTCAAAGAGCCGTCTTGTTTAAGTGAAAGTAAAGTTTGTAAAGTAATACGTTGAAAACACAAAGGCAGAACATGAGAACTGTGCAACCACTCGTCAGTGATCACGAGGCAACAATCGATGAACGTCGTCCTACAGCGGTCACCTCCCTGAGGTCTGAACCTTTAAAGCATAA